>JAOWCC010000666.1:0-498656 GCA_030867875.1 Actinernus sp. WN-2022 | reverse complement strand
TTTAGTTTATGTCAAAAACTTTGACCATTTTTGAAGATGTTGAGTTTTTCTTCAATTCTTTCTCCAACTTAGTCCATTTGTGTTCTGAAGCTATCAGGAGATTGTTTGATATCACTTTGAGTGGTTTTTAGTTTTTGTCAGAAATCTGAGATTTTTCGCCTACCCGGTCTGGCCAAAAAATCCAGCTTTGACCATTTTTTGAAGATGTTGATTTTATCTTCAATTCTTTCTCCAACTTAATCCATTCATGTCTGGAAACTATCAACAGATTGTTTGAGATCATTTTGAAGCATATCGAGTGGTTTTTAGTTTATGTCAAAAACTTTGACCATTTTTGAAGATGTTGAGTTTTTCTTCAATTCTTTCTCCAACTTAGTCCATTTGTGTTCTGAAGCTATCAGGAGATTGTTTGACATCACTTTGAGTGGTTTTTAGGTTTTGTCAGAAATCTGATATTTTTCGCCTACCCGGTCTGGCTAAAAAAATCCAGCTTTGACCATTTTTTGAAGATGTTGATTTTATCTTCAATTCTTTCTCCAACTTAATCCATTCATGTCTGGAAACTATCAACAGATTGTTTGAGATCATTTTGAAGCATATTGAGTGGTTTTTAGTTTATGTCAAAAACTTTGACCATTTTTGAAGATGTTGAGTTTTTCTTCAATTCTTTCTCCAACTTAGTCCATTTGTGTTCTGAAGCTATCAGGAGATTGTTTGATATCACTTTGAGTGGTTTTTAGTTTTTGTCAGAAATCTGAGATTTTTCGCCTACCCGGTCTGGCCAAAAAATCCAGCTTTGACCATTTTTTGAAGATGTTGATTTTATCTTCAATTCTTTCTCCAACTTAATCCATTCATGTCTGGAAACTATCAACAGATTGTTTGAGATCATTTTGAAGCATATTGAGTGGTTTTTAGTTTATGTCAAAAACTTTGACCATTTTTGAAGATGTTGAGTTTTTCTTCAATTCTTTCTCCAACTTAGTCCATTTGTGTTCTGAAGCTATCAGGAGATTGTTTGACATCATTTTGAGTGGTTTTTAGGTTTTGTCAGAAATCTGAAATTTTTCGGCTACCCGGTCTGGCCAAAAAAATCCAGCTTTGACCATTTTTTGAAGATGTTGATTTTATCTTCAATTCTTTCTCCAACTTAATCCATTCATGTCTGGAAACTATCAACAGATTGTTTGAGATCATTTTGAAGCATATTGAGTGGTTTTTAGTTTATGTCAAAAACTTTGACCATTTTTGAAGATGTTGAGTTTTTCTTCAATTCTTTCTCCAACTTAGTCCATTTGTGTTCTGAAGCTATCAGGAGATTGTTTGACATCATTTTGAGTGGTTTTTAGTTTTTGTCAGAAATCTGACATTTTTCGCCTACCCGGTCTGGCCCAAAAAATCCAGCTTTGACCATTTTTGGAAGATGTTGATTTTATCTTCAATTCTTTCTCCAACTTAATCCATTCATGTCTGGAAACTATCAACAGATTGTTTGAGATCATTTTGAAGCATATCGAGTGGTTTTTAGTTTATGTCAAAAACTTTGACCATTTTTGAAGATGTTGAGTTTTTCTTCAATTCTTTCTCCAACTTAGTCCATTTGTGTTCTGAAGCTATCAGGAGATTGTTTGACATCATTTTGAGTGGTTTTTAGTTTTTGTCATAAATCTGACATTTTTGGCCTACCCGGTCTGGCTCAAAAAATCCAGCTTTGACCATTTTTGGAAGATGTTTATTTTATCTTCAATTCTTTCTCCAACTTAATCCATTCATGTCTGGAAACTATCAACAGATAGTTTGAGATCATTTTGAAGCATATTGAGTGGTTTTTAGTTTATGTCAAAAACTTTGACCATTTTTGAAGATGTTGAGTTTTTCTTCAATTCTTTCTCCAACTTAGTCCATTTGTGTTCTGAAGCTATCAGGAGATTGTTTGACATCACTTTGAGTGGTTTTTAGGTTTTGTCAGAAATCTGATATTTTTCGCCTACCCGGTCTGGCTCAAAAAATCCAGCTTTGACCATTTTTTGAAAATGTTGATTTTATCTTCAATTCTTTCTCCAACTTAATCCATTCATGTCTGGAAACTATCAACAGATTGTTTGAGATCATTTTGAAGCATATTGAGTGGTTTTTAGTTTATGTCAAAAACTTTGACCATTTTTGAAGATGTTGAGTTTTTCTTCAATTCTTTCTCCAACTTAGTCCATTTGTGTTCTGAAGCTATCAGGAGATTGTTTGACATCATTTTGAGTGGTTTTTAGGTTTTGTCAGAAATCTGAAATTTTTCGGCTACCCGGTCTGGCCAAAAAAATCCAGCTTTGACCATTTTTTGAAGATGTTGATTTTATCTTCAATTCTTTCTCCAACTTAATCCATTCATGTCTGGAAACTATCAACAGATAGTTTGAGATCATTTTGAAGCATATTGAGTGGTTTTTAGTTTATGTCAAAAACTTTGACCATTTTTGAAGATGTTGAGTTTTTCTTCAATTCTTTCTCCAACTTAGTCCATTTGTGTTCTGAAGCTATCAGGAGATTGTTTGACATCACTTTGAGTGGTTTTTAGGTTTTGTCAGAAATCTGATATTTTTCGCCTACCCGGTCTGGCTCAAAAAATCCAGCTTTGACCATTTTTTGAAAATGTTGATTTTATCTTCAATTCTTTCTCCAACTTAATCCATTCATGTCTGGAAACTATCAACAGATTGTTTGAGATCATTTTGAAGCATATTGAGTGGTTTTTAGTTTATGTCAAAAACTTTGACCATTTTTGAAGATGTTGAGTTTTTCTTCAATTCTTTCTCCAACTTAGTCCATTTGTGTTCTGAAGCTATCAGGAGATTGTTTGACATCATTTTGAGTGGTTTTTAGGTTTTGTCAGAAATCTGAAATTTTTCGGCTACCCGGTCTGGCCAAAAAAATCCAGCTTTGACCATTTTTTGAAGATGTTGATTTTATCTTCAATTCTTTCTCCAACTTAATCCATTCATGTCTGGAAACTATCAACAGATTGTTTGAGATCATTTTGAAGCATATTGAGTGGTTTTTAGTTTATGTCAAAAACTTTGACCATTTTTGAAGATGTTGAGTTTTTCTTCAATTCTTTCTCCAACTTAGTCCATTTGTGTTCTGAAGCTATCAGGAGATTGTTTGACATCATTTTGAGTGGTTTTTAGTTTTTGTCATAAATCTGACATTTTTGGCCTACCCGGTCTGGCTCAAAAAATCCAGCTTTGACCATTTTTGGAAGATGTTTATTTTATCTTCAATTCTTTCTCCAACTTAATCCATTCATGTCTGGAAACTATCAACAGATAGTTTGAGATCATTTTGAAGCATATTGAGTGGTTTTTAGTTTATGTCAAAAACTTTGACCATTTTTGAAGATGTTGAGTTTTTCTTCAATTCTTTCTCCAACTTAGTCCATTTGTGTTCTGAAGCTATCAGGAGATTGTTTGACATCACTTTGAGTGGTTTTTAGGTTTTGTCAGAAATCTGATATTTTTCGCCTACCCGGTCTGGCTCAAAAAATCCAGCTTTGACCATTTTTTGAAAATGTTGATTTTATCTTCAATTCTTTCTCCAACTTAATCCATTCATGTCTGGAAACTATCAACAGATTGTTTGAGATCATTTTGAAGCATATTGAGTGGTTTTTAGTTTATGTCAAAAACTTTGACCATTTTTGAAGATGTTGAGTTTTTCTTCAATTCTTTCTCCAACTTAGTCCATTTGTGTTCTGAAGCTATCAGGAGATTGTTTGACATCATTTTGAGTGGTTTTTAGGTTTTGTCAGAAATCTGAAATTTTTCGGCTACCCGGTCTGGCCAAAAAAATCCAGCTTTGACCATTTTTTGAAGATGTTGATTTTATCTTCAATTCTTTCTCCAACTTAATCCATTCATGTCTGGAAACTATCAACAGATTGTTTGAGATCATTTTGAAGCATATTGAGTGGTTTTTAGTTTATGTCAAAAACTTTGACCATTTTTGAAGATGTTGAGTTTTTCTTCAATTCTTTCTCCAACTTAGTCCATTTGTGTTCTGAAGCTATCAGGAGATTGTTTGACATCATTTTGAGTGGTTTTTAGTTTTTGTCAGAAATCTGACATTTTTCGCCTACCCGGTCTGGCCAAAAAAATCCAGCTTTGACCATTTTTGGAAGATGTTGATTTTATCTTCAATTCTTTCTCCAACTTAATCCATTCATGTCTGGAAACTATCAACAGATTGTTTGAGATCATTTTGAAGCATATCGAGTGGTTTTTAGTTTATGTCAAAAACTTTGACCATTTTTGAAGATGTTGAGTTTTTCTTCAATTCTTTCTCCAACTTAGTCCATTTGTGTTCTGAAGCTATCAGGAGATTGTTTGACATCATTTTGAGTGGTTTTTAGTTTTTGTCATAAATCTGACATTTTTGGCCTACCCGGTCTGGCTCAAAAAATCCAGCTTTGACCATTTTTGGAAGATGTTTATTTTATCTTCAATTCTTTCTCCAACTTAATCCATTCATGTCTGGAAACTATCAACAGATAGTTTGAGATCATTTTGAAGCATATTGAGTGGTTTTTAGTTTATGTCAAAAACTTTGACCATTTTTGAAGATGTTGAGTTTTTCTTCAATTCTTTCTCCAACTTAGTCCATTTGTGTTCTGAAGCTATCAGGAGATTGTTTGACATCACTTTGAGTGGTTTTTAGGTTTTGTCAGAAATCTGATATTTTTCGCCTACCCGGTCTGGCTCAAAAAATCCAGCTTTGACCATTTTTTGAAAATGTTGATTTTATCTTCAATTCTTTCTCCAACTTAATCCATTCATGTCTGGAAACTATCAACAGATTGTTTGAGATCATTTTGAAGCATATTGAGTGGTTTTTAGTTTATGTCAAAAACTTTGACCATTTTTGAAGATGTTGAGTTTTTCTTCAATTCTTTCTCCAACTTAGTCCATTTGTGTTCTGAAGCTATCAGGAGATTGTTTGACATCATTTTGAGTGGTTTTTAGGTTTTGTCAGAAATCTGATATTTTTCGCCTACCCTTTCACCTTGAAGATAAAATTACAATTTTGTTACTGTTATAGAAACAAATTGATCCAAACCTCAGAAACAATAAATCCATCAGGCCTTAATGGCCCTTGGAATTAATTGTTTCTTGGTAACTATTTGGAACCCCTGATCAAATACTGAAATGAGTGTTCGAAATAGTATGTCAAAGTAATCAAAATTGACTCAGATCTATGGATGATAACATTTGTTCTCATCTTGTTGACATTATTCAGATGGCTAAAGGCCTAAAAGCCAAGCCTGATCTACCTGTATGACAAATAGTCCAGTCAATCTATGGTTTGTGATGGAACAAATTGGAAGATAATTGTTTTCGTCGTCATACAATCGAGGAAGACGAACATATCAACATACTAAAAATCCCAATAAATCCCTTCGGTGGAAAATGTCGAAATTTAGGATTACTTGTTTTGAGCTCTTACCACAGGTATCCCGCGTCTAGAAAAATAACGTATCAATGAAAGAAAATTACGAAATACTTATGAAATTCTGAAAATTAAATATTTAAAAGGAACAAATACACATTAAAAAAAAAAACGTAGTAGAGCGGAGCGTTATAAAACATTTCACTGCAATGAATATAGCTTGGGGAATAATGCACATATAATAATTACTCGGGCCAGCGTAGGCTGGGCCCGAGTCAAGTTTCGCAAGTGTTTATTTTTTTATTTTTTTGTGTCGCTGTTTGGCGCTGTCAACCAATCAGATTACACAGGAGCCCATTGTTTGATTCCCAACACGTGACAGGGATCAGCCAATCAGATTCGACACCCGCCAGATTTGGTTGTATACTGTTGAGGCGCTGCGCAAAGTCAGCAACGGAGCGAAGATTCGGGGCCATTCTTAACCATTATTTTGCTGAAACCAAAGGTTTTTTCGAATGAAATACCAAGATGTTCAGTTATTCTAGGGCTGACAGGGCTTTCGATGGAAAATTCTCACATTTACGAAAGGGATGTGGCGATGCAATCGCACAGTCAGCTAGTCTGGCCGGCCGAATTTTGGTCCAATAATCCGCGGAAACTGAAAAAAAAATGCCTGTACTGCTCCCGGGACTGCTGCATCAAAGTGCCATAGGATTGCAGTGTTGCGTTGTTGATATTGTTGAAATGCTCAACCATCACACACTGTGAGGAGGTCAAATGAGGGATTTTGATTGTTTGCAATGTTGGCTGTTTTCCGCCAAGTACAGTCCTCTCCTGAAATACTCTTGACATTATACAACTGGGAAGTCTTGACTAAACCAATCAACCAATGCCGAGCTTTACTAAGACTTCAACTCAAGAGTCGCAGAAGCTGGAAGTGAACAGTGATTGACCCTTTCATTTGAACGCGAACGGAAATCAGAACTGGTGAGATTGAAATTATGTGTTTATATACGCACACAAATCTTATTTGTTCCCTACTTTTTAAATGTAATTAAGTGTAATGGTGACTGTAATTCGAACTGGAAATGAAATCGTCCGTAAGTTGAATTGTATGTGAGACCAAGAAGAAAAAGTTAAAATCGTCAAAAGAATAACAGAACTCAGAAGAGAGGCATTCGAATTGACTACCAATTATACCCATAAACAGAACTGGATATGACTTACAAACCGAGAATACCGTATTAAAATTGAATTGGATGTGGCTTTGGAAACGGAGCTTGTTGAAACTGTCAAAAGAAGAGCAGGATTTGTCGTGTAAAGCCGTAACTATAAACCGAACTATCTTAAAACCAGAACTGGACAGTACAATTATATAAGTTATGGCTAGATATCAATTCCAAACCTGCCCATCTCCCCCCCTCTTCCCCCCGGATATTTTTGGGGTATCAGAACGTTGCAAATGCAGAGACAGGGTTGTAGGCAAGTTCCTGGAAAACGTTTCCAGCTACTCTGCCAAGGTTCGCCTGTTACATTATTTTACTGCAAATTTAAAGACCTTAGTACTTCTGAAGCTATAGTTCACTGACTATTGTCCAAAACTTAGCTACATCCGTTTGGGAGGGGGGATTAATATAAAGGTAGCTGCAACAAGTGCGCGCGCGTCTGCCCCCACCCCCACATTTGTCAATACTTCAACTGTATTAAGGCAATATTGACATGTGTCCAGTAATTCCTGAACACAATTTGGCAAATTTTCAACTGTATTAAGACAATATTGACATGTGTCCAGTAATTCCTAAACACAATTTGGCAATTTTTCAACTGTATTAAAGTGCAAGTGACACGATTTTTGTTTTTTCCCCAGTAAAATCTATTTCAAGTTTTAAATATTTAAATAAAATGATGGTGAAAATCTTTATTCAATCGGTTTCAATTACAGTTTTTGCAGAATTCGAGAAGTTGGCAATTTTAGCTGAAGTTTTGATTTTTTTGCGGAGCACCAAAACGAGGCAGTAACGTCACATCCAGAATCCGGACGGCCTGACTCTTGCTCTGTTTATATTTTCGATTAGCATATTTTCGATTACTATGCCTAGTCGATGTGTGACTGGTGGATGTGACCACACGGATAGTCAATTATACGAGTGGCCATCTGGAAATAGTATTGGCCGACTATGGACAAAGAATGTTCGAACAAAATGAGACTGTCACCGAGTGGGAGGTCAGTGATTTGCCAAAAACTTTTCAAAGAAGATTGTTTCACCAATCTTGGTCAATACCACGCTGGATTATCGAAGCAGTGTATTTTTTTCGATTTGTCTGAAAGATCCTTATGAAATGTGTCTGACATGTTTTTCTTCCATTTTGACTAAGCGCTAGAGGGCTCTAGACTATAAATTTTCTTTCTTTGTTTCATTCAGACTGTTTCTCAATAGAACGAGTACCATTCCCACTATCCATACAGGTAGCCAGTCTGTTGAAGCTCTGGGAACGCTTCAAACACCTACCAGCAGTAGGTCTGCCTTCAAGAAAAGGTTATTCCAGGAACTACGTGTAATCGCAGAGGACACCCGGCCAGAAGCAGATGGCAATATCGCTCAGCTTGCAACTTCCACTGCTACTAGCTCTAGTTTGACTGATTTGGATCGTCAACCTGTGATGGTTGAAACACAGCATGAAATGAGGGATTTACGCTCCCGTAAAGGTAGCGTAAAGAAGACGTAAATATACACTTTACACTTCTTTACGTGATTTTTACGACTTCGTAAAGACGGTCTTTACGCAGCATTTACGGTGATACGTAAAGACAGCGTAGTGATACCCTTTAACGCAGTGTTTACACTATGCGTAAAGAACCGTAAACGTGCTCTTTACGGAACTTTACAATAACCGTAAATGTGTGTAAATCCAAAATTTACGCAAACGCGACAAGCGTAAATAGCCTTAAATGTGATCTTTACGGAACTTTACTACAACATAAAACTGTGTAAATCCAAAATTTACGCACACGCGAGAAGCGTAAATAGCCTTAAATGTGCTCTTTACGGAACTTTACTACAACGTAGATCCAAAATTTACGCAAACGCGACAAGCGTAAATAGCCTTTAAAGTGTTTTTTACGGCCGGACCTTTACTATAAGCGTAAAACTATGTAAATCCAAAATTTACGCAAACGTCACAAGCGTAAATAACCAATGTGCTCTTTACGGAACTTTAATATTGCCGTCAAGCCATGCAAAGCAATGATTTACGTGAACGTTTCAAGCATATGCTCTTTGGCGATTTACCTGCCAAGCGCAAAGATTATTAAATTTGACCTTTTACGAATCGTTTCTGCCCTCATAAATTCTATGTAAGCAGACATGACCGGTTAAAACAAGACAAAAAAGATTTCTTAAATCAGGAAGGTGTTTCAATCAAAGGCACAAGTGTAAAGATAAAACCACAAACAAGAATGTATGATAAACCTGTAGTTTATTCCATCCCCCTAAATTTACATTATGAATAAAAAGTGTTTTTCTAAAAGTGAAATAAATTACTATATTTTAACTGTAACAACCTCATTACTCGGGCCAGGCCTTTGGCCTAGGCAACGAGTCAGAAATCGCAAGTGTTTATTATTTTTTATTTTTTGTGTCGCTGTTTGGCGCCGGCAACCAATCAGATTACACAGGAGCCCATTGTTCGATTCCCAACACGTGACAAGTTCAACGCCAGATCCTCGGCAAAGCCAGCAACGTAGCGAAGTAGCGAAGGTTTGGGTTCATTCTGAACTATTATTTTGCTGAAACCAAAGGTTTCTTCGAATGAAATATCAAGATATTCAGTTATTTTAGGGCTGACAGGACTTTTAGGGGCTTTCGATTGAAAATTCTCACATTTACGAAAGGGATGTGGCGATCCAAATATCGCACACTCTGCAAGCTAGTCTAGCCGGCCGGAGGAGTGATGGTTTTGGTCCAATAATCCACGGAAACTGAAAGAAAATGCCTGTACTGCTGCATCTAAGTGCCATACGATTGCAGTGTTGCGTTGTTGATATTGTTGAAATGCTCTACCATCACACACTGTCAGGAAGTCAAATGAGGGGTTTTGATTGTTTGCAATGTTGGCTGTAATTGTTTACTGCGAAGTCCTCTCCTGAAAATGAAATACTCTTGAGTCGAGATTATTCAACTGGGAAGTCTTTACTAAGGCAGTCAACCAATGCCGAACTTCACTAAGACTTCAATTCAAGAGTCGCAAAAGCTGGAAGTGAACAGTGATTGACCCTGCTTTGAACGCGAACGGAAATCAGAACTGGTGAGGTTGAAATTATGTGTTTATATATGCGCACACAAATCTTGCTTGTTCCCTACTTTTAAAATGTAATTAAGTGTAATGGTGACTGTAATTCGAACTGGAAATGAAATCGTCCGTAAGTTGAATTGTATGTGAGAGACCAAGAAGAAAAAGTTAAAATCGATCGTCAAAACAATAACAGAACTCGGAAGATACAGAGAGGCATTCGAATTTACTACGAATTATACCCATAAACAGAACTGGATATGACTTACAAACCGAGAATACCGAATTAAAATTGAATTGGATGTGAAACTGTCAAAAGAAGAGCAGGATTTGTTGTGTAAAGCCATACTGGAAAGTACAATTATATAAGTTATGGCTCTATCAATTCCAAACCTTCCCCTTCCCCCCCGTATATTTGTAGGGCATCAAATGCCCCACTGTGGGGCTTTGGTACGGGTGCAAATCTTTTATCGAATTCGCTATTTTGACTCTCTTTCTACAATTAATGAATTCCCCACCCTGCCAACTTTTGTTTGCTCCAAAATGTCTCACCCCTGGGACAAAAACTCAGTCAAATGCCCCACCTATGACCCCCACCCTTGGGGGATGGGCAGGTTTGGAATTGGTAGAGCTATACACAAATACTGAAACTGATTAGAACAATCATAAATAGAATTGGGTTTGGAGATTTATTTACCAAGAGAACACTGTTGCCCTGAAAAAGATGTAGAAAAGTCAACTTGAAATACTGAAGAAAGAAGACAAATGTAGGACTGTCAAAAGAAGAAGAAAGAAAATTGAATTAGAGCTGACTCGAAAAATTGTATAATACTAAAAATAGAATAATTTAGGTTTTGAAATTCGGACAATGGGATTTCCTGTGCATTTCTCTCTTGGGGGCATATTACTGATCCTCCAAGCCTAACCCAATCCGTCCAATCTACTTTTATAGTATTTCAGAAGTATTTATGTTTTTATGTTTTCAGATAACGAATTGAAGTGATAAAAATAATATAGTTTATATGCATTCACTTGTATACTGATATTATTATTACAGTCACGAACAGACAATATTTAGCTTAATTAGTGACATATTTTAATTGATATTAATCTAAATCATGTTCTACATTTGTTTCGAATTTTTAATTACAAGGAGGACCACGCATTTCTTAGCCTCCCCCGCAGTCGTTTTTAGGGGCTCATACCTAGCCCCTAAAAACGACTGTGGGGGAGGCTACGCATTTCTGTGTGTACTAGTTGGTGTTACCCTCTTCAAATAAAGTTAATTTTATTTTCCAAGTGGTCTACATGCATGAAATCAATGCACACAATATTTTATTAAACATTAGGGACTGGCCAACAATTAGCAGGGGAGGTGCAAAGGGGGAGGGGGTGGAGATAAAAGTCTAAAATTGTAAAACCCTCCATGGACAATTAGTATGAAATATTTTGACCCTTTCTCCCTTATAACCAATCCTTTTTCAGTTGCCCATTATTTATGACCCTCCAGTTTTGGGGATAAAAAAAATATGATCCTCCCCTTTCACAACTCCTTCCCCTGATAATTTCTGACCAGTCCCTTCAGCTACCACCCTTGTGCAACCTGGTTTTAATTTTTAGTAAAACTTTGTAATTAGAAGCTCCTGTAAGTGACCGTGACCACCTTTGGAGGTTGAGAATTGGAAGAAGGTGGAAAATAGCATTTGTTTGCCATCTAGTACAGTCACATTGCATTCCTGCAAAAGGTCCATTCCATTACATATAAATTATCACAAGCATCAGAAGTGAATCAATTATCCGGTCCCCTAGCACAAACCATGTATGACACAAAAATATTACTAGAACTCCATGTATTAACCTATTTATATGTGGCCCGAGTTAAGGCCAATCAGGGCCTCTTGTTTGATTATAAAATAGTTCTAAATAGCAAGACTTTTTTCTCAAGGTCAAATGTTATATATAACAACAATCAATATTTTCCAACTTTTGTTGTTGGCCATTTAAGGTTCAACATAGATAACCACTTATTTCCAATACCATCCACTTATTTCCAATACCAGGTTTTTTACTTCAACCATCATAATTTAATCATCCAGAGACTCTGGTAGTAGAAATGAATAGGCTCACCTATGAAACGTACTGCAAAAATCACTATATTTGTAACGAACCTTATCAACATTAATAATTCATGAAGCAAAAAGAAAGGAAATCACTGAGAAATAAGTGATCTGTAAACTTTTGCTTCGATAACAGAATTAGTGTCCGTGCTTTATGGGATTTCAGTTCGAGTTTGTAAATCCCATAAAGCATGGTCACTCATTCTGTATCTATTACAGAGTGCATCTTGCTCAGATTTCAAATTGATTTCTCCCTGTTAAATTTATGAAGTTGCTGTTAAATTGTTGCCAATATGGTCTAAATTTAAAATGTTGAAATAATTGGATAATATATTTAAGTTTTTTTTTAATAGAGGTAATTGGCTAATGCTGTTGCCACCCAATTCAGATCATGTGATGTAAACAGATGCTACTCTGGGGTATTATTCCTTTTTCATTCTAATCATAATGCAGTCATGCCTTTCTGAATATAATTAATTTTCAGAGAGTCTATTCCCCAGAGTAACGTATGTTTACATCACATGATCTGTATTGGGTGGCAACAGAGTTAGCCGATTACCTCTATTGGTACAAGTACAAGTTTTTTACAACACTAATTAACTTACTCCTTGTATGTATTAGCAATTTTGGATTTGAGGAAGGGACCACCAAGTTTGAATTTATTAAAAGACTTCATAAATCAGAAGACCAGCATCCTAAACCAATATATAGGAAAGTTAACTGCTTGGTATTGGCTTCATATTAATCCAAGCATCGTCAAACTCTGATAATGATTTCAGTTTACTAGCGTTTTCTTATCCTATGAATTAGTATGAATACCAAGTCTGACCCAACAGGTCTTGTTCACAAATCAAAAGTCAAAGTGATTGATGTTTCGTTCAGAAGCAACTTGCCTCCTTAACTGATTTCGAGCATGGTATGCTTGGTTTCACTGCCCACTGAACTGCATTTGGAGGCGTTTCCCTTGTGGACAGCTGGTCTGATTGTTCCCTTGGGGATTTGTATTACCTTACATGGACTGGCAGTGACTCAAAGTGGACTTGGTCCAGCTTCTCCTTCACCTTTCGAAGTCGTTCATCTTCCCAGGGAAGAGCCTTTGTCAGAAATCTCTTTCTGATTACTTGGCCATTCTCATCACTTGATTCACAGCTCTCATCAGAGCTCATGTATTCTGAGCTAATCAATTGAGCTACTTTATCTCTTGTGGCACTTGGCATCTCTATATTCTTCAATGCCCACTGCCGACGACCAAGTTTCTGTCATTGATTTACAACTGGCACGTAGTCTAAGAAATGTTGAACTAAATTTTTTTTTTGTGTTAGAAGCAGCTGAAATTAACAAAATGAATATATTTGATTACAGCAGACCACTTCTCTTAGGGCATATGTAAGCAGCCTTTGTACTAGCTAGTTCTGGGGGGTGGGGGGGGGGGGGGTGGGGGGTACTCAACAAAGTTTTATACAGGGAGGCTCTGCCCTGAGGTCCAAACCCTTACATATACAATGTTTGACAGAACAGTGAGTAACCTCTTAAAATACATGGATGAATAAGCCGTTAGGTAAGTCTGTTCGATATATTTTGAAAGGCCCTTTTAAATACCTAAATGACAGTTTTTCGCAAAATCCCTACCTTTTTATATACCTCCAGCCTGAAAAGGTACCGCTTTCAGGCAGAGCCTCCCCATATAGTCCATTAAAGGGAGTACATTCACTGGACTTTACTTTCAACTTATGGGTTGGGTTACCTGTGATAGGCTCGCTTTGACAATGTTTCACAAGCATCAGATGTGGCCTGCTAGTCTATTTATTCAGATTTTATGTGCACTGATCTAGTTGCGTGCACAACATCATCAAAGTGGGTACTAAAAGAACACAAACCTTTTAGCTGTACTAGCGACCAAGGGCACTTGTTATCTCCACCATGGTCTTCAGTTACAGACTTGCTAACAGCCACCAACACTTCTTTATTTCTTGATGAGCCAGCACTGTTAGATTTCAATTAACAGCAGAGGTGTGTTAACATTTAGGCAGCACTTAATTAACTGAGGCAATAAATCTAATAAAGCACAGCCTTCCACAAGCATGCTTTCACTGATATATATTTTACCATAATTTGCTTGACTGTATGAACTAATACACAAGAAACTCTTCTAGTTTCAAATGTACATGTAGGCATTAATCACCTCCACTTTGGAAACAATAGTAATAATTATTGTTAGTTATTCAATAACACTACATGTATGGTATACAGAATGTAGCAAAAACGAAATGCTTTGGATCTAGATGAAGATACATGTACATTTGTGTTGAACCCTTTACAGTTTGCACTTCAACATTTTTGCATACAATATTAATTTGAGTATTGGTTCTTCTCTGTAAGGGCATGTTTTTCTGGTACTATTCCAGAATGACAGTATATGGAATGCAATTGTGTTCTTTTGGTACTGTGCCATTTTCCAAACACAGTGAATTTCTTTTGGGAATCAGGATTATGTTATTCCTACAGTATTTCAGAATGGGAATACATGTAGCCAGAATAGTACCAAACAATGTGCCCTGAAATTCCCAGTACAGCATTTGCTTCTAAAACATTATTTTAAAGTGCCTATGAACCTTATTTTAGATATCAATTCTACATCAATTCTACATCAAGTGAATAATAGGATGGTACAATATATCTTGCTTTGAATGCTGTGCCACTGAGTTAAGGAGGTTTTAATATCCAAAATGCTAATTACATGA
Organism: Actinernus sp. WN-2022; assembly: GCA_030867875.1. NCBI lineage: Eukaryota > Metazoa > Cnidaria > Anthozoa > Actiniaria > Actinernidae > Actinernus > Actinernus sp. WN-2022. The sequence continues at coordinate 484,075 of JAOWCC010000666.1, read as the reverse complement.
CGTCAGGGAAGGAATCAATTATTATACACATTTTTAGTACAAATTTAAATTATCAGTGTTATACCCATGGTTGAAATAAAATGTTAGAAATTTGTTTTATTATATCAGTAGAAACGGCCATTCACAATCACTAAGAAGTGATTGCAGATACCTCCCCTGAAATCGTGTAATTAGCATTTTGGATATTAACCTCCTTAACTCAGCGGCACAGCATTCAAAGCAAAATATATTTTACCATTCTACTATTTACTTGATTTAGAATTGATATCTAAAATAAAATAAAATTGTTTATAGGCACTTTAACACAAATAATAAATTATTACTAAATATAAATAACATTAATTTTTAATTACCTCTCTCCCAAATTGAAACCTGAAAAGTTTTGATCTTCCTTTGCCATTAGTTTGTACATGGCACGGAAATCATTCTGAAAAAAAGGCAAGACATCAGCCAGTGAAAGGACCAACACATGATTGTGATGCAATTACGCTACTGAGTCAGAACCATGACTACAGGTTCATTGATCCTTTTCCTATAGATATGCAATAAACACATCACATTGAATATACCTTTCTGCCAATAGGAAGCCATCTTAAATACTACTGTTTTAAACCTGTTGCGAAGTTCTGGTATAAAAGTGTAAGCCCCTCCTCTTTTAACGCATGGTGAACTCGAAATTCAAATTACATAGCAGTGAATAAATAAAGGGGAGTGAATAAGCCTGTTAAAATTTCGAGGGTTTAAAATCAAACAAGCCATCAAAGTAGACAGAGGGAAGATAGTTATTTATTAAAAGCTTTATACGGTATTTTAGGACTGTTTACCAACTCTGTAGCCCTTACTCTAAAGTTTACCATTTACTTGTTTGATTTGAATTACAAGCAACACTCGATCAGTAGGGAGCACTCGCGTGGAGCATTGCAGAGATGTGCACTGTACAAAGGCTGCGTGACAACTGAAGGTGTCACGCAGGGGAGCTGCAGTGGTTAAGCGCTCCGCCTCTCACCTCTGTGGCCCAGGTTCGATTCCCAGACGTGGCACCATATGTGAGTTGAGTTTGTTGGTATCTCGCCCTTACTCTGAGGGTTTTTCTCAGGGTTCTCCACTTCTCCACCCTCTGCAAAAAACCAACACGCTAAATTCCAATTCGATCTGTGGATTAGCCAGGACCTGGCTTTGTTTCAGGTCTTGTTAGAAATTCAAAGTTTTGCATGACCATGGCCCTTTATACAGGAATTTCCTGTTTAAGAAGGACATTATTGGATACAGGGGCAAATGTAGGAAAATTTATGCTTTGGAATGTGTTATGACCCTATTACTTTTGAAGTGAAAATTCATATTAAACACGTTCTGACCACTCTATGTCTTAAACATTTGAATCCTACATCTAAGCATCTCATGTCTTTCAGAATTCAAGATGGTGGCCTATCGGCAAAATCTAACTTGTTTGGGGAAAGCTACTTTAGATATCCAGTACCATAATTTTTTATAGTTTAAAGTAATGTTATCTTAAACTGGATGTAAACTTTTAAAGATACAAATAAAGGAAGGGGGATTTTGCAGAATGCTGAATGCAAATTCGAAAATCCAGTCAATGGTCCATAGGTTCTCCAATTGTACAGTGGTTATCACGTCCACCTTGAATGCACGAGACAGAGGTTCGAGTCCTCCCCAGCGGACCACATTTTCACATAGTAAGTCATCTTTCTATTTCATGTCTTAATTACATACTGAGGACATTTGATATAACAAATCTACATACTATGTGAAATGTGGCTGATTACACTTCTCAAAGTTAGAATACTTTGCTGCCTTACTAGTTTCTATATCAAAGTTGTACATCACTTCGCGGCTAAATACAGGAATGTCTCCAACCTCTGACCATATAAACTAACGAAAACCATAAAACATACCCTAACCTAACCGGTCAGTGAACATATGTAACCAGCTAAATGATAAGGTTTTAGGCCTAAAAAATCCCAGGTAAACAAGTTTCACGAAAATGACGAAACCATGACGACTTAGACCAGATGGTATTTCCACCGACTGGATTTTCTAATTTGCATTCAGCAAAATACCCCCATCGCAAATAAAGTGTGTTGTTATATTGTTTAAACTTTATGTAGCTTGACAAATCATCCGAATGAGCTAAACTACAGTAGAGTACAGTCTGTAAACACTGGTATGATCAACTAATAGTTGATTGTATGGTCATGGGAGCATATAGCAGCTGATGTTTCACATGGTAGCTCTTTGTCAAAGCAAAAGTAATAGTCTTTCTCTGATGAACCCTCAAAACATCAGCTGCTACTTGCTTTCCATAGCAGTTAGCATACAATAAACTCTTATTTGGTCATACCAGTGTACAGTATAGAGTACTTGTCCACTCTAGCACTGTCATGTGGTGGTCTCCAGCAGGTTAGCAGGTTGTAGCCGGCTCCTATTGAAACTCCTGTTGTCCCATAATTTCTTAAAACAACAGATTCAAGATGGCGGCACAAATGTGTGAAATCTCTCACGAGGCATTTTGATTCCCGGCACTTCGCTGTTGAATGCTGGCATCGAAATTGCTAAACTCTCAGTATTCTTGATGCCCTATGGCAAATCAAGACCTTTAATAAACAATTAGATTTAAAGGATCCAATCGAAAAATTCCTGTCTATTTAGAAGAAACCATTTAGAACGACAGAACTCCATGATCATGCGAAACCGATTTTGCTATACCTGTGGATTCATACCTGTCAATATTTAGGGATTTTGTGGTAAATTTATACCAAATTGCTTAACTTAGCTAGCTTACTTCCTTTTTACAGCTCATTGATTCTAGAACTGTTTGGATTTAGTCTTTAGAATTGAAACGCTCCCCGAAAATCTTAGTCTCCTTCGCAGCCGCCGGGATCAAGGAGGGAAAACCTCGGTCAACATTGTAGCTTACAATGTCCTGTTAAAGTAAGACTGTTTACAGGCCAAATCTAGTAAGACAGAATAAAACTAAACTTACCCTGCACTGTTTGGGAACATGCACTTTTCTAAGACTCTGATGACGTTTCTGTCGAGTATCTCTCGTTTCTTCTAATGTCTGACAAAGCATGTCAACTTTCGCACTAAGTTCCGAAAGCTTCCTTCTGTTTTCGTCGTCAGCGTCTTTTAGCTGCTCTCGCAACGTTCGGCTTTCCTCTAAAGACTTATCAAGCAGGACAACATACTCATCGCTCAAATTTACACCGTTTGCCATTTCCTTTATAGAGAGAGAACTTTTAGAGAGAGAAACTGCGGATGGACTGTCTTGTTACACGTGTGACTTGTCGATCGTAAATGGAGAAGACACTGAAGTTTACCGCCGTCGTCCAAATGGTCACGTGATCACGAAATTGTCGCACATTTATCAAACAAGCATTCCGCCCGCGCGTTCACAGTATAAGCTAGCTTATATGTTGAAGTAATCCTATATCTCAAACTACTTGCAAAGGAAGGAAAGGCCACAAATTATTTTGTGGACACTGCAAAGAATATCTCGTACGACCAACGTTCTACAGACACAAAAAGCGATACTACAATGGCCTTGACGACTCGTGGCGTACTGGGAGTGAGAACGTCCTGGGCCCTTCAAGTTCAAAGAAGCGAAAGACACCAAACAGCTCTTCTGGTGCTTGTGATGAAGAAGCGATTGATATTTGTGAAATTTTCAGCAGTAGGGGTACGTACTGATAAAGTAGTTCGTGTAATTTAAGTGTCATAATATGATATGGCGGGAACATTGGTAATTCGCTTCCGTCGCGTCCGATAGAAGCGCTCCTGCCAGGGTGGTCTCCCCCCACTCCCCTCCCCCTCCCTAAGGGTTTGAAGGGCCCAGCGGCACCATGTTCTTTCAACAGTAATAAATGACTGAAAAATGGCTACTAAATCCAAGGAAATTAATTTTCTTTGTTTGAGATACATGTAAGAGATTGTTTGTTATTTATGGTTTAAAGGTGGGAGGGGAGGTGATATGGGAGGGCAACATTTTCTAAATCAGTTGTGTGTTTTTTTTTTGGGGGGGGGGGGGAGATTGATGAAGGGGGGTACATTTTTATTTCTTGTATTTAATTTCAATACAACCACTTTCGTTTCCAAGTTTGGTTTAAAACTCCAGGGATTTATATTTATTGGTTCAGTACAAGTATTTTCTTTTCCGAGTTCCATTCCTCATTTTTCCTTAAGGGAAAGGAGTACATCAAACTCAGGTTAAGTGAGTCCATAAAAAAAAATGCAAATAGGTGGACCTCAATCAAACGTGGAGTCTAGCCTCATAAAGCGTACAACCTAGATTCCATTAAGTCTAGGTGATAGTCACTCCAATGTCACTGTTGACGATTTAGTACTAATTTAGTTGATGTTGACTAATTTGAAATTTCATGTACCAATGGTCCTCAGATCCGGGGAGGAGGCTGACTCGCAGAATCATCTAGACTAAAGTGTGCTTTTGTATGAGTTCAATGGTTTTTTTTTCAGCAAACGTTTATGTTTAACCCCCTGATTTCGCTGTGACCCGTTGGTCTTGCAGTAATACACTAATTTAGGTGACATCAACTAAATAACTAGTTATACCAAGAGCGTCCATATCTCTTATATAGATGCTACAGCGTTTTCACAAGTTGGGCTATATTTAGATTATTTTTGCGGCCAATTAGTGGGTTACACCAGTGGCGAAACAAGATGCTCCATTAGCTACTTTTGTTATACCAACAACACGTCTGATACGCTTTTGTGATTTTATTCCCTTAGGAATGATTGCAACCCAATAATAGCGGGAAACCGTTCTAAAAATAACCTAACTTGTGAAAATGCCGTAGCATAGAGGTAGTATGGGAGATTCTCGCTCTTGATTATGGGCTCTTGGTTATACGTATCGGTAAAGTGCCAATGAGAATAACTGCAGGTCAATATTTCATATCACTTGTCTGTAATTTAATTGTTTTATTGATAACTTGGAAAACTGTGTACAATCCTCATTAACTAGCCCTAATTTTGTTACATTCATTAATAATTAATGAGGGTGCTAACCAGTCGAAATGTAGCATTTGAGTCACATGGGTACCCTGTAAACCCCCAACTTAGACAGATACTAGCATTTGTTTGATACAGAACTGATCGTTACAACATATCTGATACATGTACAACACTGATTCATAAAACTTCAACATCTGTATCACTGACAGTGAATATTTGTGTTTGTTTCATATATTTTTTCTTGTATTGATGGGCATGCTGGTCGAGTAACTTTCGCTGTATTTTTAACACGCTAGTTCACTTGTGTTCTTAAAATATGCACTCTACAAAATTACATTCGGTTCAAAAATACAAATAAATAAATAAAATAACCGATCTCTACAAATACAGTAGGATTATTCATCTGGTTGGATCAGAGCTCGTGCCAGATCATGTGACATCAAACTCAACTCTCATTCTCAACTCAACTCTCATACATCACTCTTACATTACATTTCACTGCGATATTGTTTCTGCATATCGCCAACATTCTCGTACATTGGGTCCATGTTCTGCCGCCTCGTCAGGCGAGCGAAGTGACTCGTTGGCAATAAGTTACTTAAAGTTATCTAAATCATCAACACTGACACTTGAAGCGACTACACCTTTGAAGGCTAACTGTAAACAGTTTTTCACACAAGACTTACAACTTTTAGTTGCACTTTAGTGACAGAGCGGATCCAAAAATGTTCGGAGAGAGTAAAATGTTACCATGGGCATTTTTGAGGTGGGTAACTTAACTTTTTTATGTATTGAAGTTCATGGGGGGGAGTAAATGTTTATATGATAGACAGACAGATTATTTTATCTGGAGCCTTATACTAATGTGTACATTGGCAGTAGCCCAAGTAAATTTACATAAAAGACAAGATATATTATGAATAAATAAAAGTTAATCATAGAATGTTATGAAGTTGTCCTTTTCTTTCTTTCTTTTACGCATTCATAGATAAATTAGGCAATTTGTTTTTCCACAGCTCTATCCTTTTTGGGGGGTTTACGTGCTTGGGTAGACACTAAACACACCTTGCATTTCACTTGTGCAATAAAGCCAGGATGATTTGGATGACTATTTTGAATTTGTTACCATGTACCATATTTTGTTTTACTTTACATCAGATATGGAAGGAAAAAAACAACATGGAAATCAACACCAGGCCAGTAATGATGATGTCCAGATTGCTGATACCCCTGATGATGAAAGCATTGCAAATGAGGTAAATACAGAGAGATCCAGGTGCTGTCATGTATTCCAGGGCAATTAAGCTTTCACAAAATGCAGTAACAGAGGGTTTTTTCATGCATGTTGATGCCACCAGCAGTTGTTGTTTTCGAACATAGCTCTAATATGAATGGCAATCTCACTAGGAAAAGATAAGTAGGTTATTTACCAGTGTAGGTAGGTCTGTACAGATGGAGTAAACAACTTTTTTACCTATATCAGGACCTCCTGGATGGTACATGTAAATACATGTAAGCTAATTTGTTACATGAGCCATAAGTTTTCCAGACACAACGCACGCTCTCATTGGCTGATTCAGGGTCACGTGGCAGTCATTGTTGCCCGCCACATGATCACATCGTGATAGAAGATGGTGTGATGTGTCGCGCCTGCCAACTACTGTTTCTGCCAACCATTGGAAACTGGGTCTGCGCCTGGTGACATATACAGTGTGTGTGTACTTTAAAGAAAAGCTTACTATCACTTGAAAGATTACTTTAAAATTCCGAAAATGATCCCCACCCCGAATATAAGGCCCCCAAATCTCAGATGCAATAATCCTTCCGATAATAAGCCCTCCCGATTACAAGCCCACGGGCACATCTCAAAGGCCTAAACTAAAGCTTTGTTTTAACCCTTTCACTACTGGACACATTTGGGCTCAATTGGTACAACCTTGAGTGTAAAATGAACCCCTCCCCCCTCAGTCCAAGTTTGGTTAGCCCTGGGTAATTACGTACCACTGACTTTTTAAGCCAAGGGCTCAAGCTTTTCCCACAATTCCTTTCGGGAGAATTCGGTCATAAGTATTGAAACTCGTGTAGGGTATTGACTGAAATTGCTCTATTTTTGAACCAATAAGCCAACTTTAAGAGGGCCAGAGGACATCATAAAGACCTTAGACGGCTGAAAAGTACTTGGCTTGCTTTTAGCAAGCTTTGTGAGGGGATTTCACTGGGTTTTTCTGTTGTGTTTCTGCTCGGAGCCACAGCAAAAAAAATTTGAAGGAAATCTCTGAAATCTTCCAGTTGGTGTTCTTTAGTCCCCTGCTAGCCTATTGGAATGTGTTTTTGGTGCTTTAAGGCTTCGGCTTGTGTCAAAATCACCATTCTCGGCTGATGGGGCAAAAGACTTATAAAAAAAACCCTACATGAGTTGAGAGGGGAGGGGTGCTGTGGAATTTTTGTCCATTTCTCGACATGCAATTGGAGGTGGGAATGCAAAATGGTGGTCAGTGAGCTGCATTGTAAGACATGACATGGTTCACAGTCGCTTGATGTATTTTGTGCAAAGAAACCTGGTGGTTGGAGAGATTAAATAAGGTACTGTAACGGCTGAGTGTTGATTTTGTGTTTTGTTTTGATTTGAAGTGCGTACGAGAATGTTTTTTTTGAGGCGATTTTCAGGGCATCGAAATTGGTGAAAATCAAAGAAACGAAAAAAATCTCTATAAACAAAATGCGTTTTTCTCCAAAGTGGGGAGTCAGCCAACGCTGTTACATAGCTCTGGCTTTGGGTCATTCATCCCTTGAATTAACAGCGCAGCCTCGTATTTCAAGCATGTTTAGATTTGATGCAATAATTTTTCCCACTTACATGCCTCATATTGGCCGCTTATGGCCGCTCTGAGAGCGAAAGGGTTAAAGAGCATTTATGAAACTTGGTGTCCATTTTGAAACACTGTCCACTTAATAGATATTACAGACAATTTACATTTAAGCAATAAAACTACTTTTACATGTCTCTATACTCTACCTGTTATAACACGCAGGATGTTTGGAGAACTAAAAAAGCTTGACAATCACGAGCCGCTCCGACGAGTGATTTTCAAGCTTTTTTAGTTCTCCCAAACATCCCAAGTGTTTATAGCAGAGCATAGAGACACAAAAGAGTAGTTTTGTTGCTTTCATAAAATAAAAACAAGACAATTTTAGAGACCCATGTCTTTCAACTCTCAAAATGGCTTTTAACCAATGAGAGCGAGCATACCATACTATTGTATCTATTTTATAAAATACTTTAAAGGTATTTTTGTACATGTAGCTCTTTCATAGTACCTATCAGTCTTGTTATCTGGTTCATATTGTCCTTGCTCCAGTAACATCATGAGCTGCCTCTTGAAGAATTTTTGTAGACGGTTGTGAAGCTCACGCCACCACCTTTCAATCTGCACATTGACAATAATGTTGAAGCACAATTTAGTATTTGGTTTAATCTAATTTAATAAAATCAAAATTCAATTACCATAGCAAATGGTAACAAATTTAGGCTGTGCTCAAATGGTCATGCAAAAGTTCATCTATGCTTGAAATATATTGTACTCATTTATATTTTTTTTTAGGAAAACTGTCATATTTTTCTCATGTCGCTCATCTGTGCTTGCTGTTTGTGGCTGAAAAGTATGGGGTGATGGACCTAAAGAACGAGGTCCTGAGTGGCATGATGTTAAAGAGTTGACACAAATTTACCTTATTGCTGGTAGATGGGCCATAATGCACTGTGTCACCACCAGCAATAGCACCTTCCTCTTCTGAATCATTCTGTCTGAGAAAAGCATGGATGGTGGCCATATGCCCTGTTTCTGTGCCCTTGTCAAGTGTAAGATGACTACTGATGACTGTAATGGAAAAATACATATTAACAAAACAATAATAAGTTGGTAAATAAAATGTGGTCACTTACGAGAACGAATACCACATCCACTGTTAGTTTATTTTAAATATATTCACAATAATATAAATATTTGAAATTAGTGGATCGAGTAAAATGACAATGAAGACTTATTTTCCTGCTATGAGAAGGCTGACAGTAGTGTAGCACATGTAATTTAATATTCAAATATGGGAAACAGGAATTGATATCATACACTTTTGGGCTAGTAGTCCGTAAAAACCTTCCTTGAAAGGTCTAGTCTTTAGTTGAACATTTACAATTTATGATTTTAATAAAATTGAAAATTAGGATTTTAAGTTAACATTTAATGGTGGGTACCAAAATGTCCACTATCAACTAGATGTGTGGACCCAACTTAATTTTAATATTTTTTTCATTCCTCAAAACCCCCAATTTTTTCCTATCAATCCAACTGTATGCCTGCCTTAAAGCTAGAACCATATCAATTTCAAAGTACAGCATTGGTAAAATATCCATCCAACATAAGTCAAAACGTGGTCAAGTACATGTTATTAACATTAGATTATAACAGGTATAATAAATGGGAGGAAAATGTGAAAAAATGACCAGAGATTTCTGCAAATAGAACCCCCATCTCTGCTCCCACTTACATGTATTCCCCTTAGGGAAGCTATAAGGCACTGGAGCAGTCTCTGCAGAGACCCACCCATACGTGTCCACCCACATGGGAGCTCTTACTAAAACTTTTGATGCGTCAGAATTTTTATTTATTATAATTACATGTTGTTATGCAGGCGTGAACTCCCATGAGGGAGGCAGAGCCTAATTTTGATGTTAGTCAAAATTCAATGGTTCTGGCTTCACAGAAGCCATGTTGACATTCAAACTTTCACTGTTTTGGTATTTTTACCATTTTCTTGAGGTTTATAATCTGAAATCTGTAATATTGAAGTATGTTTTACCTTTAAGTTGCATTAAGGAGGGAGTCCAGTCATTTGCTAATTGATTTAGCAAAAAAAAATTGTTTGCAAATATTTTATAATATTACCTCTTGAGTGGTGAAGATGTTCCAGGTACCATCTTCCTATTAGTTTTGGATCAGAATTTGAAGTCCACAGCTTCAAGTACAGTATGTAGCTGCTGAAGACATCTTGTAGCCCATAAACAGCCAGAGGAAAGGTGTCTTTCATAAACCCCATGAGCTTGTCATGTCCATCTCCTGAATGGGTATGGTTAGGACCCTTCAAATGAAAAAATACAACAACACAGTACGTATGCACTGTGTTAGTCTCATGGCATGTACCTGTTGGAAATGTAAAATACATTGTTTGAAAAAGGTGAAATATTTCCCAAATGGGCTTGTGCATTCTGAAAAAAAAAACACCCATTGAGGACTAGGTATTTTTATGTACTTCCAGAAATTCCTGTAAAATGGTACATCTGGAAACCACTCATAACCCCCCTAGGAATTCCATGCCTCGATCATGCAGATAAAAATTCCCCTGGAATTCCACAAGTTTTAAGGGCTCCCATCTGGAATTCCAAGGTCCTCAACCAGGGAGGGGGGCTGGGGAGGTGTCATTTTTTGCTGCTAAAGCCCAATGCTTCTGAGATGCTAAAGCTGCTGATACATGTAGGCGCATAATGCATTGGTAAATTTTGGCAATGCCCAACCCCCCCCCCCCCCCCAAAGCCAAACCCTGGGCATTTGTCATTTTACTTTAAAAAATGCAAATTCTTCATGGTGGGGAAGAGGAAGATATCCAAATGGCCCATGGTGGGGCAAAAAAAGGGAAAATGCCACCCTCTGGCACATCCAAACGGTATATGATACCACCAGAATAATTTGCAGCAAATGATGAATTTAACAACTCAATGTTATTACTATTAACTAATCATTACCACATGTCTCACCCAGAGTATATAAAGCAACAATAGGTCATCAATATACATGTACACAATCCAATGATGAAACACAAATTTATACTACATGTACATATGTAAGGGAAATGTAAACAGTCATCACTTTGTCTTTGACACAATAATGGTATCAATATATAATTGCATGAAATTCCATATCATAGGATAGCTGAACCATGGCTGCATAGAAACACATTGCTGCATGTAAAATATCTACACGCATTTGCATTCGCTCACTCATAGGTTATGAAACGCAAGACCCAAAGATAAATTTTGTATCTCCTTGTAGCCATGTAATATCCACTATAAAGACGGCACTTAGCGAGCATGGTTCCTATATAATTCGTCCAGATCAAAAGAACCATGAATCTCCGATGAATTTTTTAGTAGTGCCAAATGCCCACCAGTTCCCCAGAGATGGGCATTGCTGGAATTGCCATGCATATCAATACCTGAATTTGTCTCGAGTTGGCATAGGAAATTGCATAGCTGGTAATAGAATACCAGGGGGAGGTAATAATAAAACCAGGAAACTTTGAAAGGGATAATTCCCCACCGCTGCTGCACTCAAGTTAATAAAAAATAGTACTAGCTGGTTAGGGTCAAACAACAACTCATGTCAGTTTTTGTTGTCATTTCCGCTCTCCTTTGTTCTTAGGTCTTTGCCCAACCCATCAATCATAAGAAAGGAGCTCGAGGGTTTTAATCAAACACAAATACGAGTGCAGATATGATGTGTGCGTGTGAAACACTTACCAGTGATGTAAACGTTCCGGTTGCTCCTCTTCGTCTCTTCTTTTGCCCGACATTACCACGGCGCTCGAGACCATCGGGATCAACTAGCCCCATCACATCGTAAACTAGCCCACGGGGGACGGCCAAATTGTGCTGTTCTCTGAGCTTTCGCTGCATGGCTCTGTAGCCAAGAAGCTACCCTGGTCCTTCTACTTCCTCGTGAACCGCGTTTTCTACCGCTGTTATGTCGATGTCATATCGAACATATTTTATGTCGAAATGTGCAAACCTCCGGCTTAGTGTTGGTAAGCTCCACGCATAGTGTGGGTAATCCCGTCGGACGAAATCCAAGATCTCTTTCCTTGACAAATTTTGCCTTACGTATTTTTGGAGATCCTCTCTCAACTCCTCGTCTTCCCAATCTGAGTTTCGAATCCTGGCGGCGGCGTCCGCCATGTTGAATCTTCTTGCTGTAGAGTAAGCCGCTGATCAAAGATATAGCGGACTATGAGAACGATGGGCCATCGCGGCCATGGACCAGCTTTCGCCTGGGACGAAACATTTAGTCCTCGCCTTCCAGCATAGATATTCCAGAAAAGACAGCTTTATCTATTTTTATCATTTTCATGGCTAATATGTTTCATGTGGCTTCTGCCAGCTTAGTGTAGAGAGATCAGTTTAGACTAAGAGGCCAGCGCAAAGCATTATGGTCTATGATAACGATGGGCCACGTGGAGACATTTGATTTTCATGTTGAAGTTGATTTGCTATGATAACGATGGGCCATGTTATGGCCCATCGTTATCATAGTAAATCAAACCGAAATTCATGTTTTTCAACTTTAAAAAAAATATATTATTTACCAAACTCTGTTATTATTTTATTTTCAAACTCTTTTTTTAAATTTTCTTTACTTTTTCAAACTCTGTTTTCATGATATTATATTTTATATTCAAACTTTTTGTTTTTCTTTTCTTTTTTTAAACTCTGTTTTATGTTATTATATTTTATTTTCGAACTCTTTTTTTAAATTTTCTTTACTTTTTCAAACTATGTTTTATGTTATTGTATTCTATATTCAAACTTTTTTACAAACTGTTTTTATTTTATTTTCCATCTCAGTTTTGGGTTTGTCTTTCCTTTTCCAATTTTTTTTTTTTTATTGTTTTCATTTCTTTTACTTTACTTTAGAATTTTTTTTTTATCTTTTTGAATTTTTTTTTTTAAAATATCGATTTTTTAAATGAAATTATATAGAAATGCTGAGAAATGTTATTATTTTTGCTATGATAACAATGGGCCACCATAGTGGACACTGCTTGTTAGACCCAGAAATTGCCTCGATGGAGCTAGTTAACGATAGCGAGCTGCTCTTCTCAGCTGGTAATTTGTTGACAAAGGCAATCAACAATTTTCTAGAGAATCACTCTAATTGTAATACATACTGTGGTCTTCTAGTGTTGAAGAAGTTGCACTAATAACATTTCAAAAGGTAGTAGTGTGGTGTTTTCAGTCTGCGACTTAGACATATTGGTCCATTTTTGAAGCTCCTTGTATTTTATTCAGTGGCTTGCCCGTCACGATATCAGGTCTTTTGAGAAATGAAGGATCAATAATGAATATTTAACCTATTTCAATATATATATTTTAGTGGCTCAGTGGCTTGCCAGTGCACAAGTCAATGAATATATACCTAAAGTCATATATTTTAGTAGCTGGGTGGCTCTTTGGTGGTTCTTTAGAACGTACAGATTATGGGGGAGGGGGCTGGAGGAGAATTTTTTTTTTTTTTAATTTACCCCACTTAAATGGACAATGCTTTTAAAGCCTCCCTCCTTTGAAACTAATTTAAAATCAGTCAAAAGTCAATACAGAAAAAAAACTCCTCCCAATTTCCCCTTGTCCCATGGCCCTGTATTCTGCAGTTTAGCCAGGATGCTTTCTTGTCCACATCATTTCTAGCCTGCTATCCTCAATCCCCAGGTATTAGTGAGGCAGCGATCTACATGTAGTAATTGTTCTCAGTTAATTTGAGAGTTCTAAATACCCCACACCCATACAGTCAAAAAATGAAAAATTCCCTACTCCAAAGATTGATTATGTGTCAAATCCCCCACCCTTATCTGGTGAGGAAGAGGAGGGGAATGAGAATGGATAACAGGCTTGAATAGGAGGATCTTTCGGTTTTTCCTAACATTGTTGTTTACTTTTTGCCTCTTACCATAATTCAACAATAAGCCACAAACATATGGACTTCATTAATAAAGGAGGAAACCACACTTTGTATATATTCACAATTTAGGCTGTTTTGAAAATTTCTTCATATTACATTTCTAAAACTGTAAAAATAACAGAATGCGCATTATCACTGGTAGCAGTACAATATGTACATGTAGTAGTTGACTATTGATATACACATGTTTAAAAAAATATTGATCATAACAAACAGCAAACATTGAACAATAGAATGATTTTATTAAAATATTTAATTATTCATTATATTGTTCAAGGCATGTTGTTCATTGTTCATTTTGATCAAAGTTTTTTTAAACAGGTGTATAACAAAGACTGATAATGTATCAAGGGATGGAAAAAAATTAATACCTTCTGGAAAAATATTCAAATAATTTTACACAAAATTTTCAATATAACTTTTATTGTACTTGTGTTGAAGCTTAAACTATGAAACTGGATTGTTGATGACGGCTTCCGAAGAAACATTGTACATTTGGCATTACAGGCCGTTTTCAGTGGTTTAAACGTTTGTTTCTGGAAAAGGACATGGTCTGAAGAAATTTGCCCTTTGACATCATAAAACTGTACAATCATCCAATAATGGTGTATTGAAGTGGCTGTAGCCATGATATATTTTTATTTCTTATGATGTAATTTGTCAAAAGTTCCCTTTTTGAAGTTGTTCTTATGCCGAGGACCCTTATAATCACTTCCACCACATTATGCTGTTGCATGACAGCTCCAGTAGGAACACAACCAGTGTGCGAAAGTGAGATGATTTGATTGATATGTCCTCTTATCCTGCAAAAAGCATATTGCAACTGTAGACAACACTTGTTGATGTTAGATAGGCCATTCAAGGCTGTCTTATTACTGATAGTAACATGTTAAAGTGCCACTACGACGAAATTTGACCATTTCTTTTGCCACTTTTTTGTATTCCATAAGAACAAACAGTGGCAGAAATATCCAAATATGTGCAAAAGGTTTGCAAAGGGGCCAATTAGACCACAATTTTTACAGAGAGTTTACCGTCAAAATCACGTCCACCATTACGCGAATCCGTTCCCGTGGGCGAGGAATGCCTAGTCATTTTTTAGCGTATGTGACGTCATACACTTAACGCATCGTTCTTATGTTGCTTCGATCCCATACATTTCTTCTTATATTGGCTACAAACTCGCACTGCGAATTTTGCTGTGGTTTAGTAAATAACGATCTAAAATCTGCATCAGATTCTTCAGAACATAGTAATGTGTCTTTCTGTTTAAATTTATTACCGGATGTAGATGATTCCGAGTTGAAAGCTGGACGAATAGTCACTAAAATCGCTTGGGAAGTGGCCTGCTAGTAGTAGTGCTAGCTGAGGTTTCTCAACTTTTTTGGGTAATTTTTCCCCAGGTTATTTTCCCTGGTTCGGCTTTCAGGTTGTGCTGTTACTAGATCCGGGCTACAGGGAGAATTCAGCGGAGAAATCACTAAGGTAATGATCAGTTTATAAGTCCTAAGTTTGTAAATGAGAGAGATCGATAATTATCTGTGTACCGGCAATAGATTTTCCAGCGAATCTACATTCTAAAATACAATGTAATTGCTATAAAATTAAATCGCTCTTTTGTCTAACATGAAATCGCGAGTGATAAGAATTTACTAGAGACTAAAAAAATGTATTGAAACCGACTGATCTGCAGCTTTTACAGTGGCGATCACAGAACCAAACTTCGCGCGCCCCCGTTTCTGTTTGACACACAAACAACTGAAACATTAGGTACTTCATGAAATAATATTGGTGCATGGTTTTTTCTGTGGTTTATTGTCTTGAAAATAAAATTAGCAGTAAATTAAAAGGCATAGTACATCGATAGGTTTGTCTGTTTATAGGAAACAGCAGTACGAGTTATTATGAGAAACTATGTTCTCAGGAAACGTAGTCGCTTATTTTTCGGTTAATCTATACTAGTAGTAGTCTGAGTAGTACATTCTGTCAGTTGGTTACGCTGTTTTGGCCTTCTTCTGAACTGTTATATTGGACTCTGGTATGATGTTACCGGCTATTCCATGTGATACAAACAATTATGGAGAAGCTTCTGTCCTCAAAACGTACACAAACCATCCTTGCATGGGACTTGAAGATAATTACAAACGTATTCTTGGTACTCAACTAGAAGGCTTCAATGTAGCGAAATGCCAGCTTTGTGGTTCATTAAATTGCTACAGTCCTGTACAATGCACAAACTTGAAGGATTATTTATATTCAAAGCGTTTCGTTTGCTTTTCAAAGCGGGAAAATTGTACACTTTCTTGCTACATATGTTACTTCGCGTGAAGGTTTGTATCGGAAACGTAGCCACACGTGTTGTTGTGTCAAGTGTATGACGTCACGTACGCTAAAAAATGACTAGGCATTCCTCGCCCACGGTAACGTGTTCGCGTAATGGCGGACGTAAAATTCAAGATTCGAAGTCCAAAAAATAAGACTTCCCATCGTCGTATCGAAAAACGGTTTGGACTGGTAATAATATGAGAAAAAAATTTGATCGTAAGGGCACTTTAAATAAATAATAATTATATAATAACACGATTTGTGAAGAATAAATAATGATTATTATGAAAATCGATGTAAATACAAGGTACAAAAGGTGTTGTATTATCAAGATTGTCTGGCGTTTTCATATGTACCCAGGTCAGTGCCTTTTTACAACATTATAAAAAGCAATTTTCACAACCTGTTGGGCTTTGATAGAATATTATCAAAGCAGTACAGCACTAAGAGGATAAGTTGAACTTCTCTTTTAAATAAATATATGCTTGTCTACAGTCTTTGGCCTCAACGTCTTCAACATCAGGGATAAATCTCTCACATTCCAACCTAAACGCAGGCTCAAGGAAGTCTTCATGGACATTTAAAACACCAGAATTTTCAGCTCCTCCGAACCAGGGAAACCTACACGGATAAGAGATAAAGATATGTTTATGCATGCATACATACAATCATGCATGTTTTATCATCTTACAGTACCAGAAAATAACGTTTTATAATATTATTATTGATAAGTGATAAGCTGATAAGTGTATAAGTAAAACAGAATCACTGTAGAGGTTTAGGCTGTTCTATATTTAGGGTTAAGGGGGTGGGGTGGTGTTTAAAGTAAGGGTAAAATGTATGAAATCAGTTTGAAAGTGGGGGAGGGGTTATTTTTTTGGTATACAGATGAAGAGGGGTACAAATTTATTTGTTGTTTTCGTATATAATGCAGTAAAAAAATACCCTATGCATTATCAAGGGGGAGGGGTAATTTTGTTTATATTGAAGATTGAGGGGCTAAACACCAGCCCCCCCCCCCCCACCCCTTAGCCATAAATAATGATCAGTCCCTTAAATGCATTGTTGGGTATACTGTGCTTAGGTATTGTGTACACTGTTGTCTCAATTGTCAGTGTGACGACTGCATGACTGTGTAAACATGTGGTTAAGCCTGGGGGTGCTACCTCGGAAATTAGACTCGTGTGGTTCGGGATTTCTTTTAATTTACGATAGCCATTTCTGAACTTCATCCATTATGTCCCACAGGAGTGAGATAAGAATAGTTGATGCCAAGGGAGGAACAGCTGTGATGAATATAAACCTCACTTTGAAAAAAAATCACGGGAGGAAGTACTGGTCTATTTCTGATAAATGTTTTTTATCCAAGCTGGCCTGACTACGCAATAGTCCCTGGCCTTGTAAAGTGTTGAAAATTGTCCACTGTGTATTTAGTTGTTCGTTGTTTTTTTTTAGACGGTTTCTGTAAAGTGAACACCGAGGTTTGTATAAGCTTAAGAGTGATTTTTTTTAATCGCCGGGTGAAATGAAAATAATGTGGCACATCAGTCGAAAATCGAGATGGCTCATATTTTGTCCAGAGATAGTCTTTGGTGAGCCAATTGAGCTGGTGTATTTTTTTATTTCGTGAAAATTCCGAAAAACCGATACGGCCGTCTATTGCCTCGAAATGAATAAACTGTAAGCGATTTTAACGAGCACAAAAACCTCGGCCCATGAAAGCGCAACGGGAAACTAGACTTAAATGAGTTCGAATATCGACTTAGGAGATATTTACGAGTCATTTGGGCCTCAAAATTTTAAATTCCTGGTGATGGAGCAAACATGGCTCATATTTCAATGCTTGAAAATCTTAGTTCAGAGCACTATTTCAAGACATCAGTTCTATGCCCGGTATAACTCAGATTCTCACAATACTTCGGCTGCAATATCTCAAAGGGTTGTTCTTACCCAGAATATAAAAAATAGTTTGGTACTTTTTATTGCTCTAAAGAAAGAACGGGGTTTATTTTGGCAAAATTACAACGTCGACGAGACGACGACTCGCAACGATCACTTCCCGTTCCTGGATATAAAAGCCAAAACTCGAAAGAAAACTTCACATTTTATCTCAAACTTGGCCAGAAACCTTGTTCCGCGAACGAAAACCGTTACGGTTGCAGACCGATGCCGGGACAGAATTTACCAACCGTAAGTTCCAGGCCTTTTAAAAAAAGAATGACGTGGCCTTTTTCGTCACGTACAACGAGACCAAAGCCCAGATTGCCGAGCGGTTCAACCGGACTCTCAAGGGGCGTATGTACAAATATTTCACGGCCACCGGGAAGAAAGAGTATTTGAAAGTCCTCCCGCAATTGGTGCTCGGGTACAACAGGGCCGTCCACAGCAGCATTCGACGCGCCCCCATCACCGTCACGCCATTCAACGATCACGAGGTGCGCGCCGTCTTGTACCGGGAAAAGCAGACGACACCGAAGGCGAAGCCAAAGAAACCGTTGTTCCGCCCCGGCGATAAGGTACGGATTAGCAAAACCAAAGGCCATTTTGGAAAAAAGCTATCTGGCCAACTGGTCGGAGGAAGTGTTCACGGTGCGGCAACGGTTGGACTACCGCACGCCCCCTCTACCGGCTGGCGGACCTGAGCGGAGAAGGGTTGCAGGGGACCTTTTACGAAAGCGAGATGACGCCTGTGGCCGTGGTGTGGGGGATAACAAAGGAAAGTGGGTTGTCAGATCTCCAGCTTGGAGGTCTGAGTGGGCAAATGATCTGATGAAGAAACTTCAAGTCAAGCTAGAGTCCAAACAGGAAGAAAGACCAAGAGTGGCAAGGGTGGCTGGAATGGTTTCAGAGAGGGGGAAGCCAAGACTATGTGTGCCCTGGGCCATTCAGAACAATGGCAATGGTGAAAGGTTAAGAGCGTCCAGAAACCCTTCTCCACTGGCAAGAGAAAGATCGAGGAGCCCCTCCCCTGTACGGAGTGAAAGGCAAAGGAGTACCCCTGTAGTGCGAGGAAGTCCCTCTCCATTGGCAAGGGAAAGATTTAGGAGTCCCTCACCTGTACGGAGTGAAAGGAAAAGGAGTGCTCCTGTTGTGCGAAGAAGTCCCTCTCCATTGGCAAGGGAAAGATCAAGGAGCCCCTCCCCTGCAAGGATAGTAGACAGAAGAGTGACGAGGTCGTGTTCACAGTCCCCTGCCAAAAATAGCAGGGGTAAGGGACGTGTTAAAAGGAAAAGGAAATAAATATGTGTTGTTTGTTTACACTTATTTCAATTAATGTTGTCAATGAGATAGATAATTAATACCAATAATTAATACCAATTGAAAACAGCAAAAACTGAAAGACTACAACCCATTGGGAGTGACTTACATCCTGTGACCATTTTATCACCTCATGTTAATGTTGTTGGTTGGAGCCCACCAAAAGATAATGTTATTGTTCTTTATACGTTAAAACCCGAGTTCGAGATATATGATTGAAATTAAAGATCCAGGGCGCAGCCCGAGGTATTTAAGTAGTACATAAAACATGAGCGGACGATCTTTATGGTCATTTACAATGGCTCGGTGATCTTCGCTTCGCAGCTCTTCTCTCCTCTCCGAAAGCTATGGAAGAAAGCCTCTGGGACCAGGGTAATGATCATAAAGATCGGACGTTAATATTTTATCGTGCTTGTGAAATGAAACAATTGGAATGTACATTATTGTTATGTGATTCTGTGTTATTCTAATTATACAGTTACACATCTTTATCAAGAGTTATGCATACTTATTAGCTGAGTATGAAATCTTCATCAAAAGTTAATTTACTAATTAACAAGACGCCCGTTGGGCATTATACTCGGGCTTTCAGTTAGGGAGGAGGCAAAATTTTCTAAAACAATTCATGTAAAGAATTGATGACTTTGTGAAAATATTAAAAATGGCACTTGAAATTAGTTTCTAGCATTAAATGCATGTGTTACGTTTCCAAACTTTAAGACAGGAAATCGTCAATACAATGTTCTAATAATTTTTGTACAGCAGAGAATTGTGTTATTAAACATGTAGTAGAAATAAAAAAATGGTGCCATTTGAAGAATTATTCTTAATGTCAAAAGAGCATAACAAATAAATACAACCTTAACTTGGGCCACTTTTAATTAATACATGGAGTTCTAGCATATTTTTGTGTCATACATGGTTTGTGCTAGGGGAGCAGGATAATTGTTTCACTACTCATGCTTGTGATAATTTACATTGCAATCACATATGGGAGCTTCTAATTACAAAGTTTTACTGATAATTAAATAGAGGCTTCATGAGGGTTGTCTCTGAAGGGACTGGTCAGAAATTAGCATGGGGAGGAGGTTGAGATTTTTTTGAATCTCCAAAAACGGAGGGTCATAAATCATGGGAACTGAAAAAAGGGGTGATAATAGGGGAGAAAGGGTCAAAATATTTCATACTCATTGTCCAGGGAGGGTTATTTTTTTATTTCATTCTCTAACCACACCCCCCCCCCCCCCTCCCCCACTTGCATCTTCCCTGCAAATGTTTGACTTAAGTCCCTAATATTTTTAGCCTGGCTTGGAGAGAAGAATAAATTACTTTAGATTCTTTTTACAAGAGTTACATATATAAATTCTTTTGAAGAAGAATTGTGATTCTTTGTCTCCAGAGAAGCCATATAATAAGAATATTATATTAGTCATGTAAAAGAATCCTATTTTACATGGTGCCTGTGATGCGAACTTCCATGGAAAGCAGAAAGCAAATTGCAGCCATGTTTGTAACATTAACAATAGCTACATGTGTTTGAGAAAATATACATGTGGCAACACAAGACCAGTGATAAATAGTGAACACGAATGATTAATTGAATGCAGTTTATACACATCTGAATAGCTGTAGCTAGCTATAGGGTTGATTGTGTTCTACACTAACTCCAACTATTGCTTTACACTGTATACTACACTGCAAAATGTGCTACGAATGCTCAAATGAATGATAACCACATGAAACACACATGTCAATACATTCAAAATTAGTTAAAAACAAGCATTTTTGATCAGGATTATTTACACTGTCCACATCATTGCAGCAATCTTTCAGCCTTTTGTGTTACCACAGGAAGCCCAGTCCTTTCTCTTATAAAAATATGTTGAACGCACTTTGATAATCTATGATTACTTCTAGTTTAACTCCTGTCATAGCTTTGTATACAGTATCGAAGCACTTTTCGATCATGCCAGAGTGCGAGTTCTGCACACATGTATGCTTGTCTTCTATAATTTTCTAGGGATTAAAAACAAATTTTCTAGCCAGTATTTCAGAAAAAAATTGATAGGGACATTTTTTTCAAATCCGAAAGTTTTAGGCTAACTTACTCTCCCAAACAGCTTTTTAACCGAAAACTTTGTTGGGTGCCCTAATGGTTTGTGCTAGGGGAGCAGGATAATTGATTCACTACTCATGCTTTGTGATAATTTACATGATTGCTATCACATGGGTGTACTAGATGGCAAACAAATCTTAATTCATATATTTAAAGGCACTTGTATGAGATCGGTAGTGTTGTTAACAAAACCTGTTTTGTAAATGCTATTTTCCACCTTCCAATTCTCAACCCCCAAAGGTGGTCACGGTCCCTTACGGGAGCTTCTAATTACAAAGTTTTTACTGATAATTAAATCGGGGTTTCATGAGGGTTGTCGCTGAAGGGACTGGTCAGAAATTAGCAGGGGGGAGGGGGTTGAGATGGAGGGTAAAATTGTTTTGAATCCCCAAAATGGAGGGTCATAAATCATGGGGAACTGAAAAAGGATGGTTATATATATTTTAGATTTTTTTATTTCATTGACATACACCCCCCCCCCCCCCCCCCCCTCCCCCTGCATCTCCCCTGCTAATTTTTGACTAGTCCCTAATGTTTAATAAAATACTGTGTGCATTGATTTCATGCATGTACACCACTTGTAAAATAACTATTTAAAGAGGGTAACACTATTAAACTAGTATACACAGAGAAATGTGTGGCCCTCCTACCCTGCGAGCCTTTCCTCCGATCGGTAGCACTGAACCTCTCAAGACCTGTATTCTGATTGCACCCATAATACTATACTCCTATGGTTTTTGTACTGCACTTTCTAAAGGTTAGAGTGTTAGTTCCACCCGACCTCGTTCCTGCCGCCGAGAGAAACCTCTGCCCACGAAACGATAAATGCGCCACGGTATCTCGATTTCCATTGTCCGAGAAAAACGAGACGGTACACGTTGTAGATTTCAGATTGTCCATTTCATATTGTCCATTTCCTATTGTTAACAGCAAGAAGAGAAAATAAAATAAATTCCCTTCTTCGGGGATATAAATCAAAACTTTCTTTTGGATAAATTAAGGTAGATTTATTGAACGGTAATTTCAAGGTCTTCTGTGCAGTTTAGCAAAATAATAAGAAGTCAAAGCCGGAGTTTCAAGCCCGTTCGATCGTATCAATCGTCGGCAAACATAAAACTGCGTGACGACAAAAATATAAACGGCTTCGATGCACTCGTTTTTTCTATCACCGAGATGCCGACGCTGGCCTAGAACAACAGGAATCGGGTCATTTACTGCTATATTTACTGCTATATTTACTGCTATATTTGATGCCATTACTTTTAACAGAAACGAATATTAAATAACAACAATGTAAACTCGTAAGTTTTGTTGTTTTACTTACATTTCGGTACAAATATTTCACAACGTCAGGCCACATGCGATCAGGAGCGCCACCCTATAATCCCTAATCCTTCCGTAAAATGTGAGAAGTTTCCATCCAAAGTTCTTCTAGAAAAACTGAAACTGAAATCCATCGAAGAAACACTCTTGACTCTAAGTTGTGTGTTCGTCGGCTCCGACAATGGCACCAGTTGCAATATCCTGAGCCTGTTGGAAGGCTTTCCCACGAATGAAATTTAAATATTTCCCACGAATGAAGTTAAATAAAACATTAAGCTGTTTATATTTGAGAGAAGTGAGAGCGGACGACCTCGTACCAACTGAAAATCAGGCTACCGAATCCCGGGTTTCCGCGATCTTGTTTTAACTGTGTTAAATTAAGTATCCCGAGCGATATCGAATCTGATTTGTTCATCCTGTCACGTGTTGAGTCAACGTGTGCAGTGTGATTGGTTGACCGCGCGAAAGCTCGACACAGAAAATAATAATAATAATAATAAACACTTGCGAAACTTGACTCGGGCCCAGCCTACGCTGGCCCGAGTAATAATTCATCAACCCCAGCTCGATTTTTATGGGATTTACAGTACTGTGCATGTGATCTGAATACTGAGCTGGGATTGGTTTGCATCCTCGTTAATTATTCATGAATTTTACAATTTCAATGAAAGACCGAGTACGAGATTTGTAACTGGTTTATAGACCTGACACAGTTTTTTATGTTTTTAAAAGTTGTCGTGGGATCAGTTTATTGACTTACAATAAAAGAACAACACAATAAGGGTTATTATTCCGTCATTTCAGAATATAAACCTAATCAACAACCGTTGTTTTTCAGTAGCAAACAATGAACGATGAATGTTACACCACAACCGAAACATTAGGTCTTGCACATACAATCTAGTTTACAGCCAAGTTCAGTCCCTGAAATATGGTTGATGCTGTAACAGGACAACGATACCGCTCCTGATGAAAGCTGGTGGCTGCTTTGAAAAGCTGCAGTGGAGACTGGGGCTGATTAACTAGAAACATCCTTGTCTTCTACGATTTCTCGGCTGTTGCTAATCAAAGCCCCCATTGCATTTAGAATCAGGTGTTTAACCAAGGTACCAAGACCGCTTGGAAAAAAATGAAAAGGGTGTGTCGGGTCTTCCAAAAATATAATTTGATTACATTTTATCATGATAGTTAATACTACAATGTAATTATACTATGACAAGGATTTCACAAATTTTCATAATGGCGTTATCACAGATGGTAAATTCAAATATATTTGTTATCAGATCGTCAGTTGTCCAGAAGTGTTCAAAGGGACAAGTTTTACAAATTCGTTTTTATATTCGTTTTCTCATACCATTCTGTTAAATATATAATAACATATAAATTAGTACAGAACAGTAAATTAAAACCATTTAAGAAAAAAGGTATTAGATAATATATGTAAGTACGTTAGGTTGCTTTAAACTGGCAAACGCAAAAGTTGATTGTATTTGTATTCATGGCGGCGAAGAAACTGCAGTTGCCCATATAATGCAAGTAAGCGATTCCTTAAGTATATACTTGTACAAAATATTAGGCTCCACGAATTAATATTTTATATTAATAAGTAACTAATCTGTCCGGACTACTTTTAGACCCATTCGTGCAAAATTTGAGACTACAAAAAAGCAGGTGTATCGGTCTCTAGTTGGGCCGGCGCAGTGTACACTTTTATAAACTCGTCCGCTACAGTGTGGTCGTAGTCTTGGTTTGTTACCATTTGTGTCAAAGCTTCATATTGTATGTAGTTCGTACATGTATATGACCGAAGATATTAAGAGGTGAAATAAAGTACTTTTTGCTTGTATATCATGCCTTCTAAAAATGAACTGAACGTGATACAGGGGTTTTCAAGCTCGAACACGTAATAGTACCATACGAGTTTTCGTGAGTATTCGGGAATAAACAAAGTGATGCAGGCGTTTTCGTGAGTATTCGGGATGAACATAAAGTGAAGCTCGAACACGTAATACTGACCTTACTATTTGAGTTTTCGTGAGTATTCGGGAATGGACTAAAAGTTTGCAGGGGTTTTTCAAGCTCGAACACGTAATACTGATCCGTACTATACGAGTTTCTGTGAGTATTCTGGAATGAACTAAAGTTTGCAGGGGTTTTCAAGCTCGAACACGTAATACTGACCCGTACTATACGAGTTTTCGTGAGTATTCGGGATTGAACGTAAAGCAATGCAGGGGTTTTCAAACTCGACAACGTGAAGAACACTTGGGCAGACTGTGTTCAAGTCATATTATTGAAGACTATAAATATGCAAGGTATAGAGGTGTTGAAATCGAACGTTTATCACACAAATATAATGTATAACCTTCGCATTTTAGTCGTTTGCGTTCCCGAACACTTTAAGTTTTCCAGAGTATTCGAACTTGAAAACGGAAAAAACAGTATGTTTTCGAGTTGCATATTCTTGGTAAACGTGACGTACAGTTGGTCTGAATACTACTGCATACGCTAGAATACGACGCGTGTGCATATCCGAATTCGAGCGTATTCGGATCCAAATATCCGCTTTTCGCAAAGTGATGGTGATACATTTCTGTAACATCGTTATTTTAAGACCAGAAAATGACCATAACTTTCAAAATGTGAAGTTTGGCTAAGGTGTCAATTACAAATATGATGCTCTGGAAAAAATGTTTTCTAGCGAAGAAAGATGAGAATGCTAGGATGTAAGCAGAGTTTTTGACTGGTTTTCAGTACTTGAAGAGAATTAGCGAAAGAAAATACACACACATTTGTACATCGAAGGCAATTTTCTCTATAACTGATAATTGAAAAAATATATCCCATACAACATTACTGAAACGTTTTGTTTATTGTTCTTTTGCTTTCTACAGTTTGACTCGAAACTCCAATGAGGGATCTTGGATTAAATGCCATGGGAGACAATTTTTGCTTTGAAAGCATTTTTTTATCACAGGGTTATAGGGAATTGGAGAAGCCATCAAAGGATGAAGAGAGAGAAGAGAGGAAAAGGAAGCTGATGGAACAGTTCAACTGAAAAACAAGTAGTGCTCGATCTAAAGTACTCTTAAATGTAAAATGATGCAACACTAAATCCTATAAACGACCAAAAGCAGACGAGTGTTTCTTGGTTTAATGAAGTGGAATAGTAAACTGGGACCATATGTCAGGGTTCCTTCGAATAAAGGAGGTGGGACGAGTAAAATGGTGACATGCCAGTGAATTTCTCAAAAAGAGATGTCAGAATATAGGATGAAACTGTTCTTCCAGAAGATGATAACGAACTCCTTTATGACTTGGGCAACTTCAAACAGATTCCAGTGTCCAATCTGGTAAAGTACATCACTTCACAATTCAAAAGAATTTCGATGTTTGCAAGAAGCATCAAGTTTAAAATGCCTATAACCCCCCCCCCCCCAAAAAAAAAAATATATTTAATATCAAACTTAGGGAAGGCGTCCAAATATCGGTCGGTAATTCCGATTTCACCTTTACCGTTTTAATCGTTAAAAAAATCGGTTAATTTCCAATTTCAAACGGTAAACAAGTCCTATATAGTGTACTGTATATCACTTCAAACGGTAAAAAGTCCGATTTATAGTGTACCTTATGTCACTTGAAACGGTAAAAAAAGAAGTTCGATTGGGAGGTTGATCGACGATTAAAATCTGCACAGAGAGACACCAATTAATGAATGATTAGTAAATCGCTGGCAAGATGGCGGCTGAAACACGCTTAGCTGACCGCAGCGAATGATAATTTAAGAGAATAACTGAGTAAGCAATTAACTATGACAGACGAAACAGAGCATCTAACGATTGAATCTTATCGAAAACTTTGGAAAAAGGAAATGTTACCGAATTAAGGAAAGAATTCAAGAAAGAGGTAAATACATTTACCGAGCGACTACAACTCGAGCTCGCGGCAATGAACAAGCGGCTTCAAAAGGTCGAAACCTCACAGGCATTCATATCAGATAAATACGATGGGCTGAATATCGGTTACACAGACAGCTAAGAAGGAAATAAAATCCCTACAGAGCAGACAATTTCAAGCGCCCATGAAGACATTTGTTACAACATGGCCTCATTGGACGCCATTCAACAATACTCGAGACGTGACTCATTAGAAATCACCGGAATCCCAATTCTATCGATGATCCCAAGGAAACTAGGAGCTGAATTAAGCTCGCTGCTAGAGGTCGAACTTGATGAGAAAGATATCTCTATTTCACACAGATTGCCTGAGATTAAGAAAGTTAAAGATAGACTAATAGTGAAATTTGTCCGACGTGACAAGAGAAACGAAATATACAAGAATCGCACAAAGCTTGCAGGGGAAAGTACAACCTCGTTTCCATCAGTACGCGAGGAAATTGGGAAGGATTCCCAAAGCTCCCAAGATTCACAAAAACGAATCGCTCACTTCCTACCGTAAAAGACTTTTCGGTAAAATACATGCATTTAAGACCGACAATAACTTTAAATTCCTGTGGACCCCCCAATGGAACCGAGTCATCCAAGATATTCCATTCACAACTAAAGAAGAACTCCAGGACTTTCTTAACCCAGAAGCAGAGGCTGATTGACTTATGAGTGAGATAAGTGTAACACGCTCTCCTGTTGTTGTTGTTGTTGTTGTATATTTACATCTGAACTGGCCATTATTTTATATACACTATTAATTTTTAATGTGAAGTATCGCACTGCTATCAAATTGTTTCTTTTTAGGCCAGAACTGAACTTAATACTTTGTAAGCGTGATGTATTACACAACAAGGTCACGTGAATTAAGTTTAGCTAGCCTGCCTTTTTCTAACTTGTCTGACATGCTTTACACTGCAGTGTTCAGTTAGTTGATTAGTTAAATTTAAATGGCTAAAACAGATGCTGAAGGCAAAGAATGTGTCGAGCAAAGCTAAAGCTTGACACAGAAAGGTACAAGTTATATAAAGAGAATAAAAATAAAAATAGAAGAGACAATTTCAAAGGAAAAGCAAACTCAAAGCCATCAGTCCATCTGAAGCTGCAAGAAAGAAATTTTTAAACACGGAGAGTCAGGAGGTTCAGGCAAAAGAAAAAAGAGATACATGCAAGCTACAGGTCCGAAGAACAAGATTTATCACAAGCTTACCAAACACCACAAGCTCTAGGAAAAGCATTGGGCAAGGTTCCAAAAGTCCTTCCTAAAAGCCCAGAAAAAGAACGGCTGTTGTCTTTAAATTGGCTCATTCATCAGGGTTTGTTGTTGGAAAGAAAAGGTGCACTGGTAACAGAGGCATTGATGAGCAGACTGAAACGTGTAAAGGATTTTCTATAACCTTGACTCCATCTCAAGACAAGCTCCAGGAAGAAAAGACTTCATCACTATAAGACAAAACGACGAAAGCAGCAAATTCAGAAGAGGCACTTACTGTGGTCCTTACGAGAAACATATGGCATGTTTACCAAAGAAAACCCAAACTATTAAGATCAGGCTCAGCACGTTTTGTTCCCTGAGGCCTTCGAATGTCCTGCTGTCATCCAATATGCTTATAGATGTTTGCCTATGTCAGTACCATGAAAATATGAAATTGCTGTGTGATTGCTTGCATAAGGAGATCGAGCACTTTCCATTGTACTCAGGATACTTTGTAAACAATTTTTTTTGCAATCCTGAGTCAGAGCTTTGCATGCTTGGGAGTGTGCAAATTGCCCCAGCTGGTTTCAGGATAAAAGAGATAAAGCCAGCCTTGAAAGCCAAACAACATGGTATCAGTGGGAGCGTGTGGAACAGTGGTAAAAAACAAAAAAGCAAAAAGCATGAAAAGTGTGAAAAAGATGCAGAAAGTCTGTAAAGAGGGTCAAGTCCATGATGCACTCAAGGATCTGGAAGATCAGATGCCATTTTTCCTTAAACACGTGTTTGTGAAGCGACAACAAGCAAGATTTTTTGAAGACAAGAAAGACCATCTAACAAAAGAAGAAGCTGTGATACAAGTTGATTTCGCGGAAAATTACACATGCAAATACCAAGACGAAATCCAAACAGCACACTGGGGTCAAGATCAGGTGACACTCATGAGAAAACGTGTTCGGTCTAAAATGGGAAGTAAGTAGACGCGTCATGTTTTCTCGGGTCGATGAATATTTATTGAACGGTAAACAAAATAATTATTTGCTAGGTCAGACAAAGGACCACCTGGAGTTACTCAAGCGAAATGCTTCTGCTGTGACAGCTGATTGCCGTCTAATATTTCATGACTCGTTTATTTACGTAATCAAAGGAATCTAAGTACGATCGCTCTTGGCAGTAACCCCCTGTAGCTGTATTTATAAAAGTAAGTTTATACAAATACATTTTCACCGGATAAAAATGCCGGTTCTTCATGCTAGTTTTTTGTTGACAAAGCAGATTCCTCGCTTGTTTTACGTTTGGCCAAAGTTCGGAGCCCAAAGTTCTACTTCTGTATGACTGTTTAGGCATTTCAGTTGAATACTTTGATTGTTCTTTTTAGTTGAGGATCCGAAATCATGCTGCCATGCACATAACGCCGATAACTCGTGGTGGAGATATATATTTTTCCAGTGCTGAAGCCTTCGCATTAGCAGGTCTCGACGACCATGTATCGAAAAACGGATACAAGAAATGCTTGGAAAAAAGCTTCAATGCTGCCTTCATCGATGATCCAGTTTTATATAGCGATGAAACTGGCAAACGCAACACGATGCTCAGGGCTGAAGCATTCCTTTGTGTTGTGTTTGGAGCATTCAGCATAAAGAGAGAAAATGCCGAAAATTTCAATCCCAAATCACTACAGCAGCTCAGGAAACAGTGTGTTAGAAAGCTGTTCCAAGGTATGTAAAGGTCAATCGACTACTTGTTCTTTTTCTGAACATGTTTGTTTGGTAATCTTCATAACTCCCAAACGACAAGAACTATGATCAAATGAGATGTGACATTTTCCATAAAAAAAAAAACATTTTTACGTGACTTCATACGAACATTTACTATCATTAATCACTTTCAAGGGTTTTTCTCCGGGTTGTTCAGTGTTCCTCTCTCCGTAAACACCGTATGTGAGTCGAGTGTTGTGCGTCTAAAACATTTCGTTATGACTTAGGGCCCGAAGGGTGTGGGTGGGTGGGGGGGGGGGGGGGGGGGGGGGGGGTGGGGGTATTTTGCTCTTAAAGTAATTTGAGGGGGGGTAAAAGTTTTGAGAAAGGTGTCTACAGCTAGGCAGATATATGTATCAATGTTTAGGAAGGATTAGAGAAATCGGAATACCAGTACAACATTGTGAAGAAAAGCGAGTGCACAGGTAGCTCACCATATTGATGAAATTGTAACCTGGCAATAATTCGGATGTGTTGGACTGGTGCTTAATATTTTTTTTTAAAGGGTAGGGATGGGAGTAAACATTTCTATATGTCGGGTGGGGGTTACAAATTTTATTGAATAAACGATCGGTCCCTAATGTAGTAAGGAGTAAGCCTACAAATAAACAATTATTATTATTATTAAATGCCAAAATTTGTATTTATTTTCCACTGCGATCGTTGTGATAACAATCACAGAAATATTAATAATAACCCTGTGGACATCCTGAGCTCGCAAAACAAATACCAGATGGTGGGGGTGGTGGTAAGAGAATTGACAGGGACAAAAATGGGAAAAAAATTGAGGTTGTTTTTAGAATCTGCTCAATATTATGGTAACACAGCTCAAGGACTGAGGGAGAAGCATACTGCTTTCATCTGTTCAGTTGTACATTTTAATGATAATGCAACAGACTGTGTCCATTGTAGGATTCAATATTCTTTTTAATGGCACACTAAAAATACACTGCATATTCGATGGCCCTAAGGGAGAAAAGCAGAAAAACTAGCTGTTCATATTAGTTCTAAAAGGAAAACAATGATAAAAGAAGTTTTGAAATAGAATAAAAATCTCTACAATTGCTATTGAAAATCACAAACTGGTCCATCATGTCTGATTGAAGGACATGTGTGTGTGTCTTTATCGGTCCTTGGAACCAACTAGCTACAAAGTATTGGTGAGAACACTGTGACAGTTATTTAAACATGTTTTCCTTTTTAGGGGGTGGGGAATCGCAATGGTATTTCTTGGGTAAAAACAGAAATAACAACAAAAATATTTTTGTTTATAGATCCAGCAATGCCTGAAGTTAAAGGAGTAAATCTAGCAGTGCAATATATTACACCAACAACACCTAAGGTTCAACACGTGACTCCAGTAGTACAGTCTGTACCACCAGCAACACACATGGTCCAACAAGTGTCTCCAGCAGTGCAATATATTACACCAGCAACACCCAAGGTTCAACACGTGACTCCGGTAGTACAATCTGTACCATTAGCAACACACATGGTCCAATAAGTGTCTCCAGCAGTGCAATATATTACACTAGCAACACCCAAGGTTCAACAAGTGACTCCGGTAGTGCAATCTGTACCATTAGCAACACACATGGTCCAACAAGTGTCTCCAGTAGTGCAATATATTACACCAGCAACACCCAAGGTTCAACAAGTGACTCCGGTAGTGCAATCTGTACCATTAGCAACATACGTGGTCCAACAAGTGTCTCCAACAACACACATGGTTCAACCAGTGACTTCAGTCAGTGTAAATAGGCCATGCCTTCCAACTGCAGTGCTAATTGAAGGGGAAAATAAGAGAAATGTAAAGTCAAAAGTAGTGGACAAAAGACTTAAAAAGCATATACAGGTTAGTGAACTTGACACTATATTAAACTTTATTTTATTGAGAATTTATCTCTGAAATGTACTGCCCAATGTACTACCTATGCATGATGTAGAAAGGTGTATGATTCCGTTAAATTGTTGTTCATGTATTATAACAGGTATATTTTCCTACATCAATATACATGAAATAGTAGCCACATACTTTTGTACATCTGGCCTTGGTTGTTCAAAAGCGGTATTGTGACTAGTACTCGATAAGCAGTACAAATCCAGTGGGGACTTTATACAGGGTAGTTTAATACAATGTCTGTGTAACAAGCCCTGCATTATATTGTTCTAACTATCATATACATGTACACTGTATTAAATCACTCTGTTCTTCCTCTTGAAAATAAAGAACAAGCAGTAAATATAAAAGATAAATACTATGAAACTGTGGTTGGCCCCTCTATATTAGTGCTCTACTTGGAGTAATAAAAATGTTCTTACATTAGTTCTACCTTTGATTTTGCAGGTTTAACTTGGAACTTAATATAGGAGATGGTCATGGAAATCCAGGATACCTTGAAGGGTGGAGTAGATTCATGGCAAATAAAGGCCATGAGATATTTCTAACTGGTGATTCAGAATTTCTGGATTCTGTTCATGGTGGTGGTTTGAAAGCAACATCTCACGATGCCTTCAATCTGTGGACACTAGAGACACGTGACAGTAAAGCAGAATATGATTCAGAAACTGGACGTCGCTCACAACTTGGAATGTTTAACCGGCCTCATCCCAAGTCCCTTCTACCTAATATAAATAATGACCACACTGTCATCTGCATCGATCATGCCATTACTCGCTGTACAGAGAATATTTTAAAGAAACTTGCAACAGTGAAGTGCTTGGAAGAAAATATCAACCAGAGAAGAGTGCGAGGTGGAAATTTCTCATTCAGGTATGATGGTGGTGAGGTCCTTGATGTCAGTTTGAACAAAAGCCATGCTGTTACTATCCTGGCAGCACCTGAGGAATTTCACCAACCTGGAGACACCACCCCAAGGTACTGCCATGTACTTGAAGGAGTCAGCCTTGACAAACCATTCTGCAAGCCCCTACTAGGGGATCTTCAGAAAATGATTGAATTTCCATCCAATACTATTAGTCAGATTGACCTGGAAAAGCTTATCTGGTATCACCTGTACTTCATGTACATAACAGCACGCAGTCACCCAGTACCTAAACTTAGACCTGATGCAGAGGGAAGGTCCACCAACATAGAGGACTATAACTTTCTTTGGAGATATGGACGCTCCTAGTTATGGGCTCCTGGTAATACCCAATAATTATATTTTAGACAGTTCAGCAGAAATAGTTGATGAAAAGTTTTATGGAAATTACTTAAGCGACTCTGATCAAGTTTCAAATTTCTCCCTTGAAAAAAAAAACAGAATATAAAAAAGAATTTAGAATTTGGTCAAAAGTCACTAGCTATTTGAAAACATGTCAGTCCATATAACATGTCAATTGTAAATACCACAAAGTTTTAATAATAAATATTGTGGAATATTGTGAAAATACACATGTGTTATGGTTATTATGAGGTAGGATTGCAATACCAATACTGTAGCCCTGTAGGACAATCAAAGTATTTGCTTTTGCAATTCTACAAATGTATCACCCAGCAAACTAAGAGCACATTCAGTTATATTATTTGAGACTGCATTTGCTTTAGCTTGGATACGTGAAAAAGTAGTAGCTTATCGGCTTCGAATAACTGGTCTTATACACGCAATCCCTTAAATTTATGATTAGAAATTCAATTCATTAAGGCTGGTTTTCATATAGCTTTAAAAATGCCATTGCTATATAAGCTTGTTTACTGTGTTTGTCAGATATAGAACTGATCCTATTTCCGCAACAAATTATATGGAAACCAGCCTTTAATACTATAATTTATATATAGCCGACTAGAAACAATGTACACACCTTTACTATGTTTGTACGATTCTCATGTCTTTAGTTACACATCCCCCTTCGCATGAAGCCTTCTCCAAAGTTCTTTTCTCGGCCAAATGAGTCGTTCTCCTTCATGAATTTTAAGTCCCCGCCATCTTGTTTTGTTGAGTATTGCCGCTGTACTGTATTGTGAGCGCCCGCTCTACGAAGCCATGCCGACAGTGCGAACGAGGCACGAAGTGGGCCGAGACAGAATCGAAAGAAAAAAGACTTCGTACCTTGCGCGCGCTAACAAAACGAACGGCCTCGTCTTCAGTTATAGAACAGCGGTATGTGCTTCTAGCTGAACCCCACACAGCGGTCAAACGTCTGCGCATGCGTCAAAAGTCCTGCAACAACAACATATTCCAAAACAAATTCAACGCGAGCCGGCGGCCGTCACTGTTCACACACCCGTTTTCAAACCTTGAGAAATCTTTTGGTAAATTACGAAAAAAATTGGTAAACTCACAGTTTGAAGTTTGTTCAATTTCCCGTCGACTGTGAAAATAAAAAGCTTAACTTTCACGTATTTTTCTTAACTTTTGGGGGTAGAAGTTCACTGTAATATGTTTTAAGGTAAATTTTGCGCGGGAAATTCGCGCGGTCGCCCACCAGACTGACCGTAATACGCACGCGCAGACGTTTGACCGCTGTGTGGCTGAACCCAACCGATTTAAAGTCATTCAACACAATCATTCGACATGCTTTGAAACCAGGCTGACTTGTTTATCGTGGTTTTGAGGTACTGAATCGAATAATTTAGGTGCTTTTTCATATGCAATTACTCGACCCAATTACTCTAACATACATTGCCGCCAGAAGTGGTGGAAATTTGCGAATGATTATGTAGAATGAGTATGTCGAATAATTGTCTAAAATACTTGAAACACCGTCGAAGCACGAAACGAGTTGTAATTGAAAAGTAAAAAGAAAACCAGTAAACATAACTGTAACTGCCCTTCTTCTCCGAGCCCTTTATAGTTTCTTCGACAAATTCACAGCCACACACACGCGGCATATGAATCACAAGCATGTAGCATACACGATTTTGTTTTTGAAATCGGTCGTTACAGACTCCAAAGTACTTTTAAAAACACAAAAGCCGACTTTAGCAACTACTTACGCTGTTGTCTGAAAAACAGCCGCTAGTAATCCAATAATGAAAAATTTAAACCAATTGCAACGGCACTTCTTTTCAGTTTACTCAAAACCGCGTCAGGCAATGTTTATAGTCTAACCGCAAAGGAAAGAGGTTTATAAGAAAGCTTATTAGTATTCAGTTTGTGATCCGCGGCGCCTCATTGGATCGCTGGTCTAAGCGTTGGTGGTGAGGTGGAAGTCATCGATCCAGAAACTGGCCGTTGGACTACAGCCAGTGTAGCACGCTTCTCGGAAAAGGAAGTTTACGTCGAGTTTCCTGGCTGGTCAAGTACTTGGAATGCTGTCGTTGAGATCGCTAATGTGCGACGTGTTACATTACTAGTGCTACACAAGCGTTTGACAAAACAGCAAGGTCTTGATATCGGATGTAGAGTGATTAGCTTGAGTAAGCTCCAGAAGGATGACACTGTTTATGCCGAGATTGCAGCAGCGTGGGAACAACTTACCGTTATTGTTGTTGATCCCTTCAACGAACTTGTAACCGTCCAGTCTAACAGCGGTGCTCAAGTAACTGTCGCAGTCTTTGATTCGCCTCCTGTAACTGTGCACAGTACAACAAAATATCAGCCGAAGAAGAGAGCAAAGCGACAGTTTCCGTCTGAAAGAAAGTCCGCGGAATCATCAACAGTCCAAGAGATTCCCCAGGCCATGTGCTCAGTACTACAGCCGTCAAAGACAGGCCCCATGCATTTTGTTTTTGCCCTCAACTCCGTTGGCTTATTCGTTGTGTGTGGGTCGTGTTACGAAGTCAGTCAAAATACCGGGTGCGTCCTGTTGACCGGAATCAAGTTCCTCCTTGGGCAGAACAAGTTCATCGCTGAGTGCCGTAGAATAACAGAGGGAGTCGCTGTTGGCTCAGTCCGTTTGGAGTTCGACTTGGACCAGCTAGTGAAGGAGGTAAAAAAGACAATCGATGGTAAGCAAATACTGCTGGAAGCCACAAGAAGGTCCCAGAATACAGCGTCCAACTTCCACCAAGTTTACATCACATTCCAGCGCAAGTTTGAGTTTGGATCTCTCCTTAGAAGAACAGTCCAGTCTTCACTTACTGCAAAAGGACGCTCGGGTAGTTTGACAATATCCATTTTTCCGGCTGTTGATTGTAGCCTCCTTCATCTCGAACCGGAATTTCAGTACAAGAATTCGTTCAGCCATTCTGACCTTCATCTACTCGACGAGTTAGCAGGCAAAGGCTGGGACTTTAAGCTCATTGACACCAAAGCTGAGAGCACGGGTTTCTTCTATTTTGTTTCAAGTATGTCCGCCTGCATAGAACTACAGCAACAAGTCCTCAGAATCTCCTGGTGCTATAAAACTTCACATTTCAACTGTTCAGAAACGTACAGAGATGACGCTTCGTTTTGTTGTTTTAATTAACCTCGCACGCGCGTAAAACATATGCCTTTATGACCGCCAGTATTAAGTCTTCTATAAAATCTAAGGTGAAAGGAATGTGAGCTTATGGTAATTTGCTGAGTTTTGAATCAGTACGGCAACGTAAACTAATAAAACAGACAACTCATCAAAGTGTCAAACGTTAACTTTTGCTGAGTTTCAGTTAGTGGACGGCTGTCGAGTTCGTGAGCGTTTTGTGTTTAAATTGACAAAGACAAAGCGGCCGCGCTAAACTTGGCAGAAGTATATTCTGGTGTCACACTCCGAAGTCGTGTGTTCTTTATTAAACAAAGTCATTCCTGTGTTTAAACTGACTAGGAAAACGCTGTAGAATGAAACGCTTACGACTCTGGAGCCGTCGGCGCTAAACTTAGCAGAAGTATATTCTGGTTTCACGGCTCCGAAGACTTGTGTTCCGGCTTTATTTAAACACAGTCAGCTGGGTTATTCACCGTGGATAATTCTGCTTCGATTTTGAATAAACAAATAAAGGCGAAGGATCAAAGCATTTTAGCGAACATTAGGGAGGAGCTTACAACAAAAGAATCGGAGGAATCAAAGTGAGGAGGCGGGCCGCAGCAGTAGAAGCTCAAAAAAATTGCGGGAAACGCAATCCAATGAAACTGTGTATTTGAAATTTCGCGGGTCTTCTTTTGTATTACGCCAGAGCCAATCACTAGGAAGTTTACGAGTTGAACAAAAGGCTTTCAGAACAATACTTAATTCCCATTTTAGACCGAACGCAAGTCGTAATGCTTTTCACTGTTGCTATCTGGACTAAGACTGAGGGCAAGGCCACTTGTGATTCCCATGTAATTGTTTCCAATGAACTGAAGCATGATAAAACATCTGTTGCAGTGTTCATGCACAAGGTACTCAAGGACCTTGTGACAAAGAGACACCCATATATTTCTAAAGCTTACATATTTTCAGATGGTCCAAGTTCTCAATTCAAGAACAAGTACGTTGCTAATTTCTTACACACACTTCAAGCTCAGTTTATGAATGTCCAGTGGAATTACTTTGCCACCTCCCATGGCAAAGGAACTGTCGATGGGATTGGTGGAACTGTCAAGAGAATGGTCTGGAAAGCTGTATCCACAAGAAAGGTTCCAGTAGTCAAAGATGCAAGGTCTTTTGCTAATGTTGCCACTGACTTCTGCAAGTCTGTGACAATCTCGTACATTGCATGCGAAGAGTTGGAAACAACAGCACTTTTACTTGGCTTAAAAATAGCCTTCTCTACAGCACCAACGCTGTCGGGAATTGCAAAGTTTCATTGCCTTGAGCCCCAAAGAAATGGTCGTATTTGTTGCCGTACACACTCTTACCAGAAGGGCGATAAAGCTAGTCCTAGTGGCTTAGAGGCAGGCCTGACTGTGCAGAGACTTTCTGCAAACGTACGAGGCAAATGCCAAAAATACAGTCGCATCAGAGCTCTAACCTTGGTACCCTTCGACAAAGAACCGACTTTAAATAACATCAAGGATGCTTGTAAGACACATTTTGCTATAAATTTAGAGTGTGATGTTCTTGCCGGGGAACGCGGCCACTCATACACACACGAAAGTCAGATATAAAATTGGAAGCTGATTCATGTCAGATTCATGGAAGGACCATACATGTATGAGCAGTCAAAAAAACCGAAGCAGATACCACTCTCTAGTTATCGTCATAATAGTGAGCCGGCAAGGGAAGCCCGCAAAAGAAGAACAACGAAAGTATCAAAAATACGATGGCAGGAGTGGCCAAATCGTCAGTCATCCCACGTTCTGTCTGACTGAGCCAACTGTTAAAATTGGGCAAGCTCATTGAACCGGATACCAATGTTGTGACACTTCATCTCGAGGAATTTTTGATAAATGAAATGAAGTGGCTCAATCCATACCCAGTCACGATTTCACTGCATTGTAATCCATTTGCGGAAGGAGCTTTCAGGGAAGCTTACATGGCTAAGGCTGTATCTGGCCTTCCTAAAGGGCAGTATGTGTTAAAGAAGTACAAACATGACGAAATCCCTGGTATCGAGAAGTTGTTTCGCTCGATTGAGGCACACACTAGAAAATCCGTACAACTGAATGCTTTAGCATGTAACTTTGCCCAATGCATGGACTATTTATCAGTTTCATAATTGGACCTTTCAGAGTCATCAGTTATCTTGTTCTATAATCATCACTCAGGGGGGATCCCTACTGACTTCCCTACTGTACATTATCATGACCCATTTGGATTTTAAGACTGCCTTTCGAAAATATGTTCTGTTATTGTTCAACAACCACAAATGTCACTTTTATTGTTGGAAGTATTGAGACAAACATGACACCCTGCCTAGTTGAGTAAATCAACAACAGCCATTGAAGTATTCTTATCAGAACAAAAATGTAACAAGTACTGCCAACTACTGAATATGTTATAAGAGAGGGTTGATTTCAATTTTTCTTTTCATAGTAGTTGCCAGTTAAATTTTCAACTATTTATCAGTTTCATAATTGGACCTTTTAGAGTCATCAGTTATCTTGTTCTATAATCATCACGCGGGGGTGATGTACATTATCATGACCCAGAATCCATTTGGATTTTAAGAGTGCCTTTCGAAAATGTTTTGTTATAGTTCAACAACCACAAATGTCACTTTTATTGTTGGAAGTATCGAGTATTGAGACAAACATGACACCATGCCTAGTTGAGTAAAGTATCTAGTAAAAGGTATTTTGATTTAGACTGTTAGAAAATATACATGCACATGCATGTTTTGTTGTTCCGATTTTAAGACTCTGATTTTCATGAAGTAGTTGTATGTTTCAGATTTCAATATTACAATATAATCTTGCAGAGTAGATTTGTGGTTTATATTTTTACTTGCCTCCATTGCAGATGTAAAGTAAACCACAAAAAAACTGCTATGTAAAAAAAAACACCAGATGCACCAAGGCCATGTTTGCACACGGATGATTTAAAGAGGTGAATGAGTTACAGAATTAAAGTTTCTATTGTCCTGAACGACATTTGCTGAGCTTGTAACTCATTCACTTCAATAAACTGTCTAAGTGTATTAACAAGACCTGAGTTAAACTCAAGTGTACATATTTTATGACTTTTTAAACATTTGATAGATACATAAACATGGTGTATTGATTATTATTTTTTGATTTATTAATAAAAGTGTTATCAGTTATTGAGTAATGCTTCACGAAAACGACTTTGTAGGTACAAGTATGCATCCATGACATCCTTAGGTTCTACTTCCTCTGGTGATGGGATAATTTCTTTACAAGCTTTACGTAAGTCTGGATCAAGAAAGTCAGATTCTGTATCAAATAATCCAGAATGATGTGCAACATCTTCCAGTTCACCTTCTGTAACAGGCCTATAAACATATCTAATTAGATTTTCTTTCAGGTAATATGGGTGGATATTTTGCAAGTTGCGAATGTATTTTTCCAAGCCCAGCAGGGGCGATGAAAAATGCGAGCAATGAGTAAAATGTCCACCGTATTGCCTGAGAAAACATCTAATGAGTTGTTTATTATACTACACACAATAATTTTGCTTTTTTCCTCAATATTTATTTAAAAAAATACATTTTGAATACACACAGCCGGGAAAAAACTGGTTATCATGACCGGTTTGCTACAGCATAATACAGAAATCTAGTGTCTAACGAAGACCCCGCTATTACAGCATAATACAGAAATCTAGTGTCTAACGAAGACCCCGCTATAACGAAGGGATTTTCTGGTCCCTTGGGACTTCGTTATATCGGGGTTTCACTGTAATATGGTAATCTTACATGGTAAATTTACTTCACCTGCAGTCGTATAATAAATTACATGATTTTGTTGCTTCTAAAAGCAGGTACATGTAGGTCAAATACATATTGCTTTAGGAGGAGTGGGAGATGAGAGCGAATTTGCCCGTCCATAGCTTAGCACCAGACACACCGCCATGGCAAATGGACATTAGGAAGAGTCACCAAGGTCTATCCCAGTCACGATGGACGAGTACGAAATGTCACCATTATGACGCCAGGAAAGGAGTAGAACAGACCGATAACCAAGATAGCAGTGATCCACCCTGCAGAAGGCTTGAAGGATGAGGACAACGCCCTCATCGGGCGGAGGATGTTTCGCGGGAAACACCAGAATAATTAGCGAATTGATTGACAGTTAGAACAAGTACATTTCCAGACATGTTAGTTTTCGAGACACAGGTCTCACACAGTTCACTCGTTGCAAGTTTGGAAAGTAAATGGAAAGTAAAAGCTGGATAATGTTATACGAAGGCTAACCTGTTTTGCAATCATCTAAAGCAAGGAATATTGGTGTAGTATTTGATGATGGCTTATCTTTTGAACAACACGTTATGTCGATATGTAAATCTGCATATTTCCAACATAGAAAGTTAACTAAAATTAGGGATTATCTATCTAATGATTGTGTAGAAACATTAGTCCATGCTTTCGTAACTTGCAGATTGGACAATTGTAATGCGTTGCTCTATGGGCTGCCTAAATATCTCATTCAGAGGCTGCAATCGGTCCAAAATTGTGCAGCACGTCTTGTCACTCGTATGTTTAAAGGCCCATAACCAACCGTGAACCTCTGCGGGGGTTTGTTTTTGTTTTGAAACTGAGCTATTGTTAAATGCGGCGCTCTGATTGGCCAATGTCCATTGCCGGGATTTTCGCACATCTAGCGTCTCGCTAAACTTGAGAGAACTCTTCCCCTGTAAAAATCTCGTTTTTCTTACAAAAATGGCATCGGAAAGTTCTAGTCTGAATGTGACAGGAGAAAGCGTTAGGGATGTAAACGCGTATGGGTCGACAATAGTGGACGAGAGCGTCGAAGGACATCCAGAGCGAATGGAGATGGAACAACCAATTGAGGTGAGATTCAAGAACATTCACGCTCGGAGTAGTCCTAAAAACATAAGCTAAACAAACTCAGTGTCTCCTTTGCCTTTAGGGAAGTAAAGATGGATTTGGTTTCTTCCTATTAGGAGAGTGAAGTCGTGATCACTTGCACCTGTAAAGGGCAATGCGCGAAAAAGAAAGGTTGGGGAAGTTGCCCTTGTAAGGCGGCAAACAAGAGCTGCTGTGAACAATGCCGATGTAATCCGTCGAAATGCAAGAATAAGGTAGGTCAGCGACTCTCTGCCTTCTAAGGCTTGGTATAAATTCAACAGGACTAATTTTGATCATCTGTTTGTCAGCCTTCCGAAGAAGCGACAACAAACAGGAGGCGAATTATCGAACCCAACGCAGAGGTCCAGTTCCAGAACGACATGCAAACGTCGCTTGCAGAAATTCAGGTAAGATGATGTACATGTACCTCTAGGAAACTACCTCCCGACGAGCTTTTATATCCATCGACTACTTATGATATGGCAGCAATTTTCGATAGTACTTTTTGATGGCATACGCACGAACGATGATTCGATATTCGAAGTAGCCTGAATTTCAGCCGTCTCCTCTGGCTAAATTCAAAGCCCAATGCTCAAGATTTCTACCAACATTATATTTATAAAACCCAATAAGACAATGGGATCAAGACAATGATGATAAATTCGCTTCAAACTTTTTTCCTGTTGGCATGCAAAAAAAAGCTTTGGCTCTTGTTTTCCAATCGGATAACTTTATTGACTGTAAACCTTCAAATAACTAAAATATTAGTTGTCAGAAGCAGGCAGTGTATTTCAGCATAGCTGGCAGTGATCTGCTTTCAACTCCACAATACATTCATAGATTTTTATACATACTATTACTACTCTCAAACTCACATGTTTATTTTTATGGAGGGAGGAAACAGAGAACAAAACTTCAGTTTGTAGTGGATAATTTGCGAGTTGAATGTTATGTCCAACTTTTTGAAGACTCAAAGTGAAACAAGAGCTGATGGAGCAACATTTACTATAAAAATGGTGGCCCAGATACATGTACTTGTTGGATTATAGTGAAATTGCCCTTTACAAGTTCTCATTCAAAATCGAAATGATTAGTACTCAAGAAATTACCCAATTTAGATTGTCTATAAATATTGAAATAATATTCAGTCACTCAGGTCACTCTTTCAAATACCATTATATTTATAACTACAGGTATTTGTTGCTTCCCTGGATGTTGACAAGAAGGACCAAGTGCTTGTCAATTTGCTTGCTATGGGAAGAGGAAGCCTGGACTTTGCAAAAAATCTGGTTGGAGCAGGCAACAACCCCCCTCCCCCACAGGAAGCAAGCCCAGAGTGGTGCAAATGTAAGCGCTGCCGACAGATGGATACAGACACCGAAAAAGTTTGCTGCAA
Source organism: Actinernus sp. WN-2022 (assembly GCA_030867875.1). NCBI lineage: Eukaryota > Metazoa > Cnidaria > Anthozoa > Actiniaria > Actinernidae > Actinernus > Actinernus sp. WN-2022. The sequence goes on along the minus strand of JAOWCC010000666.1, from coordinate 441,714 downwards.
GCGTGTCAGATGTATAACTTTGCTCCACAGCTTTTCCAACATCTGTTTGGACAGGGACAATTTAGAGGTCACCATCAAATCAAGGTGTGACTTTCGTGCTGACGAATTCGATTTTACGATGGAGAGTTTCAGAAAAGCAGCATACTATCGCTATACAATTTGGAGGTTTGGCAAACTTGGCCGTGGAAATAGGAGGGTGGTTCCTTCTTGTGTTGTTTGGGCAATCAGAGACACTTATCAATCGGCCAACGGCCAGTACATGGGTTTCAGGAGCAGCTAAGAAAACCAAAACTGGAAGTTCTTTTTCTCAGGGATCACAAAATATACCTGAAAATAGTAGTTACAAAAAAAACAATAAATTATTAGCCAGTAACAAAACGAGCAGGGGCCTGGAACTGAGTCATTAAAAGTAATTCGATTAATAACTCTAGTCAAAGTGAGCATTATTTTTCAAAAGAACAGATCAAACTTAGCTTGTCTGGAAAGTTTAGTGAACTTTGGTTCAATATTGACGTTGCAAGAAGGCATCAAATATGTCAATTTTCCCTAACAAATTCTTATTGTTAACATTGTCCCTCCAAACGATACATTCACATAATTTTGGAGGGACAAACTTGGCACACATGCTAATTTCAACATGCTCTATCATATGATTAACTTCATTTTAGAATTAGAGTAATTCTGATAAACTTGGTCCCAGTTCTCTGCTCATTTTGTTACTGGTTAATGTGAAAAAGCTGCCCAGTAGAAACCATACACCGAGTAATGCTCCCTCTGCACAAAACAGGAGCAGGGTGCATAGGGACCACTGCCTGCAGGGTACAGACACCAGTGAGTTACACTCAAAGATGAAACAATTTTTTCTTTATTATTACTTATCTATGGGCATTGAATACAAGCTGGCCAAAACAGAATCAATAATAAAGTCAGTAATGAAATAGAAGGATTTTTGTCAGTCGGAGCTAACCGGTCTCTACCAATATCAGATAGAGCACGAGATGACTAATATAGCGAGGAAAGAAAACGATAAATAATATTTACATATTGCCATTTAATGTTGGTTTTTGATATTCTTGTTACCCTGTTATTATGCATATATAATTATTTTACATGTGATTTTATATGTTAACTTATGACATAAACATAGATAATTTCAGAACCACATTACTTGGTATAGTGCTAGTCATTCAAGCAAGTTGGAATTGACTGTAGTAAAATCCCAGTATAAGCCACCTTCAACCTGTACAATGAAAACAATACAAATATGCATGGGAAAATGCCAATTGCAGTAATGCTTGGATGAGAAACACACACCAAGAGAATATTGAAAGTTCTCTCAATAAAATTAGTAAATAATAGCACACCACATTGTCTTTTGTCTGCTTGGGTAGCCCTCAACAAAACCTGTGGAAGACCTGCAGGCCTCTAACTAGTTTCTCATGGTATATTCAGCAATACTAAGCTGGCTCTCTGGTGTTTTCCTAAAGGCTAGTTTTGGTGGTTGGGCTGACATGTAGTCAGTAACCTGCTTTTGTGATAAGGAAATACCACAGGATGCCCAAACACTGGGCCATGGACGACATCTTACCCAGAGATTTATTCAACACTACACAGGGCCATAGCATGCCCTGAAAAACTGGGGGGGGGGCACAAAGTCATTTCGCAACCTAACCCCTGGGTTTCCGAGGGGGACAGGTACCTTGTTTGTTTGTTTTTGGAAAACATTTGGGGGGGCACGAGCCCCCCCCGGCCCCTAAGGGCGCTACGGCCCTGCTACAACATCACACGAGTGGCCAAACCGTGAGCAAAGTTTTGCTGAAACCAAAAGGCAAGTTATGCTCGGTTCAAAATAATGAAGTTATGCATGCATCTTGACTACTCAAAGAACCATTGCACTTCAATCAACAGTGCCTATACCAAGTAATAATAAAGATCCTAAGGGAACTATAATTGAAAAGAAAGTAATATTGAACTAAAGAATTGAAAGTAATTTTGGCTGAAAATGTGTGTGTATTATGTCTACTGTCACATGAAGCACACATTAAAGATTACTTGATAAATGCTATTATCCAAAGGAAAAGTTACATGCTACAATAGCACCTGTGCTTGGAAAGTGAAGTTAGCAATAATATTATTAGTCAATGAATCCTACTAAAAAGCATTGATTTTAAAAAATCTTGAAAAGTACACACCAAATTGAAATATGGCTGTGGCTAATTAGCATACTGTTGAAGCCTGGTATTTTCAGGAGAATAAACGTTCCATTTAAAAGCAAATATGCATGTCAGTAAGGTTTACAAGTTTGGAGAGGAAATAATAAACCCTTGTGAATTTATGAAGGTTTAAAGTTTGCAAAAACAAAAAACAAAACAAGGCTAGTCAGTCATGACTGCCTATTCTCATACCAAAGTCTCTAATGTTGAGCTGCAATATCTTTAAAGCCTTTCTTGGTATATCATCCAAACTTTCCAAAATTATTGATTTCAAAGTTATATTTTAGACAGTAGGGGCAGTTTTTATAGTATAAAGACTTTTGAAAAAAACAAAAAACCATTGACTTCGGTCTATGCATTGGTAAACCATGCTAAAAAGAACTGTTTTCCAAAATACACAAACATAAACATCTCAATTAATGTTGTAATATTTTTTGGCAAGTTAAGTTCAGAGAGAGTGTTATGTGAAGTTGATTTATTATTTTTACTAGGAGCAGTTGTAATAGGCCTTTTGCAGGAAGCAGTCATGTGCTGGTATAATACTTTGTTAACAAATTAATTGAGTTTGTGATCTCCATGGGAAAGACATTGCCATGGATGCTGGATGGTAAGCTATCTTTAAAAGGCTGTTTTAGAAAGATCGACAATTGATTGGAGGTGGAAAATAGCATTCACAAACAGGTTTTGCAAAAAACACTACTGATCTTGTACAAGTGCCTTAATAAATAAATGAATTGAGATTTGTTAGCCACCCAGAACCAGCATGTGATTGTGTAACTGCAAAAGGTCCATTCCATCTTACATGTATTTATAAATTATTAGTGAATCAATTATCCGGCTCCCCAGCACAAACCATGTATAACTCAAAAATATGCCAGAACCATGCAAACTAAATGTACATGTAGTCACTCACTCCTAGGTGGCCTGAGTTAAAGTGCCTATCACCCTTTTGCAATTTTGATAGCTTACGAACCTCCGAAAAGTTTTGAGTACTTCTGTGAAGAAAGTTTTGGTTTAAAGTGAATACTTTATGTTCTACGCTTGTTTGAAATTGTGTAAATGTGACCTTTCCTGACCCATGACCGCGTAAGTAAAAGACTGGGTCGAAACCTGGGTAGACGTAATCTTGACGTCATATAATTAAATTGGCTTTGCAATCATTTGGTCAGGAAAGGTCACATTTACACGATTTCAAATAAGCGTAGAGCATAAAGTATTAACTTTAAACCAAAACTTTCTTCACAGAAGTACTCAAAACTTTTCGGAGGTTCATAAGCTATCAAAATTGCAAAAGGGTGATATGCACTTTAAGGTTACTACTCAGGGCCTCTTGTTTGCCTTCAAATAATGGCTAATTACTGTGGTTTCACAAATCGAGATGGGCCTTTCATTAGTTCTTGGGTTGGTGGTGGTTCTTTCATCCCCAGTGTTGGTGCAATCTGTTTGGGGTTGAACAGGTTGTCATCTGTGCGCTGTGTGAAGCTCCCCTGGAAAACGCAGCGTTCCTTCAACATCCTAGACATCAGGAAGGGAAAATAGCTGTAGTTTTTGTCCTCCTTCACTGGCTCTGCATGATAACGTTGTGTCCTTTTAGAGTACTTTCTGTGGCCACATTCAGAACCGTCACCCTTTTTCTTCGTTCCACGAAAGAGATGCATATTGTGATCAATAGCAGCCAACATAATCCTCATAATGAAGTATGGGTATCTGAAAAAGAGAATATTCTATCCTCATAAATAATATTAAACTAGATGCTATAAGTTAAGTGGAATCCATTATTCATTGCCCAGAATTACTAAAAAGCAAATTAACAACGAATTTTCTGTGACAAATTTTCTATGACCAGTTTTATTTGCTCATACAGGGTACATTTTATGTTACAAATGTATTTATGCCAGCTTTTGTTGGCAAAGAAAAATAGTCATATTCAAAATTTGCTCATGTGGAAAATTAGTTCACAGCAGGCCCTTCATTTGAGTGTTTTCTTGTTTCAGAGCAACTAAACCCTTGTAATCCAGTCGGATCAGGCTACTTATCTGTTTTAAAATATGGAAAACTGGCAGAGTGTCCTATATTTATAAAATCGTACAATAAAGCAAATACGACTAGAAATAATATAGGAAATGCTGCCAGATGTTGACCTACTGACTTTCTCGGTCACAACAAACTTGTATTGCTTCTACAGTAGTAGAAATAGTAACTTACTCAAATGCCATTCTCTTTGGTGCATATTTGGTCAGCATACTATTGTAACTCTCAAGGTCACTAGTGTGCCTGAAAAAAAAAAACAGAAAGAGAACAAACCTTCACATGCATCCTGTGAATAAAACACTCATAAATAAGATCAGGTGATGACTGGTTGGGAAACCAAATCAAAAACACTAAAATAATCATTTAATTAAACAAACTAATGCCTAGTCAATCAGACTTGATTGCAGTACCTACAACTGTACCTAAATCTGACGTAGAAGGAAAAGTGATTCAACCACTTTTTATCAAGAATCACATTCCTTAAAGCAGCCATTGGTTTGGAGGACTTTGCCAGGTATGCCTTGTCTTGATTTTGAACAGACTCTGGGGAATGTTTGCACTCTCCTTCGGCCCAACTGTGCTCACCGCACACATGATGTAAGACACCAAACCATGCATTCTGCAAGAACAGTAGTCAATTTCATATCTTAGCAACAGTTATATTCAATATTAATGGGAATCTCATGACTGTTTTATTATTATTATTATTATATTAATATCCTAAGAGATGAGTGAAAAACAATAATCGTAAAGAGTTGGGGAGTCATCACACAACAGCAAATGCCAATAGCCTGTACAATGTATTGCACACAAAAAAATATGTAGCCAGAGCCATTGAACACCACTATAAAGTAAATATGTCTGACTTGATGCTTGATTGCATTAATGCAAATCCATCTTATGACTTACCTTCAGTTCTTCTACATTTCCCTCACAGCTCTGACAGCAATACCAGAAGTGGTTCACTATATCATCTATCCAAGGTTTGATGGCCTCGCATCCCTTTAAACGAGCAGCCTAATTTTGATAGAAAATGGTGCTCATTAACCAAAAATGCACAAATCAATACATGTTTGGGGCTGGATAATACCTGTAATCCTTTTTCCAAGTTTCGTAGCTGACAGACCAAAATATTTAGTGCTAAGACAAGCTACACAAAAGAAGTGATGCCAAGCAAAACTTTTGATTCAGAAATGCTGAAAGTCTAAGGAGCTGTATGAAGAACAGTTGAGAAGTCTATTGCAAGTACAATGTATGCCAAGTGAAAGCAAAAATTAAAATACCTGAAAAGTAATTATTACCATGACTCAGCACAAAGTGTTCACTTTGCATGATGTCCAAAAACTGAGGACAAAGTTAATACTAAATAAAACAAGTTCTACTCAACTCACCTGGTGAAGGCATTTGCTCAACTTCTTGGCTTTATGCCAGATATCCAGTGAGTGGAAGAATTCCATAAGTTGGGGAAATTTCTCTGAAGAAAGATATGAATGTTTCAATTGAATTAGTGACTAAATTCATTTTATTTCTGTTATGTATGAGTCAAATTCTCCCACTCCCCCGGGGCATTTAACTCGAGCCAAGCTCTGCATAGTGGGGCATTTGACTTCAACCAAAATTTTTGTTAACAGTCTAAAACACTGAGATTTTGACATCTCTCCAAATCACTAACTCTAAATGTCACAAATTAAATGCTAAGACATGTAAGATTATTTCGTATCAAGATTTTTAGCTAGTAAAATCTAAGCAAATACTATAGCGCAACAGTTTTATTGTGAATGTCTTTGCTTTTCACTACCTTCTGACCAGTGAGACATATCACTGATTTATTTTTTATTTTTATGATTATGCTTAAATTGCAAATTACACGATCGGATGCGATTTGAACCAGATTGTAATATATGCACCGTCGCATAATAGAAGCTTCATACAGGTTCATAGTATGTAAATATATGTAAATGTTGGGCCTCCTTTCTACATTGTAGGTGTTCCCATAGATAAACCACACCCATGATTTTGAACAAAAATTTTGGGTAAAAAGGTGTGGCTTATCTACGGATCTTTACAGTATTTTTCTTTCGAAAAAGTCAAATACAAATATCATATACTCATTGGCAGGCCCTGTACAGATATCATACAATCTTAGTCAGCCTCCTTCATTTCAAGTTGTATTTGTCCTGAAACTTGCCACAAATTTTGGAAGTTACAATAAACTACATGTATATCAGAACTCTCAAAAATATTATAAGGAAGGCATATCTTTCAGCTGAGCAGGCTGCTAGAGCTGGTCTTGAAGGGTTTCCAGCTTAACTGTACACTCTTTCAAAATACAGTAGATAGCATTGTTGAATCCCTTTCACGGAAGGGCAGTGTTATCAGTAAATTTTTCAACAGGCAGCCCTAAACTTTGATAGAAATATCCAAGGATTGTCAGCTTCTATTAACAACCCTAAATGGGCCACTAAAAAAATTATAATGCACCTACATACATGTACATGTAACTACAATTTTGTAAGACTACAAGGTTAGATGGAGAAAAGCAAAATATACCTTTAGTTTCCCGCACCAGCTTCATGATGGTCGAAGATGCATCAGTTGCTAGCTCACTGAAGGGCAGGGTGTCTGCCAACCTCTCCAGCAGCCGTCTCAGGCCTTCTCTCTCCATTGTAACGGAGTTGCCTCCAGTTTCACGATTGTCAAGCACCTCAAAATCAACTACAACTTTGGAAGCATGTTCCATGAGTGTGTATACACAATACCTGGCACAATGTCCTGGTGAGTCATTCCTACCATCTCCACAGAGGCACATGTCATCATATTCCTTTAGGATATCATTAATGAGATTGTTCATATTGGACCAGATGTCCTTGATCACTGGCTCAGCACAATGTTTCTGAAATCTCAGAAAAGTGTTACTGCTGATCAGGTTCAAGTTTAGAGCTTTTGCCAGGAGCGAGAATTTGCTGTAGTTGTTACCTGATATAATTATAGCTGCAGCTTGCAGAGAATCATTGACATATGTGGCATTGTTGTGTTTGACAGCTAGAATTTCTGATGATTCCCACTTTTTGAAATGACCATGGTCACACTTCCATGTCAGCTCTACTCTAGAGCCACAGCTATTCAAATGGTGTACTAGGGGCCTCCCACAGATCTGCTCACCGTCCATTGACATACACCTCATCCCATTGAGCTCCAGCAGCTTGTCAACTGACACCATCACTCTGAGACGAGAGTGTAATGCTAAAAATGACGGCAAGTCATCAACACTGGTTAGATCAGCAAAGGCATGTTGGAAGGATTCGAGAATTTTCTCTTTATTATCTTCAACCCTTTTTGATTGTCCTAAATCTTCCCCTGCCTGGTGTTTTTCAACAGGTACAGCTGGTTCAGTAGACTCCTCTCCATACAGTGGGTCAACCATCGTCAATGTTCTCTCGTCATCCTCAATGCTGGTATCCATACTGACAATAAGAATAACAATAAAATCATGTTACTTGCGGTTTACTTGTTTGTGTGTTCTAATTATTTATTCTGAAAATAAGAGTCTAGTTTATTTTGTAAACTGGAATTTTCATGCATTCAGAAAACAGATGGCCACTGCAAACCTCATTTCAGTTGAGTGCTGATATAATTCATCATTGCCATCTCCCTCGTCACTGTCTGAACTGCTGTCCTCTCTGTCACTTCTGTTGAGCTCATCAAGCAGTATCTGCATTCTGAGACAAGAGGGATAATATGAATCTCAAAATTTGGTTTTAACATGGATACATGTATGTACATGTAAATAAACTTGTATGGTTATTTTCCTTACTGCTCATTAGTAAAAATTCCAAGACTCAACTTAGGTCAGAACTCTATAGCTTGTCTTGGGTAGTAACATTTTTCATCTGGTTAGGAAAACTTTTCATCTGGTTAGTAAAATGTATGCAGTTGTCTAAATACTTAGTTTAAATTCGAGCCCTGCAATCAACTACACTATTTTGAAAAAGGTCTACAGTATTATCTTGTTCTCACATGAACAGAACACGTGTGAAATCTTGATTCATCATTGAGTGCAAACACAAATCAAAATCTGAAATGGATTGTAACAGATCCTCTCTCTCACATAGCCACACATGTACAGTATGCAACCAATTCGAGATAAGATATGGGAAGGAACCAAGACTTTCTGATTAAGCTACAGTAAATTGAAATGAGTCATTGCTAAAAAATGTCACATTTCAACGAAAAAGAGACAAGTTTGTTTTCAAGAAAACAGAATACAGAACTTTGACCAGCATTCACAACTGTCTGTAATAACCATAAATATTTTATGAGTGTTTGAATACATGTACATATGCAAGCTTACGTTTTCTGTAAATCAGGATGAATGTCATCAAAATTATAATCAGGAGCACCACTGATACTTCCATCAGATGAGTTCTCGCTGTTGCTTGCATCATCTCCCTTGCCATCAACCATGGAATATGGATTATCAGGGATTGATTCCTGAAGGAGCCATGACCTTGTGGGAGCATGCACAAGGGTATCATCCCCCAGCTTACTTACACCAGTAACATCTACTAAGCTGCATCAAAAGTACAATATCGCTGTGAGATACATTCATCAGTTGTCCACATAATAGCTTGAAAATCACCCTTGCAGTATAATGCTATAGTTATTACATATGATAATCACATAGTCATGATCTAATTTGAAGTGGCAATGTGTAAATTATAGTGACTGACAACAGGTTAGATCCAGAAACGAAGTTGGAGAAATAAAAGGGAATAGTAGCAGGAAAATATATCTACATGTATAACAAATACACACACACACTGACACAGTTGTTGTGAAAAGGACAAGAAATTTCTCAAAACGTCTGGAGATAACTTCACTCAAAGATATAATAAAGTACAACAAAAACATCTGACGAAAACCTTTTTACTGTACTAATTTAGATACTCTCTTGACCCAAACAAGGAATTACTGCAGTTGTACGTCGTAGGTACATTGTATAGTTGTTCGTAAAACTTTATTCAAGGAAAACTGGTAGAGAAATACTACAGTATTATTGTTGACTTACCTGTTACACTCATCGGAGTCTTCTTGTTGTTGAGATGGATGTGCTTGTCCAGCACGGATTGGTGTAGACATTGCTTCAGGCTCTACAAAATACAAGAATTCCGTTACGCCGACTCGTGGTATATGTACGTCTCGTGGTATATAACTTCCAGTTTGGATCGAGTATTCGTATGGAATTATAAATTACAACTACAACTACAAGAGTCCAAAAATACATTTAGTAAAGTTAGGAATAAAGCTTGAGCGTATAAAACGAACTACAAACAAACTATCTTACTGTAAAGGCCCCTAGACTGTGTGGAGGTACAATGCATTATTTTGGGAGAATTCGCACATTTCTGCATATTGAAAACAAAACCTTGAAAACTTATAATTTGAGAGTGAAAATAATACGAGCGTATCTTACCATCGTCATGGAAATCCGGCAATGTCTCTCGTTCCTCTTCCAATTCTAGGGTTCTGTTGGAGAAATACAGCTTATGAGATAGATCACATGTAATAGAAAGGAAGAAAATCCGAAGAAAAGCATAAACATTCAAGCGTTCGGCAATTCATTTCTATAGAGTATAGATAATGCCAAACTACGTCTACGGCACGAAGTCACTTACCTTGCATCAATTTCGATGTCTGCAGGGCAACGATGCAACAGAACTTCTGCAAATGCACTATCAGTGACTTTTTCGAAGCCAAGTTGCTTCTTTCTCTCCCTCCAGAGCTGGAAAACGGATTCCCTTATCCGCAAAAACTTAGGCTTTCCTGGAAGACTTGGCCTTCCTGGAGGACGTCGACCAGTGCCCTTCCCAGACATGGGATTGTCAAAAGAAATAATCCGTTTTTGACACGAATGTTTTGAAAAATATAAAAATCGATCTTAGATGAAAGTTATGTATGAAAAATAAAACTTCTAATTACAAGTTTCGCTTCGATTAAAACGGATTGCGTTCGCTGTAGCTTCTGTCGCTTAAAATGGCGGATTTCTGTATGTGAGAAACTCTAGCGAGGCGCGCAATGCATGCATGATGATTATGCATCTTTAAGTTCGCACATATTACGCCTGTGCTTCGGGAACTTCACTGGCTTCCTATAGGGCAGCGTATTATATTTAAGATTCTCCTCTTAACCTATAAGTCTTTAAATAATCTAGCACCGTCATACATTAGTGATCATCTTCATATTTACTCTCCGAGAAGGAATCTTAGGTCATATAGTCAGCACTTTCTTATAGTACCAAAATCGAGCTTGAAGAGTTATGGCGATAGGATGTTCTCGGTGGCCGCCCCAAAACTTTGGAACAATCTTCCTTTAGAAATAAGACTAAGTGACTCGGTTTCTGTTTTTAAATCTCGTTTAAAGACATACCTTTTTAAGAAAACTTATTTTTAATCACATGGTTGTATATTTCTTAGTATTTTAACTTTTTAGTAGTTTTTAATATATAGGAATTGTAAAGCGCCATAGGGCAGTTAGTGTATATGGCGCTATATAAATGTGTTATTATTATATTATTATTATTATTATTATTAATAAATGTGTTATTATTATATTATTATTATTATTACATGAATTTATTTCAGTACAAAATGATTAAGTCTTATCCGGATATATAAAGCCTAGGATACCACCACAGAAGTGAGTAGAGATAGAAAGAAACACTGTTTACCGAACATTTAAGTTTGTCAGCATGCTGTTGTAATAATATTTATGATTTATGTTCCAGATCGAATACTTCAACTTGTATTTTATACTATAGTAAACCTATACGATTTGCGTTATCCTTTGCAACTGTTGGTTGATTTCCTTGTGGACTAGCTACGCTAACTAAAGAAATGACAGAGATTGAGAAAAAAATTCCTCCTTAATGTTCATGATAGACAAATATCTGCAACATTTGAATTTGTGCTGCTACCAAATGACATGAAATACTTAGCTTGAAATATCTTCCAATTACGTGTTCACATTTCACATTATTCTTCCCAAGAGCCAGAATATACTCTGGATTTCATAAAGACAACTAACAAAGCTAAATAAAAGACTAAAAAAGATTTGCAAAGGATTTGGAAGACACGTGATGTGACTACGTGAGCTCAGAGTTATAAGTCGCGATCGCGAGTTATAACTAAACGGGACAATATGTGTATGGCATGTCCCTTACGGGCCACCGTAAATATCACACAGCGTTCAGGGACATGTTTTTTTATATGAATGAATATTTTCATTAATTTATAATGAAGGTTAATAGTGCATATGAAGTGTGCCCGACAGCTGGTACATATACGTACATCTTATTACATGTAGATGATTTTTCGGGTAATACGGGCTGATATTTTACGAGTTGTGAATGTACTTTTCCGAGGAAAAATACAAGCAACGAGTAAAATGTTAGCCCGTATTACCCGAAAAATCATCTAATAAGATGTATGTATATGTACCAGCTGCAGGGCACACTTCATATGTACTATTAACCTTCATTATAAATTATTATACGACACTTTAATTTCTTTGTGACTGATTTCCTTTTCAGTTCGAAAACAAAATATCCACGATATCAAGAAATCCGTGCGTCTTTTAGATCAATGACGTGAAAAACGGAAAACCAGAAAAGTGCCTTTAATTTCATTGGATAATAAACTAAAAGTACGACGTGTGATATTAATCTCGTAAAACCAGCTTGATTTAGCCGTGTCCAAAGTTCTTTCAACTAGGTAAAGTGTTTCAAAGAGAATATAAGCGAGAAATTCAAGCGAAAACATCTAATATACGTTTGAACTTGACAAAGAGGCTCTCAACATTCTCTTTAAGAAACAGTGTTTAGTCTAAAGTTCATCGTCGCTATCAAGAAGCGGAAAAAATCCCTTGAATCTTCTGGGTACCCTGTGTCCCACTGGATACAGGTTTTCACACGTCCCTAGACCGTATGGTAGAGGAGGGGGGGTTGCAATTTCTATTTAAGGACAGCCTTGATATCAACACAGTGACTGATTCCTTTGAAACATTTGAGCGAATGGTTGTTCGTCTTCGAAACCTCCAAAGTATCAGGATCTTGATTATTTATCGTCCGCCTGATAACAACTCCAGTCCCTTGTTTTTGAAGAGTTCTCTAGACTACTGGAACATGTTATAGCTGAACCTTCTGGCTGCTTACTGATTGCTGGTGATTTTAACTTTCATATGGATGATTCCAACGCCAAACCGTTTGATGACATTCTCGTGTCGTTTGATCTAAAACAACATGTTCATTTTGAAACTCATGCTAGCAGCCACACCCTTGATCTACTCATATCAAAATTAGACGATACTATTATCAGGAATACTAGGGTCTACGACCCTGTTAGCTCAGATCACCTTGCAGTGCACTTTAACTTATCTCTTCAGAAGCCACAATTCAAGAAAAAAGTTATCAACTTTCGGAAACTGCACTCCTGAGACATGGATTCCTTTCGTGATGACATCTGTAATTCTCTGTTGATAAAGGAATTCTACCGACTTGAACACTCTAGTAGATCAGTATGATGATACATTACGATCGTTATTGGACCAACATGCTCCCCAGAAGCAACGCTTAGTAACTATAAGACCGGCCGTAGCCTGGTACACACCGGAAGTGGCTACTGAGAAGCGGAAGAGAAGTCGACTTGAACGGAAGTGCCGCAAATCTAGCTTTCAATGCGATCGGGATCAGTAGATCTATCAATGCTGCACTCCTCATCAACTATCAGCCGATAGAAACTGATTAGTAGTTCTCCCAGCAAGGGCCTCTGGAATCAGGCCCAGGGCCACGGTAAAATGCTAGGGGATTAAATAACCGGTTGTAGTACAGTAGGGCAAGTATGGAGCACGGGTACTCGCATATTCATGAGCTGATGCCCATATATGGTCATACCGGAAACACGTGATGCGAAACGGTTTCGCGAAACAGCGAAACCGGAAGTGGGGGAAACGAAACGGGGTGAAAAAACCGGAACTGCGTCAGAATCTTACCCTGGGCTGAAAAACAGAACTACGTCAGATGTTATAGTCCCCTATAAATATAGAAGCGCCAAGGTTTGTTTCACCAATCCATCTGAGAAAAAAAAAATGGCTACCTCCATGGACACTCCCCTATCCAGCGAAATGGTGCGGATCGACGAGTGTGGTCTGAAGACAGTGGTGGCCCGCCTGAGCAATTTTGGGGTGTTGGAGGGCAGTATAGAGCCTCTGAGGTATTTGTGGAGAATATCACCCCGCGATGAAGAGTTCGAGGAGAAAGAGAAAGACAACCTAGCCGACATGGCAAACATGCAAGAGCGCGAATTCAGCTCCACCTACTTGAACGCACAAGAGGCCTACGAGCATTACATGGTGCATATGTCCAGTTCTTCAGAATGTGGGGTATGTACCTACAAGGATAAGCAAGGATACACATACAGTCACTGGATGGAACGTCTTCCCAATGGTTTGAGGGGTCTTTCAACAAGGTGTATAGTTATAAGGTGCAGTCCAGACAGCCTGAATTATTGAAATACAAACCTCGGTATGGCCATGAAACACAACATTTCACAAGCTCCGAGTGGGATCTGCATATAGCTCACGTTCAGTACGCTAAGAAATGCGAGATTATGAGTGATCTTGACCGAAAGAAGAAAGAAGAATACTCATGGAGACTTAGAAATGAAGAGATCATTCACTACTTGGAGACCCACCTGGAGACTCATCCCGATGGAGAGGTATGGGGGGTATGGTGTGCCTATCCCATCGCCAAGATCCAACAATCGCTGGGGGAGCAGATGATCAAGAAGCACCATGGTTGGAGAGGCATTTATCCTATCCTTTGAGAGAATTGGTGTTTCATGTACAGCCGACTTTTAAACAACTCTTGAATTGTATCGAAGATCTGTGTGCAGAAAGAGAAGAAGCCCAATCCTACGATGTGTATAATATGTGCGGATTACATCTCGCGGATTTCCAGAAGAAGTTCGGTATCAAAGACGACGAGGTCATTTTATGCCACCGCACTTGGATGGGGGAAAATGAAGAGATAAAGAATGTCTACTAACGCCAACTCCAGACCGGTAGAAGCAGAGAGGAGCTTCGGTATCGCAATCACAAAGACATGAAAAATGGCTCGAGCGGGTTCAAGCTGGGGAGAAGGAGTCGACAAGAATACATCCAAAGATGCGTCGAAGTACGACGTGTGCGTCGGAATTGGCCGGTAACAAAACGAGCAGGGGACTGGCACCGAGTTTATCAGAATTACTCTAATTCTAAAATGAAGTTCATCACATGATAGAGCACGTTGAAATTAGCATGTGTGCCAAGTTTGACGTGATTGAAGTGAATCTTGTCTGAATTATAAGTAATTGAAATTTCTTTGCCCCTCCAAAATTTTACAATGAATGTATGGTTTGGAGGGACAACGTTAAAAAATAAGAGTTTGTATGGGAAAATTGACATATTTGATGCCTTCTAGCAATGTCAAGATTTGAACCAAAGTTCACCAAACTTTCCAGACTAGCTAAGTTTGATCTGTTCTTTTGGAAAATAATGCTCACTTTGACTAGTTATTAATTGAATTAGTTTTACTGACTCGGTTCCAGTCCCCCGCTCGTTTTGTTACTGGCTAATTCCGTATCGTTCATGAAGAAGAAGAATGATGAAGAAGAACCCCAGAAGTCGCAGCAGCAGCAGCAACCCATGTCCACATGCTATAGACGGATGCAGCGTGTGTATGCAGAATGGAGCAAGAACCATTGGTTTCTAGGCTACGTTCAGTTGGTGGTCAGCAAGACGGTGATGGTGAAGTTTGACGATGAAGTTTGACGATGGAGACACTAAAAGCTACACCTGTTCTAAAAACGAATTTCATCATCCCAAGGTTGAAGACATCTCCCAGTTGACGATGGCGACGGCTGACGGTCACGATGGATATAAGTACCTGGACAACAAGGTTGTGGCGCGTTGGGGAAATCGGCGCTACTATCCTGGAAAGATAGCAGATTACGACGACAAGGCTGTGACGGTCGAGTTTGACGATGAGTTTGAGGAAATGTACAAACACCCTGTCCCTAAAGAGTGGTTTCTGAATTCTATTGGAGGCACCTCTCTATTCTCATCTTTTGAGAAGCTGACGAATCTGGAAGAGGAGAAGGCAACAGTGGAGGCGGACCAATCTCCACAGAAAAAGGTCACTCGGTGGAAAACCGGAAATACGTTAGAATCTTACCTCTGGGTGAAAAAAAAACGGAACTACGTCAGATGTTATAGTCGCTTATAAATAGAGTAGCGCACCATCATCATCATTAACCATGGACATGGATGATACATGGTTCAAAGCGAACAGGAGACAGCCTGGTTATATACCTTTAAGGAAGTATATCGAATACGGGGGTGATGAATAAGACCCTAGTTTGTAGTACCTTTCGATACATTGTAAAATGTATGAATGGCACATTACTTCCTGAGGAGTGGCTTCGATTGGTAGTGGCCATGACAGATTTTCATTAACAACTCAGTGGTTTTGGCAGCATTGGCGATAACATGGGACGTGCTTAAAGACAGATGATGATGATGATTGATTGAATGAGATGTTGTAAATAAAAGGCCACCCCAGTCGTCCGATACCTCTCAGTAGCGTCATGTCCTTTCTACACCGCAGTTCGCCGCCGAGAGGTCGGACATCCTTGGAAAGACTGACTCGTGTGTTTGTACCGAAAGGAGGTATAGAAAGAAGAAGGAATGTGCAAGAACTTTGCCGTTTACGCGGTGAACTGTCTAGTGTCGCCATGAAAATTTTACTGGACAATGCCGAGAGCCATTCTATTAGTGTGCAAGGCGACGTTGTAAATAAAGCCTTATTAAAGTGGATGCATCACGCCTGTGAGGCAGAACGGATCTTGTTGGTCCGAGAGAAAGACTGGCAAGAGTTTGAGCGAGACGTTAAAGCACAAGGTACAGAAGTGGTCGATGGAGAGGCTCCTTGGTATAGTGATAGGCTTGATCCTGTTTTTGATACATCAGTTTTTTAACCGGAAGTTAGAAGGAGGAGGAGGAAATACGACGGAAGTGCGTCAGACGCTGGATACGGTCTTGGATTGGATATTTAGGATATTTAGAATCCTCCTATTCTTGCAATCATTCGACCTCGACTGCGGAGCTGTGAACATCCTCCAGAGACAGAGATAAAGAAAGACAGAAAGGTAGAGAGAGAGATGACAAGTCACGAGGAGGGAATGAAGTTGCGGCCTATTATGACCTTAAAACGGATGAATGCTACCGAACGTACTGTGTTTGAGTACGACCACCCCATGCATCTTCTGGTAGACAAAGCCAAACCCATTATGTTATTGTTGCGCAAGATGACCAGGGAATTGGACGAGATCCTAGAATACTTGGAGGCGTTGTCCAAACCCGATGTGTCGGCCAAGGACCTAGACACGCTGAGTCTGACACAAAGGAAACTACCCAGTTGGGTAGAGCGAGAGTTTCTGGAACCAGGTTTTTCTCTCCATGGAAGTATGATGGATGAATACCAGATGATTATCTACGTGGCCGATGTGGACAGAATAGCCCGTGAGATGTTGAAGGTGGGCATGGGGAAGTTGTTGGACGCCCACCTTAGTCACGGGGTGTTCTCCGACGATGTGGAACCCGACACCGAGACATTCTACCGATCAGATTAATCTGATCACAAAAAGGAGCCACACCATCTCTGAAAGGCAATGACCTCATGCAGAAATCCATAACCTAGCTGACTAATTGGCTTTAATAAAAAAAATATTTCTGCGCTGCATGGCCGACAAACAAAATAAATGGCCTCTTCTCGGCACACTGGCGCTACTAATAAATGGCCTCTTCTCGGCATGCCAAACTTGTAGTTTGCACTACAATTATAGTCTATAATGAATAAAGTCGATCACTATTAGCACCTCGAACTCTAAAACGATTTTTAGTTTCCCTTTAGTGTTCGAGATATGTTTATTTGCTATGGGCTCCTATGTTGTTAAATGGCTAGATGGGAATC
Source organism: Actinernus sp. WN-2022 (assembly GCA_030867875.1). Classification (NCBI taxonomy): domain Eukaryota; kingdom Metazoa; phylum Cnidaria; class Anthozoa; order Actiniaria; family Actinernidae; genus Actinernus; species Actinernus sp. WN-2022. The sequence goes on along the minus strand of JAOWCC010000666.1, from coordinate 424,407 downwards.
CAAGATGGCACTGGTTCGCTAATTCATGGGGTGAATGCTGCAGAGAAGAAGAGACAAATATAATGAGTACACTATTTTCATAAACTATCTACAACTTAGTAAACGATTTTCCAATTCATAAAATCTAAACTACAATTCTCAAGTAGTCGGTGGGTGGTTGGTAAGTGGTTGGTAAGTGGTCGGCCGACCATTAACCAACCACTTTTTTTCGGTTCAGATTGTTCACTTTAGCCCTAAACTGGTGTCTCTATTTTGCGATTTGTAACTTTAGGTCACCGCTGGGAAGAAAATTCAGGTCTGATCATCAAATGTGCTTTACGGGATAACAATTCCTACTATAGGAAAGTGGTTTACTTAGTCATGATTGTTGCTTTCTGCTACTGGATACAATTCCAGGTGGACCAGTCGACCGACTATAAATTCGGTAAAAGAAAAGCAAAGAAGGCAGTACAAAAATGGCTAGTAACTATCGTGAATTGGTATGGCTGTTGTGTTGTTTATCCCTAGCGAGGTGAGCGATTTTCGCTACGGTTACGTGATCGATGATTTGATTGACAAGGGTTATTTTTTTGTCTTCTAGTGTTGGTTTGTCCTATTATAAAACACTAGTAAACATTGAGCTTTACTTCTTTTAGGAATATTTTTTTTCCAAAAGTCCATTCCCAGTTTTATTACGGGATCATTTCGGATACTGATTGGGGGTCATTTCGGGTTGGGGATCATTTCAGGTGTATCTTGAACAGTTTCGGGGATCATTTCGGGTTCGGGAACATTTTGGGTTTGGTACAGGTCTGCCTCCTGGGATCCTGTCCCATGAACCAAAGTGAGCTTTTGCCCCTCATGCATAGGCAACACAAATATGACAACACCCCTGGGTTCTTGCGAGGCCGATCCCTTGGGGAAGCCACTGATAAATGCATACTTATTTTTCTAAGGAGACACTGATATTGTTTTATACATTTACATAGCTAGCTGGTCTAGCTTTCACAAAACAAAGCCAACTTCATTCTCCACTTCAGACAATCATCACAACAGCACATAGTCTTTGACTTTTGAGGGGCAATGTCAACCCAGACCCCTAGCTGCTAGCTATCCAGTCATTCATTTTTTGTTTTTTACTTTTTGTTGAATCAATATGTATCGTTGGCAAAGTGTGATTAAACTTTACAGCCGTTCTCAATAACACGTGCAGGTTCGAAACGAAACTCCTGACTTCGAAGTCGTTTCTGGTGGATGTCAATCAAACGGTTTCCATGGAGTTTGAAGTGAACCGTTGTGTGAGTAAATTCGGGAAACTAGCATTTTATAAACATGACAGTCTTTCCCAAAGTCGCTTAGATGGAGAGTAATCATGCTTAGAGCCAAGGGTTTGCAAAATAGGGAAATCACATAAACTTTATGTGTGAGTGAGCGGTTTGTGTATAAGATCAAAATAGGGAAAGCGCATAAACTTTATGTAAGCGAGCGGTTTGTGTATAAGATCAAAATTGGGAAATCACATAAACTTTATGTGTGAGCGAGCGGTTTGTGTATAAGTTCAAAATAGGGAAATCGCATAAACTTTATGTGTGAGCGAGCGGTTTGTGTATAAGATCAAAATAGGGAAATCGCATAAACTTTATGTGTGAGCGAGCGGTTTGTGTATAAGATCAAAATAGGGAAATCGCCTAAACTTTGTGTATATATATTCCAACTTTATTTAAAAACACGGAGAATTCTAACAGATACAATCTGATTTCCATAGAAGCCGTGTGGTAAAAAATATTCTAATTACAAAATTGCGATATATCTAGGCTAAGCTAATATATTATAATTATGTTTTATTTACAATTTTTCTGGGTCATATAACTACTAGATAAATAAATAAATAATTACATTAGTCACTAAGGAGAGTGGTGGTCGCAACTTGTTTCTTAAAAGAAACAAGAGACTTTGTTTCGCGTAGTTTGGCTGGAAGCCCATTCCATATTTTTGCACCATTGTATGATAAACTTTTTTTCAGGAATTCAGTTCTTGGTTGAGGGAGGCAAAGTTTTGTGTCAGATCCTCTAAAATTATAATGAGTCGAGTTTCCAACTGTTGTAAATAACTCGGTAAGGCCTGTTGGCGCGAAATTATTTCGGATTTTGTGCATAGTGACCGCTTTGCGTTTAGCCCTTCGTTCATCTAGTTTATCCCATCCTAGGGTATCTAAAAGTAACCTGGAGGTCGTATTATAGTCTGCTCTAAGAATTAGTCTAGCGGCTCTGTTTTGAAAAATTTGTAGTTTATCTGAGAGGAATTTTCCAAAATTGTCCCAAACTTCGCAACAATAATCCATGTGCGTCTGAATAAGGGAATCGTAAATTGTCATAAGTATATCTTGGGATACGAATGGTCTTATCCTTTTTAGAGCCCCTAGACCAGAAACTATCTTTTTTGTTATGTAATTAATGTGTTCTTCCCATCTTAGATTTTCGTCTACCACGACTCCAACTGTTTTACTTTCGGTTACTCTTTTTATTGGTCTATTTCCAATTTTTAATGTAGGCATCTTATCTAGATCAGATAAGCGTTGTCTCGAGCCGATTATCATGAATTCAGTTTTGGCGACATTCAAGTGTAATTTATTGGCTTTAAGCCAATGGTTAATATTTTGAAGTTCACGATTTGCTCTTGATTCGACATCACTTATATTCGAGCCACATATTGTTACATTTGTATCGTCGGCAAACAGACATGGTGTCGATGTTTCTAGACAATTTGGTAAGTCATTTATATAAATGAGAAACAACAGGGGGCCAAGGATTGTACCTTGAGGCACTCCAAATGTGACTAATCTCTCATTTGACTTAATATTTTGAACCGAACATGACTGCATTCTGTCTGATAAATAAGATTGTAATAAACTAATTGACCTATATTTGATTCCATAAAGTTTTAGTTTGTCTAGTAACGATCCGTGATCAACAGTATCGAATGCTTTTTTAAGGTCGAGGAAGATAACAATATTAAAAAGACCTCGATCCATGTTTACTAACCACGAATTAGTGGAATTTAATAAGGCTGTCATTGTTGAATGCAGTCGTCTGAAACCAAATTGCTTGTTTGTTAATAAATTTTGCATAGTAAGATAATTGTATAATTGATCGTATAATATTCTTTCAAATACTTTACTCATTACAGGGAGAATTGATATGGGTCTATAGTTGTCCATGTCATTTCGTGGGCCATTTTTATGCAATGGGCTGACTCGGGCCCTTTTCCAGTCAGTGGGAAATAAACCTGATTCGATAACTACATTAAAGAGGAACGTCAGGGATTCAGAAATGATTGGTCCAGCAGCTTTGATAATTTTAGCAGATATTCCATCAAGACCCGTTGCCTTCTTAGAGGATAGTTTATTAATAAGCTTGAGTACTCTTGATTCACTTGTAAGACTAAACTCAAACGTACAAGGAGCTTGTTTAATGTAATATTTAAAGTCAGATGAATTAGTTTCAATAGTTTCTGCGAGTTTAGGACCAATTTCAACAAAGTGATTATTAAAGTGGTCGGCAATTTCGGCAGGAGATGTAATTGTTTCATTGTTGTACTTAATTTCGTTTACAACCCGATGTTGAACATGCCGTCCCATTAGGTTATTCACTGTTTTCCACGTGCCCTTGGGATCGCCTTTATTCTTTTCTATTTGTTCGCGAAAATAATCTCGCTTAGCATTTCTTAGTGTATTGTTCACTTTGTTTCTTAAGGCGGTATACGCATACCAGACGCATGTGTGATCATGAGCGAGCGGTTTGTGTATAAGATCAAAATAGGGAAATCGCATAAACTTTATGTGTGAGCGAGCGGTTTGTGTATAAGAAATCTGATTGTTTATATAGCTTCAAAGGTCTTGGAAAAAGACTTATAGTTATTTTTATTCATCCAGTTGCAGATATGCTCCTTATAAGAGGTTTTATCGAGCAATACCCTCGAGCTCTACCTCGACGAGCTCCAGGCATGGATACAACATTCGACAGGGCAAAAATTTTTTTTTAAACTCTCAGGACATGGATAATCGGCAATGCTCTCAACTGACATTTCGGTGAGGAATTCAAGCAAAAAACAATCGTTTTTCGGCTTAGTATCCGCCATTTCTCTACCTATGTCGCCTCAAATTACTTACGATTTCGTTGACCTCCTACACTATTTATGTTTCCTCCACATCTGGGAGTTGTATGGCGACGTTTTATTTAGCATGCAGACCAGTGTTGCCATAGAAATATAGAGTGACATCCACCAAATTGACGTTTTCCGTTGGAAATTCAATTTCGAACCTGCACGTGTTATTGAGAACGAGTGTAATAACTTGCTCATGACAAAAACGACGACGACGACGACGACAAGAACAACAAGAACAAGAACAAGAACAAGAACAAGAACAAGAACAACAACAACAACAACAAGAAGAAGAACAAGAAGAAGAACAAGAAGAAGAACAGGAAGAAGAAGAACAGGAAGAAGAAGAACAAGAACAAGAAGAACAAGAAGAAGTAGAACAAGAACAAGAACAACAACAACAAGAAGAACAACAACAAGAACAACAAGAAGAAGAAGAACAGCAAGAAGAACAAGAACAACAACAACAAGAAGAACAACAACAAGAACAACAACAACAAGAAGAACAACAACAAGAACAATAACAATAATAATAATAATAATATATTCTTTAACCAGGGTAAACCCTTCAGCCAATGCTGTTATCAGTGGCTGCCCTGGGAGATCAAAATAATGTAAATAACAAAGTATAAAATATCAGACAATAATACAGTAAAAGTATATGTACAAAGTTATACTATAATTAATTAAAAAATAACTACATTTAAAAAATTTGAACATTAGAAAAATTAAAAAATATCTGTTATTTTTTGTAGTGTTGATTCGTGGTACACTATATTTATCTTCCATTGAAAATTTAACTTCTGGCAAACAATCAAGAAGCCATATCCACGAGTTCACCATTGTGTGGCTATGTTTCAGATACATGTAATGTTATACGCCACACCCACCCTAAAAAAAACTCGCTCTATAAGCCATGGATTTGCAATAGAATACTAATATATTTCTACTAATACAATTGGAATATACGTCACAAACACATTCTGCTGATGTTCATGCTGATCGGGGTATATTGACCCCGCATTTTGTTGTAGATACAGTACTACATATTTTGTATAGAACAATTGTATCTAAGCAATTAACACTTGCTAGCTGTTGTGGAGGAATATAGCAGGTGCTGGTAAAAATATACTTATTATACAATTTATATCACTCGAGCAAGGCCTCAAACTGCATGGCCATGAAACCAATTGACTCCAGAGAATTCAATCATGCTTTAAAAATCAGTAATTAAGTCAATTTCATTTGTTTCTATTTTTATCTGTCATTATTTTTCACTTAAATTTTGAAAATATTAGGGGCACTTTAAGATTAATCAGGGAAGGCAATTAGTTGTAGAAGAAATGCTGATCAAAAACTTTGACTCCGCTCAAAGTGACTATATTTCATCGAATAATATTCAAATTGTGCTAACATTGACAGTTTTGTTTTGTAAATTGACTTTTAAGGGGACCCAGAATTACTTACCGACGCGCAAAACCATTCTTCATTAACATTTTTACTAACTTAGCCTCCTTTGATAAAAACGACTTCTTAACTGGACTGAACAAATTGTAAGACTTTTAATTATAAGTGTTACAAGAGATATCATGTGACTTTTTGCAGTTTTAGAAATAATTATAGTTTCTCGAAAACCAACAGAAACATGAGTTTTATTTTGAGGATTGCATTGTGTCACTTAAGGTCTTTCGCAAAAAAGTTTCAAAGTGATAGGTACATACAAACCAATTGATAATATAGTTAATAAGAATTTTAGAAATTTCTCGTGTTGAGCCGAGCACTTTGATAGCTATTCCGCCGCCATGTTTTCAAGGAGTAAAGTCTATTCGTGTTGTGGGCGGGCTCACGAAAACTGTTCGGTTGGTGATGTTCGGAGTTTCATTGGCAGAAGCCAAAACACCAATTGGCGGTTGGCGTTAGAATGTAGGAGTTCGGAGACTATGGAATACCACAGTAAGGGACACAAATTCTATTTCGCGGCAAAAGAGCGCCAATAATTATTTTTGTTTTCAAGAAATAAGAATATTTTCTAAACAATGCGTCAAAAGTCAGGTGGTATCTCTTGCAATGCTCTTGTGATCATAAATGCTTTTCCATTCTAAAATCAATTAAAATATGTGCGTCAATAAATAGGCATGGGCCACTTTAGCGAGGTTTTCACTAATAACCCGTGAAACCAAGTATGTTTGTTACCTAGAGTGTATATTGAATGTAGCAAAGTGCAATACTGGCAGTGCAGTTCGTTTTGCATTTTAAAGTTCAATTAAGTGTATTTGTGATAACTAATCTCAAGTGGATGAAAATCACTATAACTATCAACTGTACCTTTTGAATAAACGTTGGCATCATCCGTCCTTGAATTTGTCTCTCCAAATTCAGTCCAAATTCAATCAATCTGGAAATGAGTTCACGGATAGAGCCGTTTTTAAAAATGATATTTCTTTGGGGAGGGGAGCAAAAACGCAATGTATTTTTTCATAACACGAGCAGTCAAACCAACTTTAGGAAAAAAAAAAAAATGCTACTCAACTTTATGCAGATTGGCCATTAAAATCAAATAAAATCATTAAAACCAAATAACGTAAAAAAAAGTTGAAGAAAATTTAAAAAAAATCGGGACCCGCGACTTCGACCCGCGACTTTCCACCCGCATCCGCGACATCCGACCCGCGACATTTAGTTAAACTCATGAAAATGCTGCTTATCTACTGCACTTTGTGGACAAGTTGGAGTCATTTACATGTTTTGTCGGTATAAAAGGAGAAGTAAAATGGTTCACAGTAGGAGTTACAAACGATGTAAAACGCAAGTTGTGTATGGACAAGTTGTCTACTTTAAAAAAAAATATATTGGGCATTGATATTGAAACTACAATGCCGGGCAAAAATCTTTAAAAAATGTTCAAAAGCTCGTGTACTATGGCAATACTTGGCCAACAAGTGACCCTCCCCCTCCCCCTCCGATGTTGAGACGGACTGCCACTTTGCTCTGGGAACACGTGCGAGCATCAACACTGTACCCAGAGGAAGCTGGGGGTAAGTAAAATTGTGTCATTCTTGTGGAAAAGCTTATATAAGAGAATAATACACGCCTTTCATAAGTTTTACTTCCGGTAATGGGATTCAAATTTCTAACACTAATACGTTTTGTACAGAATATTCTTTTGTGCAATTATTGATAATTTGCTAATTATATATAATAGAAAGCTTAGCACAAACTGATTGTAATTAGTAGTGGTTCCTATTCCCCCTATCCCTGCATGCTCTGTGTGGTATATATTAGCTCACCCTATCTAGGGTTTTAGCCAGTCAATAAGGGGAGATGGGGGAGATATAGAATGATAATTAGAAGTGGGAGTACTTAACATAGAATCTGGGTCCATATCATCAAACTTATCAGGATTAGGGATAACATTAAAGAGATCGAGATCAGAGTCAGGTAACGTGAACGCGACAGTAAATACCTAAAAATTTAGAGAATGACATTATACACGTATTGAGTTGCAATAAATAATAATAATGAATTGCAAAGTCACTTATAATGAATTGCAAAGTCACTTCCTGTTCCTCTAGTAATAACAATAAATCGTGCCAAGGAATCATCTCTTGGCTCCAGCGAAAGTCATTCAGGTAAATCCATGAAAATTTCCCGGTGGCTGGATTACAGAAGGTGATTAAACATGAATGACTTGGCACAATTTGCGGGTCCCACAATCATAATATTCCTAAACTTGCCTTGTCCCTTTTGGAGAAGCTGATTAACAGCTCCGCTTGTCGATGTGACTATTATGCAATACCTCTTCAGCACACTCCAACCACTGCCCATTGCAAATGCATTCACTGTCAAGAGCTTTCTCCGCGAGACTTAGAACCTCCTCAGTCATGAGCTCCCAAGTTGTTTTAATTACGTCCGTTATCACCCTCAGGGACCGTTTTTCCTAGTCTCTTGTGCTTGCTTGCAACGCTGTTAACGATTTAATTCCCTTTGTTTGTATTATTTCGGAAACATCAAAGGCGCTAAGACGCTTTTTTCTTGTCGGACAGACCCCTCGGATTTCTTATTTAATTTCCTTTTACAAGTTGTTTTAGCTCGACTAGCACATGTTGTGGCGGGATCTTGGCAATTTCTTAAATCCGGGTGCCTTTCACTTTCCACATATTTGGAGTCCTCCTTTGTAACATAGTAGTTTTGTGTTCTTCTCGACTACAACACCATTACAGAACTTGCCCTCTACTCCAGCCATCTTAAAACTAAACTACAACAGCTTTCGCACAGTCCTTATGAGATAGAAATGTTTTCATGTCAGCCTGACTATATGTCACTAAATATACTGTCCTCGTCGCTCTGGAATGCAGGGTATCCTCTTTTCCGCTATTACAGTCGGAATTTGACCCGTAGTTAGTGCAATTGAGCTCCATAACTTCGAGTAACCATGGCAGTTAAGCTGCTAAATGATATACAAATCGCTCGCCGCACAATTCAATGCAAACTCATTAAACCACAGGCTACTTAAAGCCCTACACGTGCACACATTTGTTATTTATTTTGAATTATATTAAGTAAAACAAATAAACTAAACAAAGTAAATGAAATATTTCTTTTTTTATCGCTATGACAATGTGTTCAGCACACAAATACAAATAACTAGTTACAAACATTAAACACGAAAGATATTCGACGTTTTCCTTCACCACCCTACAGACAATACCGGACAAAAATCCAAGTCACCCTACCCCCCTTCCCCCCTTCCCTCCCCCTCCGATGTTGAGACGGACTGTCACTTAGCTCTGGGAACACGTGCGGGCATCAACACTGTACCCAGAGGAAAAAAAGGGGGGGGGAAAGTAAAATTGTGTCATTCTTGTGGAAAAGCTAATGTAAGAGAACAATTGAATAATAAAAATATTTTCTTAAGCATTTTTGTCTGGGATTGCAGATTAAATTGTTGTAGATGAGGTAAATGCTTTGAACTTCAAAGAAGATGATCAGATTCCTATTAGTGTGTGCAACCCGCAAATTTGCCCAGTTTTGATACCACAACCTGTAGATGTACATCCAAATCAAAGACAACAGGTATGCCTTTGTATGACACTCACCAAATGAGATTAAGTGAATGGATGAAATGTGCCAAAACCATGTGGATTAACACATCCGTGCATCAAAACAATTTGTGCACTTTGGACAGGTTTTAACTTAAACTTTATTATTAAACCAAGAATTTCTAGTTTGATTAATAGAAAAGGTAAAGCTGATTTTGAAATACAATGTAGGTAGTTTTGGCATGTGAAATTGTGGTTTTTAATGGTTACATTTGAGGTAGGTCAAGGTATGGCGTAGTGGTTGAGACCTCACAGGTTTCGAATGAGCATTTTTTGATGGAACTTAACTAATGGTTTGCATAAATAAAGATGGTTGTAAAAAGCAATTGATGCTATTTTATTGTAATTAGTATGCACTGTATGTTTAAAATATGTTTAGTTTCAGTCAAGCAATATGTTTTAAACACAGAAACATAAAATCGATGCAAGCAACATGTTTAAAACATATATGCGGAATATGTTTAAAATATGTATAAAACCTCACGACAAACTCTTACGTAATGTGTTCTCTTGATCAAGTGGGAAAATTAGATTAATAAGTTCCTTTTTCCATGAAAATAAATTTGCAAGAGATGTGTTTTTTTACTTTGTGTCTGGTGTGGTTTTGTCAGTTGGTGCAATTTGCGGCTTGGCGGAACGGCGGAATAACATTTTTGATCAGAATGTTACAAAGGTCAGCTGTAACCTATGCAAATTCGCTACCGTGGGGCTTTTTTTGTACCAAGCAAATATCTCATAAATAGTGAAGTAAAATTCACTATTTTGACTTTTCCTAACTCCGAACCCCCTCCAACGTTTCTTTGCCGGCAAATATCTCACCCACGAGACAGAAACTCAGTGGAATCACAGGCAGCCCAAGCTTATCTTATGGCTCAGTCGCTAATAGAGTTTGTATTAATTTTTTTATCGCAGAAAAATAAAGGTAATAAAATAATGTTTTGCAATAAATGTACCTTGAGTGTCCTTTTCTTGTGTCCTTGACTATTATCTGCTGTTTTGGGCTAGTTTGGATCGGTTTTAGAGGGTGTTTGATTTTTTAGATCTCTCTCTCTATAATGAAATGACAAGGCTGCACAGTCCGTTGAGCACGTCAAATCACTCGAAGGGCAAAAAAGCACTCTAAAATCACTTCAATCGTCGCCAGACTCCACAAAAGGACGTACCGAATGTCTGTCTATGTTTATGTCGGGGTGAAATTCCAAAATTTTACATTTTAGCCCTCGTAAACCACATATTTGTGGTATCAAAAACCGCTCTTTCAAAACCCTCGGATGCTGGTAACTTAGTCCCGAGACAGCGGGACGTCCCGCGGACGGCAGATGCGCTCTGATTGGTTGGTAATCATCAGGTGATGTTTGTCAGACTTCGCAACCCAGGGATGGTCAGGGTAATTTGTCAAGGTGAAAATGTGTGCCCGGCGGCTCCCGTCTCCCCTTAGGAAAATATGTTTCCACGCCATCGTATGGCAACAGTGAGGCGCTCAGGGAAAACCCGTACTCTCGTCAGCAGTTGAAGTTTTTACGTGACGAAAGTAATCTCCGTTTGAATTAAGACAAACATAACACTTTAGTATTGGAAGTAATACGAGTATTTTGTGGTATTTCTCATAAGTCGACAACGCTATTCAGTCGTTTATAAGTTTTTCATACTTTTGGCTGGAGTCAGCTCTGTATCAATTCCTCTTTTACCGAATCTTTACTGTAGGGTACAGTTAAACCCGGAACAACAATAAATATTGAACTTCGTGGCAAGTGGTCATAATGTTATGATTACTGGTCAAGCTGGAGTAGTGGGAGAGGCACCGAATTAGCCTCCTTTTTGAGGCGCTATGCTAATTTTTGAGGCGCTCTCATTAATTCAATGACGTCACGGTCCTATTGTCTTAGGTCATGCATAAATTAATTAGGGCGTACGCCCTTTTTTAAGGCGCTATGCTAATTTTTAAGGCGCTCTCATGAATAAAGTGGTGAGCTCATGAATAAAGTGGTGAGCTCATGAATAAAGTGCGGTAAAGTGCGGCGCTCTCATGAATAAAGTGGAATCTCATTAACTTAGAGGATTATCTATTATTTCTGTGAATGAGGTCATCGATCTATTCGGGCATGTTTGGGTAAAACCTATTGTTTGGGGTCGTCTCTACAACCAGGAGCTGTCGACCCTGAATACATTCGAAGTTGAATGAAAAAAGTAAAACATATCTCGCAATATCTAAACCCCTTTGTAGCGTAAATAGTAAGAACAAACTACTCGTGATAGGCTCTAAACTGTCTTTATTATTTTCCTTTACAGTTAATAACTCATAACTATACAAAATCCGGTATGGTTTATTAGATCAACTCTGCTATTGTTCTTAGGGATTAGCGATAAATGAAGGGCCTATTGTTTTGAGGAAAACTCTTGTGATGCAAATTCTGCTCTAAAACTAAACTAGAATTACCATACGAATAAAAACAAACTACTCGGAACAGGATTTTATTGATTCAAAACACGATAAGCGATACGATTTACAATGTTAATACTTGTAGGGATAAGGCTTCCGAATTCGCATTGATCGTCTGATCCGATCGGCTTTTAGATAAGGTCCAACACTTTCTTCGGCATCATCATCCAAGTAATTTTTGAGTTCCAAACGCCGGCGTTTTCTTCTTTTTCGTAGCGGGGAGAGTTGCTTTTTGGTTGAAGAACTCAAAGAAGACAAATAAATATTAGGGAATGGGGATTCGTAGGTTCTCTCTGAATAAGGCATTGTGGCTGGTTCAGACGAATCTTGGTGTAATTGTGGCGGTATGGCTGGTGAGCTCAAAGAAATGTTCGTGGCTGGGGACTGATATACTTTTGCTGAATACGGCACTGTGTCTGGTTCAGTTGAATCGAGGTATACTTGTTGCGGTGTGATGGGTGTATCGGCTATTTCTTGTTCTTGGGGTTGGGTTGTGATACCAGGTGAAAGAGTTATAGGAGGTACAGGATAGTCATTCATTTGTTGTTTATACCTCATAAAGTTGTTTTGAAGCTGGACATAATTTCTTGCTTTCTGGGTCTGACTGAGATCATTACGGTTTAATACCCTCTTCATATCATCCTTCAAGCTTTGCATTTTTTGTACTTGCGGGGAAATTGTAAAGCTCTGCTGCTCGACGTACTTACGCAGTACGTTAGAAACGCTATCCTCGTTAGATATTTCTTGTGGTTGTTGCTGTTCACCGGGTAAAACATTGGTCCTTAACCTACAGCCCTCCGGTGTGTTTGGTTTTAAGTCGACAAACAAATAACCATAAGGTCTCCTAACAGCCTGTTCGTACTTGTTGAGAAAATACTCTGTCTGCCTGGGATACATTTGCCTGGCCAGTGTTAAAATTTGTAGTTTGTCACGTGGATTCTTAAACAGCACTGTTTAAACTGATGCTGCGATTGCCTTTACCCTGATGGAATAGGTTCTGTAAAATGTAGAGGACACTCAGATTTCGGTGATGAGATCCTTTGGTAAACAGGTTGACAATTCTATTATCATTTCCCGTTTCAGTCATCTGGTCATCAATGACAATCAGGTTTCGTACATGTACATCAAAATAGTGATCTTGCTCGATATCAGGGGGGATTCCTTTCACAAATTCGATATCAGGTATCGTGCTAAGGAGTGCTGTATACGCAGGCTGCCACTGTGAATAGCACCAGACAATCCTCTGGGGTGGATGGGAAATTGTTTGATGGGCTTCGAGTAACGTCTGAACCCAGTCCGTTTTACCACATCCTGTCATACCAGCAACCATACAAGTAAACGGATGAATGAGTTGAAAAGAGCTACAAATGCCCTTCGTACTTTGAAAACCATTGTTCTGTGATGAAATAGTGGTATGGAGTCCATTCGATAGAGCTTCAGTAGGATGAAACTTATTTTGATGACGTTTTAAATCATATGGTCGGGAGAAGCCTCCATGACAACTAGGACAGAACATTTTTTTTGACATGTTGATGCTTCAAGAGATTAAATAAAATGAACCCCACGGCGATGGTATACCCCATTTATGCTAACAATTCTGCCGCCGCCCGCCAACGCCCGCCGCCCGCCAACGCCCGCCAACGCCCGCCAACGGGCGCTAATGGCCTCTGACGGGCGCTAACGGCCGCTGACGGGCGCTAACGGCCGTCAACGCCCGCCGCCCGTCAACGACCGCCAACGGGCGCTAACGACCGCCAACGGGCGCTAACGACCGCCAACGGGCGCTAACGGGCGCTAATGGCCTCTGACGGGCGCTAACGGCCGCTGACGGGCGCTAACGGCCGGTCTCTGACGGGCGCTAACGGCCGCTGACGGGCGCCAACGCCCGTCAACGCCCGCAAACGGGCGCTAATGGCCGCTAACGGGCGCTAACGACCGCTAATGCCCGCTGACGGGCGCTGACGCCCGCCACCTGTAACAGCCATCGGTCGCCCTAGCGCTATAAATATCCTAGCGCATTCAAATCGCAGATCAGTTTCAACCATGTCTCGTACAGTAAAGAGAAATCGTGGCTTTCTCCATCTCTTAGCTTCTTGCCCCGACCATCAACGTCAATTTCTCCTCGAAACGGCATCTCCAGAACAAGTACATTCACTCGTCCAAGCGACACATAATGTTGTTAGAGGATATGTACCTATCAGTGAGGAAGACAGGCGAAGATTAACTCCACACAGAGAATCTATTTATACACTCGTGGATCCAGAGGTTCCATTCAAAGAAAAGAAGCAACTACTAGTGCAAGAGGGAGGTGGATTTATTGAACATTTGTTAGCCCCTATTCTCACTGGGCTTCTGATGGTATAAATAGGGGAGTCTTAGGTCTTTCAAGATCATTTGCTACAGAAGTCACTCTGCGGTGAACATGAAGAGAAACATTGACATGGAAAGTGAAGAAAGTGACACCTCGAATGATGAGAGTGAGGATGAAGAGGAACCAAGAATTAAAGATGTTTTGGATGATCTTCCGAGAGTCGTCTCCCATAAAGATGCTTCGGATTTATTGCACAGTATGGCCTCTTCTAAGGATATTTTATTTTGGACGCCAAGAGGAGAATTGCTTCGTAGCAAGCGTAGAATTCCGGTGACGAATATAGCGGCCCTGGTAGAATATGTTTTACTTCCCTATAATAAGGATATGCTGAGACCTCGCGCTCTCAATACATTTCTAGAGGGTCTTGCTGAGCTAGGAATCAACAAACGTCTAATTCACAACAAAAAGGTTTTGAGCGATCTTATCGAAAAAGAAAAAAACATACCAGCAAAAGGAGCCTGAAACCCCGCCTGAAACTAGCAGCAGTGAGCAAGAAGAGAGTCAAAATGAGAACGAGTCTCAGGAGAGTGACAATAACAGTGATGCCGAAAACCAAGATAGTACTATTGCAAACGAGGAAGAACAGAGTAGTGATGAAGAGGACAGTGAAGATAACAACGAAAATAAAATCAATGCCTCTTGTGATCATTGTAACTCTACCAATGTTCACGCAACAGGTGTTGTTGGCTTCCCCAAATGTCTATGGTATGATATTTTACTTGACCCGATTGTTAAGAATGCCATCACCACATGTACCATTTGCGAGAATGAGTTTCCATTGACAATCAAGTCGGTTAAGAACATTTTGGTACGATGCCAACATTGTCAAACAGTACGGCATATTCATCCCAAAAGTAAAAAGGAAGAAACTTATCACCCAACAAGTGACGATGAGGACTGATTGTAAACAAACCTTAAATGCTAAAAAACGCTTTATTTTTTTTATGCCTCATTGTAAATCGTATCGCTTATCGTGTTTTGAATCAATAAAATCCTGTTCCGAGTAGTTTGTTTTTATTCGTATGGTAATTCTAGTTTAGTTTTAGAGCAGAATTTGCATCACAAGAGTTTTCCTCAAAACAATAGGCCCTTCATTTATCGCTAATCCCTAAGAACAATAGCAGAGTTGATCTAATAAACCATACCGGATTTTGTATAGTTATGAGTTATTAACTGTAAAGGAAAATAATAAAGACAGTTTAGAGCCTATCACGAGTAGTTTGTTCTTACTATTTACGCTACAAAGGGGTTTAGATATTGCGAGATATGTTTTACTTTTTTCATTCAACTTCGAATGTATTCAGGGTCGACAGCTCCTGGTTGTAGAGACGACCCCAAACAATAGGTTTTACCCAAACATGCCCGAATAGATCGATGACCTCATTCACAGAAATAATAGATAATCCTCTAAGTTAATGAGATTCCACTTTATTCATGAGAGCGCCGCACTTTACCGCACTTTATTCATGAGCTCACCACTTTATTCATGAGCTCACCACTTTATTCATGAGCTCACCACTTTATTCATGAGAGCGCCTTAAAAATTAGCATAGCGCCTTAAAAAAGGGCGTACGCCCTAATTAATTTATGCATGACCTAAGACAATAGGACCGTGACGTCATTGAATTAATGAGAGCGCCTCAAAAATTAGCATAGCGCCTCAAAAAGGAGGCTAATTCGGTGCCTCTCCCACTACTAGCTGGTGTCGGTAAGTCGGAGTTTGTCAAGGCTATTTTAAGAAACTGTAATGCGACTGGAAAGAGAGTTGGTGTAGTTTGCTCGAGCGGAATTTCTTGTCAAGTCTATGATAGAGGTATTGCATCCACAGTACATTCATATTAAGGATTTGCAACGGCGGAATTACCATAGAAGCAGCTGCTCGATAGATCTAAAAAACAACTCTATCATTCGTTCAAGACTGAAAGCCGTCGATGTGATTGTGTGGGACGAGGCCAGCATGTCTAGTCAAAGGATGTTTGAACTCGTGAATGCACTACACCATGAACTGTGAACTGATAGTATGACTGATCAGCTACCTTTTGCAGGAAAGCAATTAATTCTAGTTGGAGAATTTCTGCAATTGAAACCGGTACCAAACTACTTTGATGATGGGAAGTTCGTGTTTTATTCGCCGTTGTTTCGTATTGCAATTCCTCATCGATTTGAGCTTAAACAACTGATGCGGCAATCGGAGGCTGATAAGCCCTTTCAGCTGGCCCTCAAAGAATTAAGGCTCGGGTTATGCTCCAAAGAAACGGAAAACATTTTATTACAATTATCAAGAGAACTCCCTTCGTCCGATGAAGACGTGACACACATATTCTTCAGAAAATTGCCCGCTCTCTTGTACAACCGGATGAAGATTGATCAGATTCCAGGCGAACTGATATCAATTGAGGCAATCTACGAGGGGGAAGTACAGAGGATGAATTGGCCGGGTCAACAGGAACTTCAGTTGAAGTCTGGATGCAAAGTAATGCTTGTTTGGAACAGATCAGAAGTTCTAAAAAATGGGACCCAAGGAATCTTCCGTGGAGTCGAAGGGAAGGGAGTATCTCACAGTATCCAATTGTAGCTTCATATGCTGTGACTTGTCATAAGTCGCAAGGAGCGACTCTTCCAGCTGCAGTAGTTCATTGCTCAAGAGAATTTGTTTCTGGCTTGATATATGTCAAGGATCAAGGATCCTAGTCAAGGATCCTAGTCATTTGCAGGTATTGGATTTTAAATCTGATCAGCTTCTACAGCCACAACCGGAAGTGATCGAACAGTGTTCTACTCTGCCCGGTGACATCAAGTCCGATCTTTCCTGTTGTAGGAACATTGTTCTCCTAGATCCTTCATTTGCCGTCCAAGATCGCTTCACCGTTGATGAAATTGAATGCAATGAGGACTTCTCATTTCCGTCACAAACGGGTGATGGCCCTGTTCAAGCTTGTTTTGAACATCAAGGTATTCAGGTACCAATTGAGTTGTCACAACTGTATGATCATCTCAAAAAGCACGAGTGTGAGTTATCAGTACCTCCAGTTGAGTTTTTGGCAACAGCCCCTGACCTGCTTCGTCTTCTCAGAAAGAAACCTCTTAGTGACTTTGCTGAGGAAAGCAACGATGCGATTGACGTTTTACAAAGCCAAGAGAGTCGTTCTAAATTATTATCCTTTATCCAAATCATTTGGCTTCATGCCTTTATGATTATCGAGCATCATGTCTCTGAGAATTCAGATGAGATTGTAGTAGAGATTGCGCGACAAGGCTTTACCGATGCCACAAGGAAACTACATGAACTCCTAATTTCAAAAAGCTGTAGCCGTCCAATTAACCACATCAGTTTACGTCCAATTCCTAGATCACGTGGCAAGGAATGTAAACAAATCTCAAGAGGAAGAGGAGATAGCGTTCAGTGTTAATGAGATGTCAGCAGCAGGGAGGGCAAAGCTACGCCATGTTGGGGGTTGGGCGATTAGGAAGATCCTAGAGAAGTCCAGAAATTTCGTGCGAAGGCACATATTCACAAGGTCCCCTGCCACATTGCTATCTGTGCATATGCACCAAGAAATGTGCGAGCTAGTCGAAGAAGCCCTTGTAGTGCCATACGTCAAGCTTGAAAGCACTACCTCCTATCCAGAAACCCTAGAGGTCACCGAAGATAGACAGTTCAGACAGAGGGGTCTTATACACATATCAGATGAGTCATATAATTTCTTTTTACACCTTGAGGGGTTGAGAGTGCAGCTGATAAATGACAAGAAGATGAAAAAACAAAAGCAGACGATGGTGGATATGGCCCATCAAGAGTTTCTAAACAATGACGAGTTAAGGGAAAAGTGGACAGAATGTTTTTACAGCTTGAATAAAGAAGCTCAAAGAAAGGTAACTATACTGCATTAATGAAAGTGTTAACTTAATGTACTGAATAATTAATGAATATTCTTTTTGACTTACTCAAAGTGGCATGTCACTATTTATAGAATACATTGCAGCTGTGGGTCGATCTCCACAATCATCATTGCATAATTTATTATATAACTAAGAGACAATGCAGTCATTTACAAATTAGAGAGATTAGCAGGCTTTCGGCTGGTACACATGGCTGTATGTATGAGTTTTGTTGACCAGTGTTTTTTTGCTCAATTGTTTTTACCCCCTTATATATAAGATCCAATTCCCAATAGTATATTGCAGTTCTTAATCACTGTAAAAATTGTTTATACACAAACGTATATGAATATGGAATTATTTCTGTTACTTTTCATGCATTAGTAAATCTAGTGCAGTCAGAAAGATAATTATCAAATGCGCTCGTCCTGAAATTACAGTAAGTACAGCTAAAAAATAATGCACCCGCAAGAAATACAGCAAGAACCCACAATAATTTGATAACCCGCTTTTTTGCACCACACTGTTGATAGGGATGTAACTATAGTGAAGTTGTTTTTAATTTTTATGACAGACATACCCAAGTGTGGCACGTAACTGTATGACCATTTAGTACATGATGGTACACTAATCTGTGATGGTGGAGGGATGTATTAGCCTGTTATGCAGACATTTTTTCACTCTCATAAATTCGAAGAAAAAAGTAACGTCTGCTTACCTGAGTGCTTAATTAGTTTCCAATATGCAAGCACGACGTCAGCACGTTTGTTTCATTTTTCTGCCCAATCAAAGCCATTGTTAGAATTTTAGTGAATTGGCTCTCCTATGATTGGTCAATGGCAAATGAATTGTCTGAATTCCTTTTTAATGCAACATTACATCACTTTCCAGGATATGGAATGTAAAATCTGATTGGTCCATAACATAATGAGGTGTGCATATTGGAAACTAATTAAGTGCTCGGGTAAGCAGACATTACTTTTTTCTTTGAATTTCGGTGAGAGTGAAAAAAATACGTCTCCATAGCAGGCTAGGGATGTAGGGCCATTCTCCCTCAGAACATTTTGAAAATCTAGTTCCTCCTGAAGGGTATATATTTCATCATATTATCATCATACTTTATTCACACACATTATACATACCAGTACTTAATTCTACAATAGTACAATCTATACAAACTTACATTATCAATTAAATTTATAACAAAAAAACTATTTAACAACTGTATTCACATCAACTACACAGTTGGTTTTTATGCAAGCCATGACTTTAAAGTGCTTACTTGAAATGGAATAATAGACCATGTTTTTATTTTATCATGTATTTTTTTTTCATGTCGAAGTCATGCATAATTGCCAAAAATCATGCAAACTTTTTTATGCCATTTAATATATGCTAGTCACAGACGTGATGTCACTTGAAGTTTACATCAATATTCGTATCCGTAAATATGACAAAATACAATGTGTTTTTGTCTAATTTTCATTCTATGCAAATACTAGATGGGCTTTGCCGTCTGCCATTTTTTTTCTGAAAGAAGCCTTGCTGTCGGCCATATTAATACTTTTGTGAACATATAAATGTAATTATAGCATCTCTTTGATATATATGGCATAAAAATTGTTGCACAATTTTGGGAATTATGCCTGTCGTGACTCTTTGACATGAACAAATTATGTTTGTGGCCTCCAAATTTATTGTTAATTGCACACAATGGAAGACTAAATTTAATTTGATAAAAAAAATGGTATTGATTTTTAAAATTCAATTAGGCACTTTAAGTGATATTGAAATATAGTAATATAAATCAATAGATAAAAATATACAATGTAAAATTATACAATTGGTATTATCATAATCTAGTACTTCTAATAATACAACTAATTAAAGAATACTCAATACATTCTTTAGTTTATATATAGTTTTGAAATTTGATAGACAACTAATTAAAAGAGATTGTTAAATGTACTATATTCCTTACTTTGGCTTTGAAATTTGAGATGCATTGGATTGTGCAGACTTTGTGGCAACTGAGACTGAACAACTTATTTCAGAGATTTGATTCCCTTTCATTAGCACCAGCGCATGGCCTAATAAATGGCTGGTCCCTAAGTGAAGTGACTTGGATATAAAGCATTACATATATAAATTTTAATTTTATGTATATAATAACTATGCCTTTATTTATAACAGGATCTGATAGAATCCCTTTTTCTAGAGGTAATACACCGCTACCTGAATATGGGCACAGCTCAGTACTTAAGGATTTCCGCAGAAGCTACAATCTCAAGAAAAGTGCAGAACTACGAAAACGGGTCCTGCAGAGTAAGCAGAAAAGTCGGGAGAGGACAGACAGCATTTCCTTTCGGGTATTTTGTGCAAATTTTTAGCAAAATAGCTAGTTCCTATATATATATATAATACCAGTATATATTCACCCATTTTCAAAAACATTGCACTGCAAATATATATATACCTTTTGTATTCTTGTCAAATTTGACAGCTAAAATAATGGAGAACAAAGGGTATATATATATATAAATTAAAAGCAATGTTTTTGAAAACGAGTGTGTATATATATACACACTCGTTTTCAAAATTGTAATTAAATCAGTGTTTATATTGCACATTCGTAATTAGCGCCTTGCACCTTTCCTAAGGAATTGATAGCATCTGGTCGGGTATATAAACTTGTTTACTCGTTTTGCTCTTCACTTGACACAACCATTTTTTGCAGGTCGTTTTCCATGAGCTTATTTTTACACTCTCTTGTTTTATTTTTAAGTTGTAAGACCATGCACCCTTCTACAATACTTTTTTTTTACTTGTACAAAACAAAATTCACTTGTACCAAAAAAAATTACCATCTTTTGTGGTCAAAGGTGCTCCATAATATGTGTGTACTTAACAGCATTTCACATTTTAACCTTAACTAGTTATAATTATCAATTTAATGTAGATTATGCCAGTTATACCCAGCTCATTAAACTATAGTTATTCTGGATAATAATTACCTTGAAAAAGTCTAAATTATAAATACTGTACAAGAATAATTATAACTAAATGGTAATAAATTTTGTTGTTGTTGTTATTGTCAACATATCCCCTGGTCAGCCCGGGGGTCTACCCCTGGGGAAGCCGCTGATAAGTGCATACAGGTAATAGCATTATTAATTTGAATACTGTATTTACTTTCACTTTTTTAGGAGATTGTTGAAGACAGAACCAGGGGAAAACATGTGTCACATGGGCGTCTTGCCAGTTTCATTGAGAAACACAATGAGAATGCTCTATGCCGAGTTTACCTGAGGTCTCAGCTGGTCACTCTTTGTGAATCATATGGTGTACCTGTCAGAGAGAAGTTTACCAAGAGAAAGATGGCAAAATATCTTATGGTAGCTGCGAAGAGAAATGTATTAATTCCAGTGACAGTCAGGGCACTGTCCGAATCACACAAGCTACTACACGTATTAGTACCAATGTGTCTTGAAATGATCATCTTTATTTCCTCCCATCAGAGTCGTAAGTTACATAATCATAGCAGTACATTCACTGAAATCTCGAGAAACTGTGGTTAATATTACTTGTGTCCTGTCAATTGTCTGCATGTAGATGTAAGCAACATATATAGTGCTGAAAAAAGTAAATACGATGCAAATGTCTTTGGAAAGCAATGAAACATTTCCTTTCGACTTCTGAGAACACTTGTCTTTATGAACAATTTGAATGAATTTGAAAGTCAGTGAACTAGCTAGTATGGTTTGTTGACTGAATAAATTACTTTGTCACATGAGTCGGCAATGTCACTTCCTGACAATGTTTTTTTATGTCTATTATTAATAAGTAATCCATACGGTTTTCTCGTGCAATTTGGGATTAAGTTTCACTCGTGTTTTTCAAAGAGCTCAAATTGCACTCGCCCTGCAGACTTGTGCAATTTTGATACTCTTTGAAAAACCCACTCGTGCAAATTAATCCCAAATTGCACACGAAACTGTATGATTGCCTATATAAAAAGTCACTCAGGTCCAATTAACTTGATTATATGCACATCTTTGCACTGTATAGCGATACAATATTAACTGCCATATCATCCATGCATTGTGATTATAATGTGCCAAACAGATTACTGACACAAATCGCCTTTTGAATTCATGTTTGGTACATTAGCATTACAATTGTAATGTTTATCAACACGAAGTACTATTGCTATTATTAAAGCCACAAAGGCTTGTTGACATAATGTAATATTTATAAGTATACATTTCCCACTTCTGTGCCTAAAAAATCACGATATAAGCGATGATCTGTATATAGTGATAATATTCTGAATATACTGATTCATTCCGAAATAAGATGAATTGAATGCACAGATTGGTAGGTTGCACTGGTGGCCATGTAGGTTGTCAAATGCCACATCTTGCCCGGTGGGGGGCGGTAGGGGGCGGTAGGGGGCAGGGGGGGGGGGGGGGGGGGTTGGAATTGATAGAGACATTATTAAGGAATGATTGGAATTAACTCAAGAATATACTAGAATTAAAGGCAAGTGGATAAACTTAGACCACTACTTAAGTAAGCTAACCTTCATTAAGCCCTATATTCTAAATTTGTTATTGTGATTGAACACGTGAAATCGAGTACTGTTAATGTATTGCCTATTGGTAGGTTGCACTGGCGGCCATTTGGTTGGTAAGGACCAAAATAAACCACATTTTCTTCTTTTGTTCCATTGTATTCCCTTTGGAATGATAATTTTGCAAGCTTTTTTTCTATAAACGACAGTAACGGTGTGCAACCTACCTCTTCAAGAATGGATGTCTTTATTCACTGGACAGCGCCAGAACGCCATGTTTTTCCATGTCGCCCGGTTAATTTTGCATCCAAAGTAATGATATACAAAACATTGGATAAATTGTATCCGCTGGATGAGGATTTATCCATAAAGTATGAAGTCGCATTGACAGGGCTGATGATCAGTGTGTAGATCACTGGGCACTAGTGATCACCATTATGCATTGTAGCGTGTCGTGTTCCCCATCCCTCCCCTTGGAATATTTCAGTTAGGGCTCTTGCCGATTTCGTTTTGACGAACTCCAGCCACAGTATTAAATCCAGACCAAACAAGTCACAATATGATATCAGCCACGTTCCAAAATCTTTTCAAAAAGTGATATTTGCGAAATATTTTTCTACATCAAAATTAAAACTGATTGGGATGCACGTGTGCTAAAATATTCCGAGGGGAGGGGATACACGTTACACTAGGACTGACATGGTTACAGATAACGTTCGTTCCGTTCTATTTGTACTGAAGAGAACAGGCTGACAATGGTTCTACGGAACTACCTGAATTGCTTTTTCTACTAACTATGGTTTGGCCGAATCTGATGGAATTCTGTGTCGATTCCTGCTGACGGTATGTAAGGTTGTTATTTTGACCGTTACATGCTCTGACTTGGCAGAAGTGGTTCTCAACACAGTCTTTGTTTACCAGAGCAGGCTTAATTACTGTATTAGGAAATTTACCTAACTTAAAATTAACCATTGACTGAAAACCAAGCCACATCGATTGGATATCAAACCACAGTTTCGATGAGATGAATTTCTGACTGGTGTCCGTCGTCTGCTCTCTCCACTTCTTCATATAAGTATAAAAAGCACACAGCTTCTTTAGACGGACATCGGATGTAGAGGTTATATACAACTTGTCGTTGAACATACTGACTATTTCCTTGGTGTGTTTCAAGAGTAAAATCACACCACTCAGTGTAGATCCATTCTCAGCCAAGCTTTCTTGCTATTTCTGGAATAATTTGAATCGACTTTTAATTTTATTAATACATATAACTTATGACACATATTAAGCTTAATTAGCAGGGGTGGATTTAGGGGAGGGGCTGAGGGGATACATGACCCTGCACCCCTGGCTAATTGCGCCTATATGATGCAAGGTTCGGCTCATGCCAGAGCCCTCTGTCTTTCTGCATTTCCTGGTGTGTTTTGGTTTAAAATAACATACCAAAACAGTAATTATAAATTATTAATACTGTATACTCACAAAATATGTGGATTATGATTGGTCAATAACAAATGCATAAAAAGGTTATCGAGTGCACAGTTGCATGATCTGAGTAAATGTTTGTTAAAAATCGCATGGACAACTGCTGAGTGTTTTTGCTATACAAATGTACTTCATTTATAGGCACTGATCGAGTGATATTTTCAAAGTTCTCAAGTTGCACTTGCCTAATTATACATGCAGGCTCATGCAATTATCAGAACTTTCAAAATATCACGCAGTGGCTACAAATCAAGTACAACACAAACAGTTCAAATACCTCTTATTAACCAAGTGTGAGGACTGATTTTCCCCTTTTTATGGCCCAAGCATGAAGAACGCAGGTCATAAAAAGAGGAAAAATGAGGATCCATGGATAACTTACAGTATGGACCAAGCAAACAAGGTTAATAAAAGTGTTTCTTATATATATGGCTTCTTCATTTTGTATATATACTCCAATTTGTTAAAAGCAGATGGACTAAATTTTAATTTCAAATTCAAAGATTTAAATAACAAACTCACTATAGTGATTTCATGTACAAGTAGGCAGCGATCAATCAGCCTTGACAATTACCGCCGAAGTCAGTGACAGCAGGCACCGTACAAATCCCCACCTAATGGCCCATACCAATAATAATTTCTAATGCCCCACCCCTCAGGCATAGTTTTGTATCAAATCCCCCAAATGTCCCTATAATCCCCTGTCTGTCCTGGGGTCAGGGAGGGGGGTTGGGGTTTAAGTTGACTCCTGCATTCTGACCTGGTTTGTATCAAAATGGGATGAAAAACTACTTTTTCAACTTTGAAAAGGGATAAAATATGCAATATATCAAAAATGCCAGACACAGTATTTGAGTAAATTTAGTTGGGATTCGAAAGGGCTAATTAAGAAAATAATTGTTTCAAAGCCTGAAGGGCTGAACTCCTTTTGGTGGACAGAGACATTTCGCATATAAATATATACAACTGCATGCATCTACGCTTTCAACCTTTGTTCAAAACGGATTAAATATATACTTTCTTCAATTGACCTATATCATTATGACGTCAAATCAAAACTAATCTATTGTTTAAACGCTAAGGATCACGGTCGTGGGAGCTGGGGGACAAAACAGCAACACAAAGGAAATCGCTATCAAATGTTTTTTCTAGAACGTAGAATAGCG
Source organism: Actinernus sp. WN-2022 (assembly GCA_030867875.1). Lineage (NCBI taxonomy): Eukaryota > Metazoa > Cnidaria > Anthozoa > Actiniaria > Actinernidae > Actinernus > Actinernus sp. WN-2022. The sequence goes on along the minus strand of JAOWCC010000666.1, from coordinate 399,251 downwards.
GTAACAGCCACCAAATAAGGTAAATATTGTGGGATGAACATTGATACAGCTGATATCTGGAAACCAGACAATTCGAAGTTAAAATTTCCTCAGCAGAGCAGATTTAGTTCAAAACTCTATTGTTCAAGTCGATTCTGTCCCCCTCATAAACAAGCTGTGACGTCATAATGATATAGGATAATTCAAGACCTTTAAAACAGTATATAGTACATCTATGTGGCTTTAATTCCGACGTTACAAGATCGTTTTTCTGAAATGACATTTAATGAGACCTAATAATAACCCATCAGATATTTTCTCCTGCGCATGATTGGTTATTATTATGCATCACGCACATGACCTGATATTTTCTCTATGCAACTGGGAAATATCAGCAAATACACCCCGATGAGCGTATAATTAGTGCATGTCAAAGAAAATATTTTAAGAAAATATTTTAAGATAACATTTTTGATGGGTTATAATCACTGACATTTGTTGTCTGGCAGAGAGAAAACATCGGGTCACATGACGCATTCCACCAATCACGTGCGAGATAAAATATTTAATGGGTTATAATGGTGACTATTTATCTCTACTTCATCTCGTTGGTTATAGACAGTAATATTAATAAATATTGCTGTTTATGAGTTAAATCTGAAAAAGGGCAACTAGGAAACCATTTTGTTTTGTACTAGTTAGTTGTACTCAATTGTACTGCCTCATATTATATCCATTATATTATTTGCGTATTCATATACTAATTAACATTATTATTTGTGGAAGTCTCAGCGACTATTGACTGTGTAGTTTTATTCATCTGAACTATTCTGGCTTGTAAAAATTAAGAGAGCTTAATTGGCAAATACATGACTCTTAACAATACCCAGAATATGACATGTATGATGAGGGTGACTCAATAGAATACTGCCTGGACCTGATTGTTTGAAGCAAGTGCATGTATGCACTACACCAATGTTAAGTAATATTAACCTGAGATTAAAATTTACATATTACAATAAATTTATTACATATTTACATTGTAGTGCTATCCTAGGGTGAGTTAGTCACCCCTGCGTCGAATAGGAAGGCCTTGTATTACAAGTAACAAATTAAATAGGTATATGCAAAGGGTTTAACTTTCACTTGAACAAAATACATATTTTTTCAATATAATATACAAAAAATAGAGTAGTACATGGAATAAAAATTATTTAATTCAGTTTCTTTACAGGAATTAATACAGTGTATGCTAAATTGTTTATATTGAATCAGTACATACAGTGTACATTCATTTGTATAAATGATGTCCAATCATCACACATGTAGTTCTTTACTATTGTTATTTAACCTAGCTAGCTGGCTTTAAGATTTACCTGCATAAGGAATAGCATTTTGCTATTGAGGACATCCTCAGCTAGGTGATTCCTCATTTTTGCAGCTGAGTTAAGCTCAAAGTGCTGGGGTGTAAGGCGTTCATGAATGGGAAGAGAATGACTGGCCTGGTCCCAGTTATACGCGTCCTTGAATTGTTGCCATACAATTGGCTTGTCATCCACCTTCATCAGACGTACTTTCCACTTAAATTGCTTTTCTCAATGTTGTTACGTATTTTCTTAATGTTGTGCTGCCAAATATTTTATTTTTTTATAGATTATATTGTATTTTGGAACTGCATATATGTGCAATCATTGACTAGTTCATAATAATTTATAATTATACTCATATTTAACTGAAATATTTCAGTCCATACTGGCAGACATCTTAATTTAATTAAACCCTAACCCTATCACCTTTGATTTAACTGCATTTTTGTCAGTTTAAAATGTGAAACCTACCAGTAATAGCTATTATTGGTACTGGTATCTAAAGCCCAATTTATACGACAAGCTTTTCAGGCCTGGTACTTCTAAATTTTAGGCAGCATCCCTAACATTATTGGCATGGCACTGCTAATTTTTGTCAATTGTAAGTGGAAATGTTCTGGGTATGTGCATGCCCCCGAAAATCTGTGGATTCTAAGACCAGGTTAAAAGTTTTGTCTCAACCTGCCTGTTGGGAGTGCCTTTTAATTAAATATACATAATCATTTACATACATAGTACCTGAAAAGCTTTTCATTATGTCATGGCCTTCACCAAGATCAACAAAGCCAACCAACTTATGGGTGCCATTTTTTATTACCATCTCAAGGTTTTCCTGGAGCAACAGTGAACAAGAATTTTTTTTATCAATATTCTGATATTCTGCATAATGATTGTTACCAAAAATACAGACTTTGATAACAGAATTCTCCATACATGGATGTTATTAAGTTAACTGAGGGTGCATTTGAGTTATTGTATTTCAGAATAATAATATATAGAATAGTCTATGGACAGCGAGTCTGGTATAGGACTGCTTTACACTGAAATATACAAACAATAATAATATTGCAAATGATGTTCTGCACATTAGTATTCCAACTGGGTAAAATATCCTGATATAAATATTTTTTAGTGATCGTTCTGTATTCCTATTCTGGAATACAGTTAATCTGACATCCCTATTAAAAAATATTTGTTAAAATTCAACAAAAAAAATAACTAACTTGTATTTTCATTTCGTCGATGATAAATCCTCCCCAGCAATCATTGCTGTCCGAACCTCTTTGTTCAGCTTCTTTCCGACACCACTCCAGAATTTCGTCATTCCATCCTTCAGTTTGTTGAATTTTATTTTTGTACAGCCTGAATAGTCAGTGAAATTAAATAATAGTATTTTAATTATGTAATCCATTTTCATGTAAATTATACATGTATGTACATGTATCTTAAATATATCACATGAAAATGGACAATTCCACATTAAATATTTCTGGATATTAAAAAAAAAAGGATAAGTAATCAATAACTTATTATAAGTGTTTTTTCCTTATGAATTCTTTATATTTTTTGTTACAATAATACTATGATATGATATTTGTAGTGATTTTAACTCATATCATCTTTGTTCTGACCTTACAGTCAAACCGGATGTTCTTTTGCGATCAATATTATAATATTCTGTCGCGACATTGGTATTTTGATTGGCAGTTTGCTCTGAGCAGTTTACAGTCTGCGGGAAAGAATTACGATTTAAAAAAAGTTGCAACTGAAAGAGATTCTCATCTCCCGTAAGGTTCGTGTTAAATATTGTTATGGCTTACATCAATCGCAGTAGCACAACCCTGGTCTCAAAAAGAGAAGGTCAGAGAAGATTTGATTGCTCTGTGGTCTTCTGGTCATATGCAAGAAGAAATTGGGCAGCGAGTCGGCCTCTCTCGACAGACCGTAGGAAATATTGTAAACAGATTTTTGCAGCACAGAACCTTGTTGCCCGGTAAACCTGGCTGGAAAGAACGAACAGTTTCTACTCCCGATGTTGTAGAGTTTGTAGAATACTGTAAGACAAGCAAACCTAGTATTCTCACTTCAGAAATCCAACAGGCTCTTGTTGACAATGGAATTTGTGCTGCGGCCAATCTCCCCGCCCGTTCAACAATCAGCGACATCTTGAGAAAAGACCTAGATTCTATCTCATAAACCGTAACCAGCGGTCTGCCATGAAGAATGAACAAAGCCTACCGGGAGTGACATCACAATTATTTTGAACCAAAACCAACCGAAGAGACGTGATTTTGGAGTACTCAAGATTTTGTCGAACATATCCATATTTGCAGCCCTTTTTGGTTACTTTAAGGTAAGTTTATCGTCCTTTTTTAGCTTGTAAGAATACTCAGTGAAGGTGAAGTGAGCTCTGTACGAGTCACATTTGATTTATTTACCTAGAATGGCCTTGCACAGGCATTCAATAACAAGCACATGGCGTCCGCCATTTTGAAATAATATATTTTGCACGCTACGTTTGCAATTATTTCCTTTTGAAACTCCTTTTGAACCTATCTTTATGCGTTTATAGGTCATGTTAGAGGCCAGTGACTCCAGCGAGGGCACTTCAAGGCCTACGGATCAGCCTGAGAGCGGTCCTTCACGAACGAATATACTCGATCAGAGTTCGGTGAATCAAGCTATTTTAGCGGGCCTAGAACGTCCGAGTGACAGCTTTGCTAGCTATGACTATCAAGAAGTCGAATGCACCGAGGAGAGCATTTGTGACGATAATCCAGAGGTAGATATACAGAAAGACCTTGATAAGATCACCAATCCTGTTGTTGGCTCGACTGACCCAACACCTACTGACAACGACAATGAATCAGATGTAGTGGATTATGGTAGCCAGCTGGACCTTGATAGCGATGTTAAAGTGCAACTAACCCCTTTTGTAATTTTTATACATATGAATCTTTGAAAGGTTTTGAGTACTTCTGCGAAGAAATTTTTGTCTTACAGAGAATACTCTATGTTCTAGGCTTGTTTGAAATGGTGAAAATTTGACCTTTCCTGACCCATGACCGCGCAAGAAAAAGCCTGGGTCGATTCTTGATCTTACGTCACCTCATTAATGCATTATTCTCCATGGCGCCTTTCCATCACAACAACATCGATATATAGAGAATATACACAGTCTGTGAGTTGTTAGTAAAGAAAACAGTTATTTTAGACAAAATGCTAAATATTTATTCAAATTATTGCAAATTCGAATGAGTTGGATGACGTAAGATCAAGAATCGACCCAGGCTTTTCCTTACTCGGTCATGGGTCAGGAAAGGTCAAATTTTCACCATTTCAAACAAGCCTAGAACATAGAGTATTCTCTGTAAGCCAAAAATTTCTTCGCAGAAGTACTCAAAACCTTTCAAAGATTCATATATATAAAAATTGCAAAAGGGGTTAGTTGCACTTTAAGGGACCAAAGATTAATGAAAAGGTGGCTGATGTTGTGAACAAACTGTGCTTACAACGAATTAGTCAAGAACAAAGTAAGACTATTATGAAATGCCATAACACGCCAGAGAACATTAAAGTACGCTTGCCTAAGTGTGAGCAGAGTATCTGGAATGAGATTCCAGGTAAGACACGAATAAATGATATAAAGTTCCAGTCGACACAAGCCATGCTGTTATCATCTATTAACTGTCAACTGAAGGTGGCAGAGTCATTGCTTACAACTAAAGCTAGCAAAGAGGTATTAACTACATGCCTAGATGGCATAACAATGTCTACTAACTACGAATTGAACCAAAGACGAAGGGATGCTATGAGGCCTCAGTTTAAGAATGAGTTTGCTAAAGGCTTGTGCAGTTCCAATAATCCTGCAGATGAATTTCTATTTGGAGGTGACACTGCCAAAAGAGTGAAAGAGATAGCAGAGCTGACTAGGAATAAAGTCTGCAAGAATCAGTCCCAGTCTCGAGGAAGAGGACACTAGATTTTCACCGTATTCATCTAGAGGCTTCAGAGGTGGTTTTATGAGAAGCAGAGGCAGAGGCTTTCGTGGCCGTGGCAGTCAGTGGGGCTCTGAAGGTTATTCTGGTTATCAACAACACCAGTCTTTTCAGTATGTGCCCCAGTCAGACAAGAAGTCAGGCTCAAAGTTTACCCGCAATTGGTATGTAAGTCCAGATGAAGAAATCAAAACTTTAATTACCAACCAACCACCTTTTGTGGCTGGACAGACTCTGAACTGTTTTTCTGAATGGCAAAAAATCACTTCAGACCCAGAAATTTTAGACTATGTAAAGCATTGTCACATAGAGTTTTTTGATAATCCCTGCAAATATAGTGTTCATGGGCAGAGTTTTTTCAATGCACAGCAGCATCTCATTATAGACGCAGAAGTTGAGCAATTATTGCAACTTGGGGCTATAGGAAGGTCAGTGCATGAGTTAGATGAATGATTATCTCCGATCTTTGTGGTACCCAAACCAGATGGCTCACACAGGTTGATTTTCAACTTCAAGAATTGTAATGAAGCTGTCCTTTTTAGACATTTTAAGATGGACACTTTGTATACAGTCATAAATTTGATCACTCCGGGTGCATATATGGCCTCCTTAGACCTTAAGCATGCCTATTATACCATTCCTGTTGCTGTAGAGCATATAAATTTTGTGATTTTTTTTTGGGAATGGACAGCTGTATGAGTTTAGGGCATTGCCTATGGGTTTGTCCAGTTCCCCTCGGATTTTTACTAAGGTCATGAAGCCACCCCTAGCTACGCTTAGACAGAAGGGGTACACCAATAGTGGGTATCTAGATGATTTTTACTTGCAAGGGGATGATTTTCAGGAATGTTCCAACAATATAAAGGAAACAGTAAAGCTTTTTCTGAGGTTGGGGTTTACTTTGCACCCAGACAAATGTGTCTTGACACCTACAAAGGAGTTAACATTTTTAGGCTTTATTTTGAATACAAGTTTGATGACAGTAACACTATCTCAACAAAAGAAAGAAAAGTTGAGATCGCTTTGCTTACAAGTTTTGAATGGAGAAGTTTTTACAATTAGATTCATAGCTCAGGTTATTGGAAAGATTGTGTCATCTCTGCCTGGAGTTGAATTTGGCAGGCTGCATTATCGTAATATTGAACGTGATAAAATTAGGGCGCTGGCTCATAATGGTGGTGATTATGATGGACATTTACATCTATCTGAGTTAGCTAAAGAGGAGCTACGTTGGTGGCTTGAAAATGTGATGCATGCCTATCGCAGAATTGGTCATGCAACAATTGCTTATGTTTTTCAGACTGATGCCAGCGACAGTGGCTGGGGCATTACCTGTACAACTGATGGTTATCTACAGTCTCAGGGTCTATGGTCTCGGGTGCAAGGATCCCTGCATATTAATGTGAGAGAACTCTATGTAGTATTTATTTGTTTGACTACCTTTTGCAACAATGTGGTTGGGATCCATCTAAAATTTGAACTAGACAATATGACAGCTGTTACCTACATTAATTATGGGGGGTAGCAAGTCAATAGCCTGTGACACAGTGGCAAAGAAGATTTGGAATTGGTGTATTCCAAGGAACATATGGTTAAGTGCCTCTCATATCCCAGGCTCCACCAATGTAGTTGCGGACTCCTTGTCTAGAAAGCACCATTCTGATCATGAATGGATGCTGAATCAGGAGTTGTTTCAGAAGCTATGTAATCTATTCCCCAGCTTTAGCATTGATCTTTTTGCAACAATGTTCAATACACAGTTGCCAAGGTATGCATCGTGGAGACCTGATCCACATGCTGCCTTTGTTGATGCATTTAGTGTGCCATGGAGCAATGAATACTTTTATGCATTCCCACCTTTCAGCTTAATTCACAAATGCTTGGACAAGATAGAGGCCGAGCAAGCGGAGGGTGTTCTGGTTGTCCCAGCTTGGGCCACCCAGACATGGTACACACGAATTTTACAGATGTTAGCTCAGCAGCCCAAACTCATGGTGTGGACTCGAGAAATGGAGCTTCTGACACATCCGTCAGGCAGAAAAATCCACAGCATGCAGGGCAAACTCAAGTTGATGGCATGTCCTTTATCAGGGGACATTATCAAGAGAGGGGTTTTTCTGAGCACGTTACCAGTGTACTCCTCGACTCATGGAGACCTGCTACACAAAAACAATATGCAGTTTATCTTAAGAAATGGTCTTTATTCTGTAGTGAAAGGAAAATTGCTCCATATTCCCCAGATTTTACAGATGTGTTAGAATTCTTGTATACACAGCTTCATTTATCCTATTCTGCTATGAACACTGCCAGGTCAGCTTTGTCATGTATTATTTCAGTCGACAGAACACCAGTAGGCCAACATCCAGTCATTTGTCGTTTCTTGAAAGGTGCCTTTGAGAGAAAGCCACCATCTCATAAGTATTATGGCATTTGGGACGTCCAGCAAGTGCTGCAGTTTTTGAAGACTATGCGTCCTAACAGATCTTTGACTCTGAAGGAAATTACCTTGAAATTAGCTATGTTATTGGCCTTGGTCAGCATTCAAAGAAAGCAGACCTTACTACACCTTAATATTAGCCAGGAATATTTGAAGAAATCTCAGGATGAGTTTGTGTTTATCCTCAGTAAGCATGTAAAGCAAAGTAGACCTAATTACCCAGTTCCACCTGTGATTATTCCCAGGTACAGTGTGGATGCTGACATATGCCCATATGTTTGTTTAGAGGATTATATTGAGCGAACAAAGAGTTTACAACATGTGGATGTGCTGTTCATTTCTACGATAAAGCCTCACCAGGCTATCGGCACTCAAACGTTAGCTCGATGGATTAGGACAGTACTACAGATGTCGGGTATCGACATTAATCTTTTTAAGCCACATTCTACGAGGCATGCTGCATCAACAGCTGCTTATCAAGCTGCCATTCCAATGGATGAGATTCTTAAGAAGGCAGGTTGGAGCAATGCTAATACCTTTAAGAGGTTCTATTACAAACACGTGATCAGTTAGTTGGAACATTAGGTTATAATTTCACCAGGAGCTAGTTTGCTCACATTATATTATAAGGGCCCATGCAGCTGTATTTGAAGAGGCATTACAGGTTTTGTTTCTTTTTGAAAGTTATTTATTAAACATGTCTTTCATAATTTATCCACTACTTTATGTATTTAGACTAGGCTTTGGGTTATAAATATAATTGTAATTTTGTGGCATGACCAAGATTTTGGTTTGTTCATTTATTTTTTAGGAGGTAGTCATAGTGTCCTCACACGCTTTGAAGACTTCATGGCAGACCGCTGGTTACGGTTTATGAGATAGAATTACTTAGTTAAACGAGACTTACCTGTAAGTTGAAGTTTGACTTCAATTCTATCTCATAAAAAGTCGTAACCAAGGACTGACATGCCCACCTCCCCCTCCCTGTGTGGTCCTCAGTCACCTTGGTTGCTAATATTCTTTATATGAGATGTTTTTCTATTGTGTTCCTCCACTATGAGTAGGTTTTGAAGGAATGATTGTGACGTCACTCCCGGTAGGCTTTGTTCATTCTTCATGTCAGTCCTTGGTTACGACTTTTTATGAGATAGAATTGAAGTCAAACTTCAACTTACAGGTAAGTCTCGTTTAACTAAGTAAATTTACTTACAAAAAAATTTCCGTTTGTCCTGAAGAATCACAAACTGACGAAAACCTTGTGAAAACACTAGACTATATTACGTTTATGTCTGGAATTGATCCATCAAGAGTTCACTTTTTTGACGAAGCGTCAGTTGTAAAAACAACACCCAATCGAACTTACGGCCACAGCAAGAAAGGCCAGCCGGCCGTTGTAGTGAAACGATACGCGTCAAACTGTACTTACACAGTAAACCTCCTGCACAGTCGATTTGGAGTTGATTATTTTAATATATTGGATGGTCCCCCTAATGGATTTGAAATGCTCCACTTTTTTGAAGAAAGTATGGATATTGTAGACCCTGTTCATGCTAATCCAGTTCTAACAAATGGAGATATTGTTGTTATGGACAATTGCGGTTTTCACCACGGACGATTTGTAGAGGATGAGCTGCGAAGAATGCTAGGAAACCGTAACATTGATCTTATATTTCAGCCCCCTTATAGTCCCGATTTCAATACATGCGAGTTCTGTTTTAGAAGTATGAAAGTACACATGAGAAGGCATGAACAATTTTCGATAAATTACACCGAGCTTGCTATTATTGAAGCTTTACAAACAATTACACCTGCAATGTCACAGAAATTCTTTCAGCACTGCGGATTTGTTATTTGAACTAATGTAGGTACACAAACGGCATTTATACACAGTTTTCAGTAAAACTTCCGTGTAAAGGATATATCTTATTAAAGTGTTCGTCGATTGTGAACATTTGTACTCGTTGTCGTACTCGAATATAAATAAGCTCGCTATTTATAGCCTGCGATCACAAGTCGAAGGGTGGTCCCACCATTTACCTTTACGGCCTTTCAGACAGAGGAAATGCATGGAACAATTCAAATTATATATAATTATTTAATTGTAAACAAACGTACCAAACCTGTTATTCTACAATTGAAAGAATAAGATAGTTAAAGTCCCAAGCCAAAGTTCTCTCCAAACACAGCGTAGCTTTTATAAACAACTGAATCAACTTTACAAACGTGTTGACATTGTGCTTTGCAGCGCCTCAAACTGTTTCAATCGTGTTACTCTAGAATTTACTGTTTTTCGGTACCAGTTATAGCAACTGCTATAGTCGCAAGTTCATCAAGAGAACATTTCTCGTGTGTGACTGTAGCTGTAGGTTGACTTCGCTGATCGTTTTCGTCCTGGTGAGTATCTACAACTTTCCCTTGTTTAACTTTCAGATGGCGGCGATCGCGATCTATTGAACTTTCCGAGTCGCTTGAGTTGTAGTATTTGCGTCTTTTATTAGACTTCTTCCTTCTTTCTGCGGACTTCCTCTTACGACGATGATATCTTTTTTTTCCGATGCTTATGCTTTCTCTCAGTAGAAGAATCGGACGAACTGTTTTCACTGGAACTAGAATCGGAACTAGTACTTCTAGATCTTGACTTTTTCTTTCTTCGGTGGGTTTGCAAAGGTGAAACGGCCAACGTAATCTCCGTTTTTGTTTGATTTCCATTCGCATGAACATTTACTGGTACATGTATTTCCATCATTTTTTCTCTCTGCTTCTCTAATAATGATGTCAACAGTTCTCGGTCGTTTTCTGAACTTGGGGGAATCTTGTTATCACATGCTAATCTCAAAGTAACAATGTCTTTTTGTAACTCTAGTTTTCCTGCTGCCGTTTTCAATGAATATTTCTCTCCACACGCTTTTAGTAATCGCGGGGTCACAGCTGACGAAAATGCTGAGATACTCTTGGACTGAAAGGAATCTAAATTTTTCTTTTCCATCGCCACACTGTCAATGTCCTTGTCAATGTCCTTATTAATGTCTTTGAGCTGTTTTTTCATTTTCCGTATCTCCTCGAAATGTTCCGATTGTTTTTTCTTCTGACCACACATGTAGTATGAAGTACATGGTGGTGCTTTACATGAATAATTCCCACGGTTTCCTTCGGCTCTGTGCCCACGGATATGACAGTTTCCACAGTTATCACTGACAGGCCTAGGGAAGCATTCATTGGATTCCAGTTTTCTCCCTAGAATCTAGGAAATAAATATGTGTGTAGGAGGGGCACAAAAGGGCCTGGGTGTACGAAGCAAGGTTGAGTGCAATTTAAGTTCAATTTAAAGTTCTTTATTCATGACTATACATATACCAATGCAAATAATTTGAAGATAGGTTGTTGAGTATAAACCAATGGCATTCTGTGAGGGCTGCAATTGTGCACAGGCTTGTAATATTTATTTTTCTTTGATTTTCAATATGTATCTCAGAGCAAATCTTCGTATGATCGCATGCTATATTATTATATTCCGCAAATTTCTGAGAATGTAGATACATGTAGATACGTTTTTCCATTTCCCAGAAAACCAGTTGCATCATTTATAGTTTGTCAAGTTTTACAACTTTTCTTCAATGTGGTATATATTACATAGAGCGGATTTCAATTGAGTGTCGGAAGTGTTTTGGTTTTGCGTTTACTAAGCTCTCCTATTGGCTGAGAAAGTAAACCAACCAATCAGAATCCAAAGTAAAACCAAACGCAAATTGTTTTGGTTTTTCTTTGGTTTGTCATTGGCTCACAGGGAAGCCATTTATGAGTTACTCGTGATTACTCGCTCCTATGATTGGCTGGCTGTGGGTAATTTGCGTTTGGTTTTACTACACTCAACTGAAAACCGCTCTATTACAGAAGCAATCACAGTCAAGTTTATTTTGTCCACTAAAAACAAAGACATACAATGTACACTGGTTTATGTTACAGCTAAATATGTTAAATTATTGTGATCACTAATATAATTTTGGATATTGTTTTTATTAATATCTTTCAGGGCCCCAAGAAAGATAAACCAACAGAACTTGCAAAAAACAGGGGATAAATTGTGCATCCTTGGAAAGGGCTCCTTTGGAACTTGTGAATAAATGAGATATAGAGGAATAACTGTAGCTGTAAAGACCTTCGAAAGCCATGTTGAAACACATGCTGCATTATGGGAGGCCAGAGTTATTAACCAATTTGACCACCCAGGTAATTAATATTATGTTAATATATAACAAAGGGTACTGTATTTCCTTGACTAAGCACCCCCTCCTGGAGTTTGATGTTTGAAATATGCACCCCCTCCCAGTAGAATATAGGAAAACAATTATTTATTACCTACTGCAGTAGTGAAAACATACAGTCACAGAGTAAAAAATATATTTTAAAAATTGTTATGTAAGAAAAGCTTTTAAGAAAGTACCATGTTGCTTACTCTAAATCTGTTACAAGAAAAAGTCTTGACATTTAGCACCCTCCCTTTAATAAGAGCACCCCTCCTAAAAAACACTCCAAATTAATAAGCACACAGGGGTGATTAATTAAGGAAATATTGTTGACGATGAGCGTAGCTCCAAGTGATAGTTGATAGTGATAGTTGACGAGGAGCGTAGCTCCAAGTGATAGTTGATAGTGATAGTTGACGATGAGCGTAGCTCCAAGTGATAGTTGATAGTGATAGTTGACGAGGAGCGTAGCTCCAAGTGATAGTTGATAGTGATAGTTGACGAGGAGCGTAGCTCCAAGTGATAGTTGATAGTGATAGTTGACGAGGAGTGTAGCTCCAAGTGATAGTTGATAGTGATAGTTGACGAGGAGTGTAGCTCCAAGTGATAGTTGATAGTGATAGTTGACGAGGAGTGTAGCTCCGAGTCAACTATCAGCCATAGAAACTGAGAGCGAATAGTCTAATTGTTTTAGTAAAAAACAACTAGTAGTTCGATCTTGGAATGCTTTTTGTAATTTAACTTGTCGAAAACCATTGTTTTGCTTTTGAAAACTGGATTTTTTGCTACTCAAAAATGGCTTGCTGTTGTTGCTTCAGTTTGTACTCTTCGCCTTCCTACAGGTAGTAAAATTATCTTTCTGGGTGTTCTTCATCATGCACTCATTCCATTTAAGCAAAACGGCATTTTCTCCTGCTAGGATGTTATAGTTTTTGTTTCAATATTTTGAGTTTCGGGACTTTTTTATTTTTGAAGGTTTCAATTCCAACTGCTCAACAACCAATCAGAGCATGCCATTTAACCGGAAGCAGCACCAGCCATATAATAAAGTACATTATTATACCTTACAAATAATCCTCCAATCAAATGAATGCATGTATTTAAGGGTCACATGGCTGTCCAATATTTTGCCATGTAGGACAGCAACCTATTGAACAGTTCGCACGAGCTAATGAGTGCTTCGTTCGTTTATTGTGATTCTTGATTGGAGAATTATTTGTTCAGTATTATTAATATAACATAATATAACAATAATTATTGTAATATGCCACAATTTATTGTCAAACGTGAAATATCTTTTTTTCTTGACTGATTAAATAATAATTCAACTTACTCCTATTTTATTTATTTTTTCTCTCAAAGGTTTGCCGCTGCTGTATGGCATCTGTTTTGAAGAGAAGCCACACTTGATGATAACTCAATTTCATGGAATTGATGGCAATTGCACGACAGTGACTAAGGCTGCAAAAACTTCCTTGTTAAAAGAATTTTCAAAGAAACTACTGATGCCTTACTATATGTTCATGAGAAGGACTATCTTCATAATGATATCAGGGGAGATAATGTCCTTTTAACCAACGATTCTGGTTTACACCCTGTTCTAATAGACTTTGGTAGGTCTCGTAAACTAAATAATGCTAAGCGCTATTCACTTAATCTTCAGGAACAGAGAAACTATCGCAAATACTACTGGCACATTGCCCATGAGCTAGTCATTTGCATCTGATGTCTACTCACTTGGAGTTTTAATGTCACATGTTTGTAAACTAATACCTAATAAAATGTTGTGTTCTTTGGCAAAACAATGTATGCACTCCAATCCTAATGAGAGGCCAACACTGGCCAATATACAAAATCAACTGTGTTGATAGCATGAAGAACTGAAACATTTGTTCAGACCGTACTTGCAAGAACCCTGGAAGTCATTCATCATCAACTTTTTTTCTCTTTTTTTCTTTTTTTACTCTTGTATTTATGAAGGCAGATATGCCAAGTAATCCCTAATTAAACCCTGCAGGTTTGCACCTATTAGAAAAAAAAGATTGTCACTGACAAACTTCAGTTAACAGAATTGGCAACTCTATCTAACTGTGGAAATCTATGTATCGAGTAAAATTTCACCTGAGAAAGTCTTTTACTGCTATTTGCATTAGAGCGTGAACAGTGCACTAGCTTTTGTTCACTTAATTCATTCAACATGCTGTTAGGTTGTGTTTCTAAATGGCAACCATCATGATATTTGGTGTAAAAAATTATTTCCTTCATATCGAAAATCACAAGTAAACCTTATGTGTATATTTCAGGCGTATTTTTATTGATTCTCTTCCCTCAGAAACTTCACAATTCCATGCCAAACATATAATTCAGCCCCCTGAAAACATTATAAATTCCCTTTGGAAATGTGTTGTCCAATGGTTACTGATCCAAACTTTTGTATAGTCTCACTCATGTCTTTCAATTCAATTTGATCACCAGGATAAAGTATGTGGTAAACATCACATAGCAGTTTTGCATCATCAGTATCCAAAACACTTATCTTGTAATTTGTTGGAGAAAATACAGCTGATTGATTCTGCCAAATAATGTTCTCTGGAAGTGGTGAAGCAACAGCCAGTTTCTGGAATGAAAATCTTTTGTTCCACTGGGTATGTTCTACCCAATCAGAAATTTGCTGCTTTCTGTCTTCAGTGCACAAGTGGAGGAAGTCTTCTTGAAACAAATCTGGCAAGTTACTTTCATCAAAGAAATGAGATAACTTAAACCTCCTCATAAGCTGTAGTTCCACATATCTTTTGTTTGTTGTTGTGCTTCCTAGTATGCCATTGTACCGTTCAAAACTAAAGCACAAGAAGCTTGGTGCTGGGCCATGGTCCAAAATAACATCTTTTAAATGGCAACGAAGATGCATATTTGGAGTAATTACATCTTTTCCATACAATCTCTCGACTTCTGTACAAAACTTAACCAAAAGTCTATCTGCAATGTCCAGGTCTATTGTTGAAATCAGTGGCTTGCATATGTATCTGCATGCCAGTACAAATGTCTGCCAGCATTTGAAATGTTCTTCTGGATATTTCTTAAGCAATAAATAGAATAAATCATAGTCCAATTTTTCCATTGTTCTGCCGTGTAGTTACTTGTAATTTCCATAGGCAGTCTTCCAATGTCACTGGGAACTTCCATGGTTTCAATCCTTTCTTCGATTACTTTCAGCTGTTTGTTTGAAAAAAGATTATTGTTGTTCCAAATATGAAACAATGTCTTTGCCGTACCAAGAAATAGGTTATGCATAGGATCAATGGTGGAAAACCGAATTACATCAAAGTACTCCAGGTTAAGCAAAATGCTGTAGTGTGTGATGCCATTGTCTCTGCAAAATGCTTTGCGCTTTACCTCTGTCTTGAACTTGGATATTTTATTTGCCTGTTGCCTATGCCTTTCATTTGTCCGTGGCTGCCATCTGCTCCTGTCTAATCTAGAGTAGTCCCTTTTCATCCCAAAGCCACCAGGAAATGATTTGAGACATCGGGAACAGCCAATTATTGCTGAATGGCTTTTAAAACCACATAATTTCCTAGTTGCAGGAACATCAGAATAGGTTGACATAACAGCTACCCTAAAAGTAAGCCTAAACCTACTTTGACCTAAGCTTACTTTTACACTAAGGTCAAAAAAGATCTCACTTCGGCTAACCAAAAGCTCGTCAAGGAGACCATTAATGGTTTAATTTCTAAACAGGAACTACCGCATACTGCTAGTAACCTTATCGTTACTACTCCTAGAACTTCACACACATACTTTTTGCCTAAGATCCACAAAGCTAACAATCCCGGCCGCCCTATTGTTTCTGCTTGTAGTTGCCCTACTGAATTAATTTCTAGTTACCTGGATAAGCAGATGGCTCCTTTCGTACGATCTTTACCTTCCTACATTAAGGACACTAACCATGCACTCCAGATTTTTGACCAGTTTACATTTCATACCGACAATAAGTTCCTATTCACAATGGACGTTAAGTCTCTGTACACTGTCATTCCCAATGACGAGGGACTTAAAGCACTTAAACACTTCTTTGACCGCCGAACTAACCTGGAACCTAGCACCGAAACTCTACTTCGTTTAGCCGAGCTCGTTCTTACTCTCAATTGCTTTTCATTTTCTGGTGAATTTTACAAGCAGACTAACGGCGTAGCTATGGGCACTAAAATGGGCCCCAGTTATGCTAACCTTTTTGTTGGTTATGTAGAGGAACAAATTTTTGATCAGTACGACGGTCCTACGCCTGATTTTTTCGGTCGTTACATCGATGACTGCATCGGTGCAACTTCTTCTAGTAAACAGGATCTAGAACGGTTTATTGATTTTGTTAACAACTTTCATCCGGCTCTCGACTTCACATGGGAGATTTCAGATGTTTCTATCACTTTTTTGGATGTCAATGTTTCTGTTAGCGGCAATAGTCTAACCACTACTGTTCATTACAAGCCAACTGATTCGCACAGTTATTTATTGTTTTCATATTCTCATCCTACACATGTTAAAACCTCTATCCCATATTCTCAATTCCTTAGGCTTCGCCGTTTGTGCAGCAATGAATCCGACTTCAATTCAAAGTCCGAGGAGATGCACCAGTTCTTTGTCGAGCGCGGTTATCCTAACGCTGTTGTGACAACTGCATTGAACCGCGCCCGTGACATCGACAGAAGCACGGCTCTGCTACCGTCCAAACCTAAAACTGAAGATAGGATTCCGTTTCCATTGACTTACCATCCGTCTAATCTGTCTATCAAGAAAATTATCCAGAGGAACTTTAAGATCTTACAGAGTGATCCAGAGACCGCCTCTATTTTCCCGCAGCCTCCTCTCATTTCTTTCAAACGTGACAAGAATCTCCGTGATTCCCTAGTCAAAGGATCACTACAACCTGATCTTCAACCAGGCACTTTTAAATGTTCTAGGACACGATGCAATACCTGTGCTTACACTAAACCTACGACATCTATTTCAGGACCGAAAAGCTCTCTTAAAGTCAGTGATCATTTTGATTGTACTTCCAGTAATGTCATTTATTGCATCACCTGCACACTTTGTAACAAACTCTACATCGGGAGAAACAGAGCGAAGATTAGGAGATCGATTCCGCGAACACTTGCTAGATGTTAGAACTAACAGCAAGGATCTCGCCAAACCTGTAGCTCGTCACTTTAACCTTCCTGGTCGTTGCATTGATCACATCACTGTATGCGGCATTTCTCTGCATCAAGGTACTACCGACACTCGTAAACGCAAAGAACAGAACTTTATTTTCAAATTAGGAACTTTGTCACCTCACGGTATTAATGAACGCTTTTCGTTCATTTAATTTCAGAATTCACGTATTCACTCACACTTAGATCAGCATGTTTCCTTAGTTTACTCATCAACACTTGCTGTTACAACTATTAGCATTTCTATTGTTGGCGCACTTTTCTTTGATCACAATTGATCCGAGCACATGTTTCCTTAGCGGTAATCATACATTGGCGCAATTTCCTTTGATCCCAATTGATCCGAGTACATGTTTCCTCAGCGGTAAGCATGCACTCGACACTATAAACCATTTCCCCACCCACAATTCCCTCTTTTGCTCTGACGAAGGGCTAGCGCTCGAAACGTCAGCTGCTACTCGCTTTCCACGGCGGTTAGCATACCTCAATCGACTTTAGTTGATTACATACCATTGTAAACCTACTTAGGGCAGACTGCAATCTGATACCTTTCCACATACTCTGTAACTCTTCTACTGCAGGCTCGAGGAAGGCATTCAGGTTCTTTGGCTCTTGATTGAGTGAGGGCACAATTCCAGTGATAATAACATTCTCCCATTTAAATCTTTCAGCTCTAGGTAAGTTTAGTATTACAAGGTAAAACGTTCCAAATGAGTAGTCCTTCCTGTGTTTCATGGGCTGGAAAAATAATCAAAATTCAGCATCAAACCATAATTTCTAGGAGGCCTTAAAAAATCCTTTCCTTTAAATGCGTGAAAGTCTTTCCAAAGATTCCCATCATATACATCTGCTATTTCACCATCATCCATAGTCCTCTTTCTCCAAGATTCACACTTTGTTGCAAATCCTTTTCTCTGAACAAGTTTCTCCAGGTCATTAATGATGCTGTTAGAGCAGAAATATTTAATTGGATAAAAGCAAGACTTCCCATCCTTTAGGTTCACTTTATAGACAAGAGCTGCTCCACAGGTCTTCTTTTTTCCCTCTTAAGTAGTATGTACCAGAACAGGTTTTAGCAACTTGTTTGTTGTTGATGATCGTCAAACAAGAATGATACTTAAAAAGCTTTTGGCATTTTGAGCAAACAACGTACTTGTTAAAAACATCTCGATCAAAGTTCAAAAATTGCCTCAGCATATACAGAGTTCCAGGGAAAGCTGCAACCAGTTGGCCTAGGAAGTTGTTAGAGACTTCTATTCCTATGATCTTCAACCAGGACACAAGAAAGCGAATAAGCCATGCCATGCCATTATCACTTATATGACATGACAGCTGCCACACAACAAGAAAATATAACATCCAAAATACCAGGAAATTGACTTTTCCATTTCTCTCATTTTCTTGTGCATCTGGTAGAGATGATGAGGTTTCATCAAGGTCTTTTTGAAGAGAATCTGGGAGCACATCATTCCAAACTTCTTCAACATCCTCTTCATCTGTTGATGATCCAGTGTCTTCACTTCGCAAATCTTCACTAAATAAATCTTCATCCTCACAGCTGCTGGTAGCATTATTCTTATCTGCTGTTGTATTCCCTTCTATGTCATCGTCGTCACTTTTATTTACCTAGTTTCGAAGAAAAAATATTATTTAATGTTTAGCTTCAACTACATCGATAAAGATTCAATTCTATTATTGCAACAACGTTAAAGAAGTTTCCATTAACCAAAGTGCTTTGCACACTAAGTTTGGATCTGTCTCATCACATGTGAGATTTTTTTAGGAGACAAAGAAGTAACATTTACATGTATTTCAGATTTTTGTTGTGTAATCATAATGAGGACAATGCTTCAGAGCCAAGTACATGATTGTCCCCTTTAATATAGTTACATTGGAATTTTGTAGCCCACTAAAATGACTGCTTCCGTTCTTGGAGCATGCAGAGCACTGTGGTTCACAGTGATTCTTTGAGAATTAATTAACAAATTATTAGTACACAAGTACATCTACCAATATTTGACCTCATAAGCTGCACAATTTCAGTTTCAATTTGGGCTTATGGGCTTGTGTGGCTTATGAGCTCTTTAGACTTTAGTATTTAAACCCCAAAAATTAGCCCAAACAACCACTCATGTTCTTGCCAATCAGCAAAATTTAGACTGTGCTGAACACTGAAATCGCAATAAAATTGATTTCTTTTGCAATGCAAATGCGTGGGAATTTTTTTAAGTCTGCGCTTGTATTGCACAATAGTTTTGATGACTTCACTGACGATGCTCACTGAGTCATCTCCTTGTTGCTAGTTGTTTATTGGTTGCTATATAGGTTTTCTTGCGATTCCTCGATCGCTCTGTTGGGTACGGATACAACAGTAAATCTAAGAAGAAAGTTCCCTAATGTTTCATTTCATTTGTTATCTGTTGTAAACAGGGCAGAATTTCTAATTTCTGGGTTTCCCTTTAAGTTTTCAGCTTATACATGTTGAGTGACTTGTACATGGTCAAATATGTACTAATAAATAAGTCAGGGGACCTCTTAAACTATGAAGTAAAAATATATAATATGTAGAAAAACACTTAATAACAAGTTACAATTCTTAATTAATATCAATATCCACACTAGAATACTAATGAGCATTTACAATATTTAATTAGTAATAGCTAATTATAGTAAGCTAAAAATAAATATATGTTGCAGGCAACATATATTTTCTGTATCTGCTTCCATGATTGCAAATGATATAGTAAAAACTACCAAAAGAGTGATCTATTGTGTCCCATATTAATACTGAGGTCGAGATCAATGTCACAGAATGAACCAATGTAACCTGAGAATGCCAAAACAACTATTGTATTTTTCATTCGACTCAGATGAAAATAAAGTTTTTTTTTTTTTTTTTTTTTTTTTTTTTTTACCATTATTCACCAGGGGGTAGGGGATCTCAGATACAAAGGGGATGGGGTCATGTACACGTAGGTGGAGATTCTTTTCCAGAGGGATTTTCTACTCAAGCAAATATTAAAAGGGTATTAACATGAATAAATAGTATGGTTACCAAGAGGCCAAAATGTGACTAAACTTGAATTTTTTTAAGTGCCAATACTTTCAAGAAATATGGTTTTGAAAAAAACAGTATGCTAATCCGCTAAGGGTACTCGTAGACCAACCAATTAATTTCTGTAAAAAAGCCAAACTCTAAGAAGATCGAGTTGAGCTTGGAAGGGAGAGGTGTTAATGTAGCTGGAATGAGAGCATTGACACATTTTGAATAAAACGAGCATCATGTTTAATATTATATAATGTTATGCTCTTTTGTGTTAGCAGGCCAGCCGTCAGTATAATTGATTGGCATAATGCTACCACTGCAAGAGAAGCAGCTACAAAACTTAACCATTTAAGATATCAGGTGACACAGGTTCCCCTTTTTTTATTGGGGCACCAATATTTTATCCTCGGTCTATTCATATCTTTCAAAGAATTAAAGTTACGTTATTCTACACATGTTTCATCTGAAACCAGTTCCTAACTCTAATCTTTATATTGCTGCTGTTTCCTATTCTCTTTGGCCGTGCCCAGAACAAACTATTTCTTCGCTTCATTCTTCATACTAAATTAATCAACCAACAATCATGATATTGTTCTCCAAAACACACTGCAAATACTGCAAAACAAAAACAATGCTTCAGGAAACCGTTTTTTTTAGTTTCAATAGCAATCACCAGTACTTCTTCCTCTACAATTTGATTGCAGTTTATTTTTTGTGGTGTTCAGTTACCATACATGTAAGTCTCCTTTTCAGCCATTCCCAGGATCATCACACAAACACTAGTCCACTATAAACTTAGTTAATGGTATCATTTCAAGGGTATGAAAATATAATTTTGGATCTGAGAAGAGGTAGTTTCTTAGGTCCCAGCAGAGCACCCCACCTGACTGCTGATTCTTACAGACAAGATGTGCTCTTGCATGCAGCTTTGCAATGTGCCATTAGCACAAACTGTAATTTGCTTTAATTACACAGTTAAAACATGCCCAGTAATTTGGAGTCATTTCCATAATTTGGATAGAATTTGTAAATAGTTTTTGATATACCTGCGAGGGATAGGAGACTGACGAGTTTAAAAAATAGCATCCAGCTAAGTTATCCAGAATTATACTTAACTAACTTTAGTGGGGCTTTAAAAACTCCTTAAAGTCATTAAACTGACTGACACTTAAAGCTAACTACAGGTAACTTAAATGTAGTCTTAAACTGCTATAACGTTTAGTGAACTTTAAGAGTGTCGGTAAAGGTACAGGTACATTAAATGATGTAACTAACTTTAGGTAAACTTTAAGAAAGCAATAAAGCTTTATTAAATTCACTGCCACTTAAAGCTCAACTAAAGGTCACTTATATGTGGTTTTAAACCGCTTTAAGGTTTAGTAACCTTTAGATTTTCTTAAAGCTTGTTCAGTCTGTGATGGCCTTGGTGCAGTTGTCAAGGGGAGTTGCTACCAGGCAGTTGCAAGTGGAAAAGAAATCCTCTGTGATGCATGTGATATCATGAAATTTTGTGATTAAAAAATTGCATGTCCCACACAGCATAGTAGCAGCAGCAGATAGTAAAAAGCACATATCAAAGAGGGAGTTCCTTTTTGTGAACAAAAAGGATGTCAACAGGGTTCGGCCACAAGTTAAAACCATATTAGGAACAAGAAAATTGCACTGTGTGAGGAGCAAAAGTCAAGCACTGCATCTATATATGAGACCCCTCAGCTGCTACTGTCTATGCTGCAGGCAGGGAACGCATTGCCAAAATAAGGAATGTCACATCATGGGAGCCAAAGCAACTGCAGCTGCTGAAGCCCACTACTCAGAGTAACAAAAAGAACAATGGCACATCTCCAGCAAAAGCTGAAAGTTTAAAAATAGTGAATGGAGATTTCGTTGCTGTTAAGTTACATGGTGTGAAATCCTCTAATATACATGTATACATGGCAGAAGTAATTGAAATTACAGAAGATGGAGAGGAGTCCCATCTCAGATTTATGAAAAGGTGTGGTGGAGATATCTACATCTGGCCCACAGCAAAAGATGAGTCCTGGGAGCCAACAACTAATCAATAAGAGGGAACAATTTAGTTTTTCGGTTGAGGATATGTTTCACTAGAAGCTATGCTGTTTTTTCTTGACATCATTGTATGATTTCCTTTATTTGGTGACAACATAATAGATGTTTCTTTTCTGTAAGTGTATTTCTGTAGTGTCCGTACCCCCAAACAGAGGCTGGGGACAAATATGTTTTTGCAGATTCCAGAATGTTTGATGAGTGCAAACTGTCTTAATTGTATCAACATAGATAACACTAACCTGTAATGTTAGACTATGATTGAATGTCATAATGTTTGCAAGCCATAAATTGTGGTCTTGAAAATTATTGACTTTTCAGTTTAGTGCAAACGTAATCTAAATAATAGTTCCTACAAATGCAATAAGTAAAGAAAGAAAAGTGATGTACCTGACTACTGGAGCCCTACGTAACAGAATATGTTACAACATAAGCATGTAAGTACTGTCTTTATGTTTTTGTAGTATACACAAATGTCCAAGTCACCCCAAAACTGTAGTGTCCTACCCCATATAAGACAGTTTGTGCAGATATATTTCAGCACAAGATAGCTAAGGCAAGTGGCAAAATACAGAGCAGGTTCGTTTCCTGAACATTGTAACCACCAAGTGACCACCAGATGGTACACTCAATTGTGAAACAGCCGATTAAATATTGAATTAATTAGTAAGTTCGTGATTATAAGTATTTACATAGCCTCAATTTACCTGTATCTTGTCTGTATTCATAATTGTGTTGCCTAAAGAAACATGTAAGTATGTAAAAATAAACGTACGTTCTAATCAAAAGCATTTTTTGTGATATTTGTGAAATCTGGTCACACTTGGCACTTCGTGAATTAAAATCAGACCTACACTTAAATATTGAACCTTTTAAAGACCTATATTCAAACCTTTCTCACTGAACTCTTCTTTAACACATATAAATTATCTTGATCCTGATGAACAATTCTGCAACACCTGCATAACTAATGAAACAGATTACCTTCTTGTGGATGACTTCATATTTAAATACTCTGATAAAAATGACTCTCTCTCTCTCATTGATTTAAATGCCCATAGCCTCTGCCATAACTTCGACAAAATAACCGATTATCTACAACTCTTTAAACGTCCTTTTTCAGTAACAGGAATTACAGAAACCTGGCTTTCAGCTATTGATGAAGACGAATGTAAAATTAACAACTACAATCTTATTGCATGTAATCATGACAAACGACAAGAGGTTATATTAATTATTTTTATTAATGACAATATTGACTACAGTATCATTGTGGACTTAGGAATTAATAAGGACAATGTTCGCCAATCCTTTTTTGTAGAACTACATATCAATAAGACTAATATAATAGTTGGCATTATCTACACACCTCCTCATAGCAATTTCAACTTATTAAATGAATACATTGATAAAACACTTAACAAGTTAAATAAATCCAACAAACTGAATTTCATTATGGTGACTTTAACATAACTTATTGAACCTCGAAACCAGTCCAATAACAAAGGAATTTTTCGACCATGATATCTTACTCTCTTTGTTCAACAATATACAAACCAACTAGAATAACCTGCCATACTGCAACACTCATTGACAATTGCTTTACCAATAACTATGAACATTCCTCCAATTCTGGTATCATAATTATTGACATATCCGACCACTTACCTATATTCCATATTTCTGACTTAAAGCTAAATCAACTAATGAACTGTGGTGATAAATATGTTAATACTAGAGAAATCAACAAAGATAAAATTGAAATATTTACGAACTCCATAATCTCCGAAGACTGGAGTGCTGTTTTTGAATCCGCTGATCCTAACATCGATCTTGAAAGTAGAGTATAAAATTATGATAGGGTGAACTTCAATTCACTTAGTTGAAAATATGGGCTTGCTAAGTTTTACTGAGAGGCTCTTGCTTTGCCATCAACTAAATTTAATTCAGGCAAAATCTTGTTGTGAATGTAAATATTCAAGCAAGGATCAAGACTGTCTCTGAGAGAGAAAAAGTAGAACTCTACTTTGAGAAAGCAGTGACAAACATGGACTTGGAGAGAGTCAAGCGGCAACTATCGACGTTCCGGTTGAAAACGATTTTTGAAACAGCCTCCACCGACAGAGGTTCCTTCTGAGTCGCCTACAATTAAGGACGACAATCTGGAGGTAGGTGTTCGTTTTGACTCTGTTTGGGCAGTTGGGGTGTATTTCCCACTAGTACTTGGTGTGGGCCGTTAGGGGGAACCGGGTTGATTCTCTTGTTTTTTTACTTCATGTCGCAAGACTATTTGATTTGCACCTCAGTTGGGATGTTATACTTGGTATGTAACTTAGTCATGTATTTGGGAAAATGGGCGCCGTTATTTGTGTAAAATTGTAAGGTTCTTTATGAATTCCGAAGGTTTCTCTCAGACCCTTTGAAGATGGGTATATTCAGGTTTCGGTTTCTGTGTGAGCCCTGGGGAAAATGTTATTCGTACATATATGGTACGGGTTTCTGTGTGAGTCCATGGAGGGATATTATGCCAACTCCATTGGGAAAAGTGGGGAATGAATCCAGGAATCCGCCCCATTGATTTAATAGTAGTGGTAAGGGGATTTTGCGTGAAACGTGATCATGTGTATTTATTGTATGTGATCTCACGGCTGTTTTTTTATTATTATTTACCGCTGAGCGTGACCGTGTGTACGCGGGCACACAAACATCGTCGTTGTCACCGGGAATTTCAAAAACATGTAGAAAATTTGCTCAGTTTGTGTAGTTATTTCTTATTTCTAAAAAACAACAACAGTTTTTTGATATTTTTACCAAAACACACACTTTGTACAAGACACACAACTTCGTTAAGTGATTTATCAAAACTCGTACTTCATGTATTTTCGAACAGCATTTTGCGGCTTGTGTTAAATGTTATGACGGGCCGAGTGTTACAATTTCCGTGATTTTTGCTCAACAATAAAGCCCAAGAAAACTATGCCGCAAGGTTTTTATACGGGTACGTCATATTTGAGTATTGTTTACATTGATGTTGCAGGCATTTTAAATGTTGTTGTCTTCAACTGGCTTCCATCTTGAGAAAGTCAAGCGCTGCTATCGCATCTGTGGAAATTACCTGATATCCATCCTTAAATGTGAAACCCACAAGAACGACCTGCAAAAGTGTTTCGGCGTAATTCTATCATTTAACGAATGGGAGCCAGAAATGTTTTTGCAAATGCTGTTTCGTGCAGAGGTTACAGCGAACATTACAACCACAGCAAGCACGCCATGTCATTGCCCAGTCACACCGAAAACGGATGTTCTGTCTGTACATACTACAAAAAAGGAAGAGGACGTTGGAGCAAAAAGTTGGCCGGATATCAAGGAGAGTACGCAGGGGAAAAGGATTTTGTTCTCAACCCTGGATTATCAAAATCCCTTTTTCCAAAAACAGGCATGCCTCCTCTAAACCGTGCTGTTTGTCCCATCTGCATAGAAGTCTTGGATGCTCCAATAGTAGGACACTGCGAACATACTTTCTGTTGCCATTGCCTTAACACATAGGCAAGTCATTGCACACAAAACCACCACCCTGTCACCTGCCCCGAATGCAAATTGGATCTCACTGTAGCCACAGTTCGTCTTCCCTCAAGGTAATAAAATAAGTGAATAATAACATTAATAGTAATACAAATAATAAACTAATCGCGTTCGCAGAACGCAACCCTATATTAGTCAGTCGATTCGAGATTTGGTGTCACGTGATTGTGGACTGCCATTTGGCCCCCCAAAACAATATTTTTGCAGGGGGAAGGCTTCCACCATTGTTTCGTAGCCAATCAGCATAAGCTTACACCAAAGGCAAACTGCGGCAAACTGCAGCAAATCTCCGCGTTCTTCAAACTCAAAGACAGAGGATTCTGTGCACTCGTTAAGTACTTTTTTTCTCGTTCAGATGCGATGCTGCCTCGAAATCTTCTAGGTAACATTTATCACAGTCTTCAGGTGTGTATGACTCCCCTAATCAGTGCTGTGTCGATGAAGAACCGACTATTAACCATGATTTGTGCTGGTCAGAATTCATTTAAGCAACCGAGTTGTGTCGCTCGGCAAAGGAAAATGACTATGCTTTGTGGTCCGAGTTCGTTCAAGCAACTGAGTTGTGCAGCTCGGCAAAGGCAAATGACCATGTCACCCATGTGGTCTAAATTCATTCGATCAACAGGTCCATTTTGCCGTGTGACTTGTGGTGACAGCACAACGTAGCCAAAATTTCAGTTCGATCCTCAACCAAGCAAACTTGTATCAGTAATCGAAATAACTTGCAAATCCATTGTTGTGGCTTCGATCAATGATACCCTGAGCTGTAATTATGCAATTGACAATGATGTTGATTATATTAATGTGACAATCACAGAATGCGTTGAGTACAGTACAGTCCAGGCTGTACAAGAAAAACGAACAGAATCCGCTGAGTACAGTCCAGTCCAGAATGTACAAGAAAAACTAACATTTCGTTTGAGAAAAAGAGACAGGGAACCATCTCGAGTCCCTGTTAGTAGAGTTTTGAAATTGTTAAAGAAAAGAAAATGGAGAAATAAGGTGCGACATCTTCTTGAACGAAGTGTTCCAAACAAGTCATTTATCAAGCATTTGTGTAGCAATTATAAGAATTGGTACTTGTGTAACAATGAACACTTTTGTAATAGATATGTTTATTTCATGAAACCACAGAAATTATGTAAAGCAGGATGCAAATATTATATTTGCAAGCAAGCATGTTCATCTAAAGTAGCCACCAAATCAGTTTTTCTTATAGTTGCATTACGTTTGGTGGGGGTGGTGACTGTTTCTTAAGGTCTGTTTCACACCAGCTCTATGGAACTGCAGCATTGCATTTTAAAATTCGCATGGCTGAAATTGGGCATATCTATAATTATCCTGAACATTATGTTGAGTAGTGATTGTACTACACAGCCCGACATAGGGCAAGCAGGCAAGGGGTTAACCCTTAAACCACCATGAGGACCATATGGTACTATTACTGGTTACTTGCTTTGAGGGTTTCAATCTGACTAAGTTCAAAGAGCAATGCCCTGAGATTCCCACACACCTTAATGTATAGACCAATGATCCTATTGAACTGCATTATGCATATTAAAAATGAATAATTTCATCTAAATCCTCCTTTCTTTGCATAAGTTAACTATAGTTGACATTATTTCACTGCAGAAAAAAGGGACTAAAATGACAGTTACATAAAAAAATATTTCTCCTCAGATTCTAAATTTTATCACAAAAATGCATTATTTCACATACAATTTAGAGTTTCATGTTTGCACTAACCTCACTTTCTGTCTCCCAACACCTAAACTTGGCCAAAACCAAGGCGTGCTGTCCACAAGCACTTCACAGCAAAGCTAAATTCACCCATAATGACCGCAAAGCATGCCGGGAAATCCTACCAAACAGCGACATGGCCCTTCCCCCATCTTCATTCTTCAAAATATATACTAAGTCTAAAGCCATTTCGACCTAATACCTTCATATTGGAATCAATGGCAAGAAAATATTGTCCAATATTCCAAAAAAGCAATATTCTCTCGCATTTGACATAACAAATCAACTTTTTGTTATTAACATATTTCTTTATCATAGAAAGTTTGCTCTGACTCAATTTGTAGTATAATATCTTTCCAAAGCAGGAAATTAATATTTTGGGTAACCGTTTTGCTTTGGATATGCACGAAATCCTAACTCCATCTCATCAATTACAACAAAGAATCGAGCATTTCTATTCCCGTGGAATTTCCGCTAAATCGGAAAGTACATGCTCATTTCTAATGCCAGCTGGCTCAAACCTGGACAGATATGGTAGTGGATTGCTATCAATCACTTAGTGGCGATGACGTCATCGATTACGTAATTTTAAGTTCGAGCCCATATCTCCCTCATTTCTAATGCCAGACAGTTGAAACTTGGACAGGAATGGTAGTGGGTCCCTATCAATCATTTAGTGGTGATGACGCAACGATGTCGTCATCGGTCACGTGATTTTAAATATATGTCCATATCTCTATAGTTTATGCAAAAGGTGCAAAATGTATTTCCCGCTGGTATGCAAGTGAATTCATAGCAGCTTAATGAGGTACTTGTGACGCATACCACATGCTTCTTAAGGGAGTGCCAGTTATCTCACCCTGTGATTGGATATTCGTTATATTTAAAGAACTACTGAAAAGGCTTCGTTCTCTCTCACGCATCTCCATTCATACGGGATTACTATACAGATCAGACCATGTCCGACGACCGTCAACCCCCTTCGGGAGACGATAGAATTAGATCAAGCCCGTCCGCTGGTCCCAGCGCTTCCATTCCAGAACAAAATCCGCAGACCATAGAACAGGTCTTCGGTTTATTCAAGGACTACCTGAACACACAAATCGAGGTGAAAGGCAAGGAAATTGAAACGAAGTCCAAGATTGACAAAGACGCAGCGGAATTAAAATACAAGAGAAATAGAAAGCAGTTCAAGTTAAACGCTCAGCTAGAAGACGTTCTCCACCGGATTCAGAAGTATCGAGACGATTCCACCAAGGTTACGGAGTTGGTTTTAGAAGGTAAAGACCTAGTTAAGAAGAGACAAAAGCTCACCCGAATAGCAGATAGCCATAAAGAGGGGTGGAAGATCGTCGAGGAATACGAGTCAGACGAGTTAGCCACGGATTCCGAAGATGAAAAGAAGCTTAGAAAAGCAAAGGCCGCCGTGGAAAGAAAACGCAAAGACCAAAGAAAGCCGGGCGGTGAATCAAAGAAACAAAGGTTTGGTTACGATAATCAGCTTTTTCGTGGTGAGTTACTTACTTTCGCACATTACTTTGTGATGACTCAGGATTGGTTGGAATGCCTGAGTACCCAACCATATAAACACGTTGTTTATCTTGAATTTACAGCATTTAAGGGGTAAAATATTTTACGTTCGTTTGAACGAAGTGAATTAGAACGTAAATGTATTTTCCGCTGGTATGCAAGTGAATTCATAGCAGCTTAATGAGATACTTGTGACGCATACCACATGCTTCTTAAGGGAGTGCGCTCGACAAACTGAAGGGAATCAAACTGGATCTCATGCGAGGGAATGATGGATGGCAAGATAAATATTGATACACTCAAGGGAAGGGAAAATTGTTTGAGATACCGCGAGTTCCAGGATATTCATTTACTGATAGTATTAAAGACTGCAAATCACGATGAGCGGCAAAAATCTGGCCCGGCGGGAATGTACGTCTCACGCTATCGTGTAGCAATGAAACGGCGGTATTAAACTAAGCTTTTGAAGCTATCAGTCTTCAAATCCATAATGAATGTTCCTTGATGGTCTTGACTATCGAATGGCTACCAAAACGTTATAATGAATGGCTCACCATTGACCAAATTAATAATTATCGACAGGGTCACCAAAAGAAAGGTTGCGTGGGATTGCGTTACTAAACACCGTCCTATCGTTTGTTCGGTGTTTTTATTTCATCTGATAAACTTTAGCTTTTGTAGATTAATAGAACCGTCAATCACTCAGTATTTTTAAAAGTCATCTATTGCATACGTTTTCAATTCAAGAAGCCAGCTTTTCAGTGATATAACGATTCTCCGAGTTCACGTGCGCTTTCAGCCGTGGAGACTGATTGTCTGGTTTTTGACACAACAGTCTATTCTGTCAAAGCGATACACTGGTGAATGAGTTTTTTGGATATTTTAATTTGTTGTCTGATTAATACATGTAATTTGAAGAATTTGCATGAGATCGTACCGAATCTTCTGGAGTTTTGATTTCAGCTTTTTTGTGACGAGTTAATAAAATATTCAAGTCTGCGGGTATCCAGCTAACAGAGAGATTAAGCATTGCGTTCTTCCTTCCCGCGAACGGCATAAATGAAAACATGACCACAATTTTCGCGCGTTTGCTGCTTGACATTTTCAGTTTTTACGTAAGGTCGAGTAGAATGCGGTGCTTAATCTCTCAAAACTTCAGTTTAAGATATTAGTAAACTTTCATGGTTCTCAAAGCTTCCGTTTCTTATTAGCGATCTCACATAAAACACAAACATGTTCTCATATGCCACGTCTTGCGTGTTCTTCAGCATTCTTGCGGGTCTTCTTAAAGTTTACCTTCTTGCATCTTCTTGCGGGTTGATCTTCTTGCGGAATGAGCTTCTTGCGGGTTGATCTTCTTGCGGAAAGAACTTCTTGCGGGGCTTAAGTTCTTGCGTTAGTTCAGTAATTTTAAGCGCAAGCTGCACGCAAGAACCTGTTGGCTTGCGGACGCAAAAAGAAGTTCTTGCGCGTGCATTATTTTACGGCTGTACTGTACATTTATCTAACCACTAAGAATATAATAGTACAAATTATATAAGGACAATAATTATTTGTTTGCCACTTGGCACTATTATACAAATAGAGTGTGTCTGTCTGAACTATCAACTATAGTTCCTCGACCGACACAGTCTATACGAAATACTTACCGGAGCACATCATTTCTATTATAAATATGACCTCTCGCTTCGTAGACGTCACGGAAGAGGCCATAAAACAACTTGTAGAATACGCAACACCTCACAAAACCAGACAAGCGACTTCATACCCGGTAAAAGTTTTTGAAGGTTAGTTTCAAAACTGCGACATGTTGTTTCAAAGTTTTATTTCAGAGCCTTGTTGAGACGAATTAATAACAAATACATTACAAATTTGATGTAAATATATGTTTCGTTTAAGCTTGGTGCCAAGAAAAGGGAATTGACGAGAAAATAGAAGATTTAACCCCTGCAAATCTGGCACAAGTGCTGCGAAAGTTTTACGTGGAGGCCCGTACAGTCTCTGGGCAGCACTACTCGCGGAACTCGATGAGAGCCATTCGTTCTGGTCTGGAGCGTTTCCTGACTCAAGGTCCGCACAGGAAAACATTTTCGATTACCCGAGATAAAGTATTTGCTCCTGCCAATGAAGCGTTAGACTCACACTTAAGGAACTTGGCAAAGAAGGCACTCATCTCGTCAACAAAACAAAAACAAGCCATTGCCAAAGAATATTTCGAGAAGCTGTATGCGACAGGTCAGCTAGGAAACAAAAGCCCGGAGATTCTTCTACAAACCGCATGGTTTTACTTAATTTTATACTTTGGAAAGCGAGGACGGGAAAACCAGCGGAACATGGTGAGTGGCTTCAGAATGATAATGTTCCTTTGGGGAAAAACACACTCGACAACTTGCTGACCCGTATGAGCAGGAAAGCGGGTTTATCGGTACAATACACTCCACACTGCATTCGTGCTACGTCTGTGACAATCCTTAAAGCAGCTGGATTGGATAATGCTCGAGTAAAGAGCATAACCGGCCACAAAAGTGACACTTCGATAGAGTCGTACAACGAAAGGCCAATATTTGAACAACAAAGTCATTGTGATTTCGTCGCCCCAGAAACCGCTCAGAATACTGTGGTTCTCTCTTCTGCAGTGCCAGTTGTAGCCGAAGGTCATTCAAGAAGGTCACCACTGGCAGCAATCCAGTCATCAAACAGCCACAGCGAAGTTCGCTTATTCAGCCACACTTCCAGTCAAGCCAACGCCGAACAAAACTTTTAATCTACACCATGTCGGCGAACGGACGTGAAAACGAGTGCTCTGAGCTAAATCCTAATTCTGATAAACCTGCGAGCCCTGTTACACTGAACAGCTTTTTAGGAATGGATAGCAAAAATAACATGTTTACTTGGCATGGTTCTGTGGAAGAGCTGCAGAATTTCTGCGTGAAAGAATTGAATCTAGATCAACCAAAGATCACAAGTTACGAAAGATCAACTTCACTCAAAACTAAATGTGCTACGTTTGCGCTTTATTCAAGCACGAAGACCCTTCAAATTCAGGGAACGGATCAAAAGGAGATTAAGACTAAACTGGGGTCTTTAATCGGGCAGTCTGACAGAAGCAATCTTGGCCAACAGGAAGATAGTGGTACCAAAGCCACTGAAGAACCGAGTGAAAGTGGTGAAACGAACAGGGAAAACAGAGGAAGTGAGGAAGAGGTCCTTATTAGCGGCAAAGAGCATTCAGACGGAAGCAGGGCTGGAAGAGAAAATCGAGACGAAGATGAAGAAATCGGTTTTCGCGCCAAATCTTCAAACTCTGAGTATGCTAATGAGACCAATTCAAGAGTTGAATATCAATTAGTTGAAACCAGGCAGTTACTTGAAAAAGTCTTAACTGATCTAAGTGTTTTGAAAGATTATTATGCTGCTCTAATGACTTCCAACAATGACCTAAGGAATGAACTCATTAGTCTTCGCCAGGAAGTGTCATCCGTTGGCCAGCTCGTCCAATCAGAGTCATCCACTGGCAACCAGGACTGGGTAGGCGTTAGAAGAAAAAACATGGTCCTTTGAGCGTTCATAATCAGTACGACCCTTTAGTTATCGCGGATGACGAAGCTTCATATCAGTACGTGAGGCAGCCAGAAGCTATTCCGGTAGTTCCTAACCATGAATCGCCGTGTTCGTCAACTCATTCCCTTGATAGTCAACTAAAGGCCTATCAGAAGAAGCAAAAGGACAGACATCAAAGAGAACGGAAAATCCACAACGAAAATAACCCGAATGGTAGGAAAGTCCTGATCATTGGTGATTCGATAGTAAAGAACATAAGCCCCAACAAGATAAATAAAGCGTGTGGCAGACAAGTTGTTTGCAAGTCGCTAAGTGGAGCTAGAGTCGACGAGGTTCAGTCGGAAGCCCGTTCCTTTATGGCCGAGGGTGATAAAGACAAGAAGAATGTACTCATAATACATGTAGAAACAAACGATCTAGCGAGAAAAAGCGTTAAAAAGGTGGAGAAGAGTCTTGAATGCCTAGTAACAGAGTTTCAACCCTCCGTAGAGGCAATGGCCATTTCAAGTGTGACTACAAGACTGGATAACCCAGTGCTAATGAGGAAGGTAGATGAACTCAATAGTTCGATTAGGGCAATCTGTAAGAAGAGAGGCATTGGCTTTATCAATAACAACAACATCGGAGCTCAGCACCTCAATGGTTCGAATATTCACCTAAATCCAAATGGCGACAGGAAGTTTGGCAGCAACTTTTGCGGGTACCTGAGGTCTATTTGCGGTAATGAGGGCCAGAAGACGCATTTTCAAGGGTCCTACAAAAACCACGATCCAAGAAACTGGAGAGCGTACTTGGATCACGTAGCCCGAGTAACATCATCTATGCGGCTCACATAATCACCAGGAAGAAGCATCGGTCGAATCACAAGAAATAGGACAATTAACCCAAACTAACAACCAGCGGCACCACTGCAACAATACTGATACTAGCTGCAGTCCACCAATCATCCCACCCGTAGTAAATAGTGCAACACACACTAATATCCATTCAACACAAGGTGAGCCTATTAAGCCTAATACATTTGAATCGTTCAGCAAAACTAGAGGCTTTAAGATGGCCTTCATTAATATAGCAAGCATTCCCAAGCATCTGGATGAATTAAAAATTCTTCTTTCATGCCAGAACTTGGATTTGCTTGCTGTAAACGAAACGCGCCATTCTGAAGCTATCACTGACTCTGAAGTCAACATAGTAGGCTATAATATTATCCGTCGCGATAGATCTAGATGTGGCGGTGGTACCGCATTATACTTACGAAATGCCATTAATTATTTAGTTCGTAATGATATATTTGAAGATTCTCTAGAAGCTATCTCTGTTGAAATTCTCAAGCCCAAAAGCAAACCTTTTATAATTTCAACTTGGTACAGACCTCCAAGTTCTCTGATTAACATCATGGATTTGTTTAAACTGGCATTGAGAAAGCTCGACAATGAGGACAAAGAATTTCATATTTTTGGGGATACTAATTGCGATCTATTAGATAATGAACCGGATAACCACACTAAGCAGCTCAAAGATCTCATACAATTATTTCAGTTGAAACAAACGATCCTTTGTCCCACTAGAATCACAAACACCTCGAAGACGCTTATTGATCATCACATCACAAATGAGGTGCAGAAAATATCGTATTCAGGAGTTTTAGACGTTTGCTTGAGCGATCATAATGATTTACGCAGTTCGCAAAATTGGCGTCCCTCGAGGCCCTCCTAAGATAATCGAATCGCGCCAGTACAAACACATGAACAAAGACCTTTTTCTTCGGGATCTCGCTGACCAGCCATGGGAAAGATTGACCTCTATTGCTGATCCCAAAACCTTTTGGCACGAATGGAAATTGATTTTTTTAGGAATACTAAATAAACATGCGCCGTTGCGGAAAAAGAAAATAAGGAGTCGGCCCGCCCCTTGGATGACTAGAGACATAAAAGAAAACATGCTACAACGAGATTATTTGAAGAAAAGAGCTAATAAATCTGGTGATCCAGCTGACTGGTCCAGATACAGAACTGCACGAAATGAAGTTCATCTAAGTATCAAGAGAATAAAGTCTGAATATTATCGTGCTCAAATTGACATAAACTCAATTAATCAGAAAGCTATGTGGAAGACGTTGAACGACCTGAGCTCCAGGAAAAAGGCTCAGACCGTGATAAACCAGTTAAAAGTCGACGGAATAACATACACAAAACCCCAAAATATAGCAAATAGTTTGAACAGGCACTTCATTGAAATAAGCGCAAAATTATCAGCCGACAAAATCAATACAACTAATGTTACTTTTGAGGAATTTATACCACCAGTAACAAGTGTGTTTGAGTTTAACCTTGTTCCTGTTAAGAAAGTTACTAAGCTTATTAAAAACCTTAGCGGTTCCAAATCACCTGGCTTAGATAGAATTCCTCCAAAAATCCTAAAAATGGCAGCCCCTGTTCTATCACCATCTCTAACCTATTTGTATAATTTATCTTTAGAAACGAGTATTTTTCCGATAGATTGGAAAAAGGCCCGTGTAACACCTTTATTTAAATCGGGTAGTAAAAGTGACAGTAATAACTATAGACCTATTTCCGTATTATCAGTATTAATGTCGCTCTTCGCTCAGTGATATACCAGCGCGATTTGATGCATAAACAAAAGACAACACTGTGTTTGTGGCGGTAAATGGGGGAGACATGCCCAGCCGATAGCGTGATAAGGCTGGCGTGACGACTTTTTGTGCTCTAGCTCTTATATAACACTGTAACCATCACCTTGGCCTTTTAAGCCTCCCTTATCTCCAGCACGCCCGTGCTGGATTGGATAAGGGTATTGGCAGCGCAGGCCGTGACCTTTAAGACCTCACTCATCTCCCCAGCACTCCGCGTGCTGGATCGGACAAGGGTATTGGTAGGTCAGCAAATGCAAGAAACGCACTGCAAGCTCGCAGTGACCGCTCAATAAAATGCCACATAAAGCAACCCCTACATGCTTGGGGAAGTCGCCAGACAGACTTAACCGCCACAGATGCAGACATGCATCCCCCCAAGCAAATACTCCCAACTCCTGATGGGCGACGAGGGCACTAGCCCTTTAAGCAAAGATAGCCAAGTTGATGTCCAACTGATATCAATCAGATGACCAACCAAAACCTTACTCAACCAATATTGCAAAACTGAGGTACATTGTAGCAATGGCGCTGGATGCACCAGGCCAAAAACAATTCTACTTAACCTAAGACTTTGTGTGAACCATGTGCAAGCACTGAACCCCTGCATCTGTCTTAGAAGCCTTGAAAACGCCACCCTCGTGTACCTTGAGTACACCGAGACTAGGTTGAAAGCAAATATCAGTGCTTCCCAGGTAAAACCTCAAGTTAAAAAAGCTTCTCGCAGACCAGCATGTGAATTTGCTACATATGCAGAGAAAGCAACGTAGGTTAAATGTTGTCCGAGGGTGCCTGGTCGGCAAACAGTGCATGTTGCGTCCTTATAGTAAATCTGCTGACAGCATGCCGTGCCCTGATATGCTATGAACATGCCACGCCCTGATAATGTGCTGACAGTATGTCACGCCCTGATAATGTGCTGACAGCATGCTGCACCTTAATGTGCTGCGAACATGCATGCTGTGCCCTGGCAATGTGCCAACAGCCTGCTGCATCCTGATAATGCGCTGACAGCATGCCACGCCACGATAATGTGCTGACAGCATGCCGTGCCCTGATATGCTATGAACATGCTATGAACATGCCATGCCCTGATGTGCTGACAGTATGCCACGCCCTGATAATGTGCTGACAGCGTGCCGCACCTATATATGCTGTGAACATGCATGCTGTGCTGACAGCGTGCCGCACCTATATATGCTGTGAACATGCATGCTGTGCCCTAGCAATGTGCCGACAGAATGCTTCATCCTGATAATGTGCTGACAGCATGCCGCGCCCTGATAATGTGCTGATTTGGTGTGAAAATAACGTACATTTGTATGAGAGAACATCAGGGAGGCCAGAACAAACCTAACCTAAAACCCTTTGGGAAAAAAGGATAGGAAATCTGGGTGGAGCCAAGATGTAACTCCCGTCCCTCCACAGGACATAAAAAGTTATTACTTTATCGCTCTTGTGGCCATGATTACTAAGTAAGGTTTGAGCATCTTTCTAACGAAAGGCTATACACCATCATGGCTAGTATGGGCTGTCCCTCATACTGGTAATCTCCAGGCATGTAGAATGGTATATCATGTGAATATGAATCTGAAATGTGACAGACAGACTCTGTCTGAGCGCTCACCCAATGTGAAACAAACTGCATTTACAATGTCATTTCAAATGCCCTATATAATTTTTCCCTGCCTTGTATGGGGTCTGTAAAGCTGCTAATAGTATGCAAATTATGTTCCGCTAGATGGAGGTAATGTTTTCTGCGGCCTTGGCAAGAGTATATGCCTGGTGTTAGAGCAAGATACCACCTCATGTATGGCTGCACTGCAAGTGCCAGGGGTTCTGCATGCATCTGGTGCTTATTTAGATGACTGGAATGATTGTCCTCATAATGGTGGCCCGGTATGAGGTCCCCAAAGCTGCTAATAGTCTGCAGATAATGCACCGCTATGTAGTCTTCCACCTTATTAGGCCTGTTGCAGAGAGCACAAGTCCACCATGGGCATGTCTGTATTTCAATTGCCAGGGTTTTTGCACGCCACTGGCACTGCATGCATTAAAGCAATTGTCCTAAAATGAAAAAAAAATCATGTCAGCTACATGTGCGCCAATGAGTTTTCCACTCACTTGTTTACAGCGAACAAGGAAGGCATGTTGCATATTAGATGTAACTGTAGGATAAGGTAATGCAGGATAGATGTCATTCTTGGGCTCTTGGAGTAGCCCAGTTTGTGGTCTGCTCAACTGATTCCTGTCACGCTAAACTGTAGGTATTATCCGACAAACTGAGATCTCCAAATTTATAATGCGTGCTGCAGGTCCTGCCATGTAATATTATACCAGTTTAATTGCCAGCGCGAATGTATAGTAGCCAGGCTACTGTGTAGACCTTACCAAGTGAGATTGTGCAAATTGAACTGTACAAGCAGTTACAGCAACATGTGTGTAAAAGAGATTTGTACAACAACAGAGGCGTTTTTGCCTTGCATTCATGTTTTCACTGGAAATGCCTGCTTTAACTCAACAGCAATTCTTCACATTACTCTAAATTGAGCAAAATAAATTAGATTTGATATGATATTTTGTGGTAGCTACGATTGTAGTATTCGCTTCCCACTAGTCTTATAAATTATGCCTATTTATAGGTGACCATTCTGAAAGCAGGCTTTGGAAGCGTGAACAATCTAACAACGAGATTAACATTCCAATGGTATACGTAGTTAGTTAAATGTGCGGAAAAACTTTACGGTTGGTTTATGCACGAAGCGAGAATACAGCTAGGGAACGCTCCTAGAAGATTATCAATGCACTGCCAAAGTGCATTTAATGTATGATTTACTGACAACTCTGCCGTATTTCCGGTGAGGATTAATTGTGACATCCACTAGTAGGTATTCAAATTATGCGCAAGAAACTTTACGGTTTGTGCACAAAACATGGTGAAAACGGCTAGTATTAGTAAATTTATGCACTGCAAAAGTACGACGTTTACTGACAACTCCGCGTGATTTCCGGTCAGGAAATTACCAAGTTTACTGACAACTTTGCGCGATTTCAGGTCAGGAAATTACCAAGCTTATCGTGTAGCTGCAACGAGCAGTGCTTAAAGTGTCAAGTTCCGTTTCAAAATGTTACAAGCTCTAACGTTTGCGGCCAGACCGTGATCTACGAGAGAGGAAAAACCTGTAGATGCGTGAAACCTGAATCGAAGCAAAGATGGACTCGGCCAGCAAAGGATTAAACGACAAGAGTGTAAATAACATTGCGCAAGCCGAAGCGATGCCATTAACGGCAGAGCAACGTAATTATTAACTGACTGAAGGGCTACATATATCCAACCACGAACGGCATTATACGTATGTAGGAGCCCCGACATAAGACGAGACTAATTGGCCCACTGGATGGCAAATCAAAGTTAGGGAATATTAATGGTGCTCGAGGCGAAAATCGTTAAACCAACACGCGCGCGAAAGTAGTTTTAATATACGCCACATTCTTATGTATCTTGCCTGATGGAAATTGTTTTATCCAACACAATGACTAAAATATTAACACTTATCTGTGTTCTGGAGAGCGACATTGGGGAGAGCCCGTCGTTGGCTGTGAAGATATGACGGGAACATCTCCCGGGTAATTGGCAAGCTGCATGTTACGTCTGTTTGTGTGCGATCTCTTGTTGTTCCTGCGAGGACTACGATTGTTGTTTCCATGGCAAATCGTTGTAAGACTTCATTTGAACGTTATCCAGTATAGTGAAGGTCAGGTTGAATCACTAAGGTAAAGACAGGCGCTGAGAAACAGCCCCGAGTTAAATAATTTGGCCCGGACTTCATCTGATGAAAGTTGACACCCGACCACGTGCGAATGTGCGGCTCTTTTAAAAGCATTGACTTCGGCATTGCGGTTGATAAATACATTTAGATCATAGTTGTGTAGATGAGTTTTACACATGAAAATCCATTTGAGTCCTGGATTTCAACTAAACCAGGGCTGATGCGCCGATGTGCCGATGTGGAGTTGATCACTCCGGCTTCGCTTTTAAATGACCACGTTACAAATTCATTTATCATTTTTGGCTTAGTACCGGAGGTTTGTATGTCCGCTTCTTCGATATTCAATCATGCACGCGTGTACGTGGTCTGCCTGATTGTGGAACAAATCAAATCTTTGCGTATAGAATTAACAGCCAGGGTTTACGATCCCGGCAAAAATTTGTTAACATCGTGTACTGCTTTTGGCCAACTCCCCAAAGTATGAGAAATACTTTGACCCTGAAGCTTTATTTACCCAGACAAGTTCGTGTCATGTGACTTTGCTAACCAATGCTACAGTCTGTATTATATTGATAGTAGACATCACAAGCCTGGAATGGAGACATGAATGCTCTATTGAGTTACTGAATACGAAAACACCCAATCACATGTACCCTTAGAAATTGCTAGCCAAGCAACAGACAAAGTGGACTTTGGAGCGGGTAAACACCCGACACCAGACTAAACATACCAACGTAACCGGAGGCCGAGGGCTTACGGCTCCATTAACTAAAATTAATGACCCAGATCCGGGTCATTCATTTGACAGTGTCTAAAGTATTTGAAAGGATCGTCTACGATCAAGTCTATAGCTACCTAACTTCCAATAATTTACTATCTAAATATCAATCTGGGTTTCGCTCATTACACTCAACTGTCACAGCCTTACTTGATGCAACTAATAATTAGTTCGTCAATATGGATAGTGGCCTCTTGAACTGCGCTGTTTTTATTGATAAAAAAAAAGCCTTTGATACTGTTAATCACGATATTCTTTTAAAAAAGCTTCAACTTTATGGTTTTAATCAACTTGCAATCAATTGGTTCGGATCCTATCTGCAAGACAGACGCCAAGTCTGCATTGTAGGCGACTCGTTCTCGGACGAAGGGGTTTTAACCAGCGGCATACCTCAAAGGTCAATTATTGGGCCACTATTATTTTTAATATATATAAATGATTTACACCAATCAATACATTATTCAAATTGTAAAATGTATGTCGATGATACCAGTATATGTGTATCTGGAAAAGACATACTTGAAGTTGAATCAAAAATTAATTATGACCTAAGCAAAATGAACGACTGGTTCACGGCTAATAAATTAAATCTTAATACTGTGAAAAGCGAGTTTATGATTATTGCCAATGCTCAAAAACAAAGAGCCCTGAACTCTATACCAGTCATTACAATTTGAGGCACACAACTTAATAATGTCTCGAACACAAAATACTTAGGTATGGAAATTGATGATAAACTTTCTTGGTGTAATCATGTTGATAAAATCTGTAAAAAAGTGTCATCAGGCATAGGTATGATAAAGAGAATGAGGCCATATGTCAATGTCGAAACGTTAAATGTCATTTACAAATCTCTCGTCCAATGTCACTTTGACTACTGCAGCTCTGTGTGGGATAATATCGGATTGACTTTAGCAAATAAACTACAGAAACTACAAAATAGAGTTGCGAGGGTAGTAACAAAATCTTCTTATGACATACGGTCCCGTACTCTTCTTCAACAACTTGGATGTGATGATCTACAAAACTAGAAGAAATAAACATATGGCAATTATGATGTATAAAATCCATCACGGTTTATGTCCTGACTATTTATCAGAGTTATTTACAAGTATATCAATGTCCACACACTACGTTTTAAGAAGTGTTAGTCAGAATAATTATTCTATACCACGCCCTACTCGCGAAAACCTAAAAAGAGTTTCAGTTACAGTGGTGCCCTACTGTGGAATCAATTACCTAAGGCCCTTAAAGACTCTGTATCTTTAGACGCTTTTAAAGCATCTCTTAGTAAAAATTAATTTTTATCTTTAAATTTTATTATTATATTTAAGGAAATTCGATTATACATTAGCATTAGCACTTATTGTAAAACAATTATCCTAGAGTATTTTAGTCTTGTTTTTACTACACCTATATAATACCTATATTAGTTACTAGATATTTATTTTAGTGCATCCCTCACGGCTATCTGAAAAGCAGCTACGCTGATGTATATTACCGTGTTTAAATAAAGATTTATTATTATAACTGCACGTTCAACTTTTAGAGAAATTCTCATTAAAACGTTATTCCCCTCGTACTCTTGAAAACCATCCAGTAAAATCAGAAGTTTTAAACCACATTTGGTTGGAATTTGAAGCAACTACTTTCGCCACGAGGTCAGACAAACTTCTGAAAATTATTGTGAAATCTAAGATTGGCGTGGCGTTCATCAGCGAATTTGATTCGCTCACTACAATTACAATTACAGTTGACTATTTGACATATTTTTGACAGACTTCAAATAAAGTTTTGACTTGCATTTGATAGGGTTTATTCCATTTCCTATATTATAGTTTTGACTGCTTGAGTTTCTTTGTAACCGTTTATCTTATTTAATTTATCGAATGTCTGTCAAAATCCCCAGTTTTTTGAGCTGCTAGTAAAATCTCAGTTTTAGTAATTTTTGCGCGGAAGACGATTTTGTGTTGAACAATAACGCAAATAGACTGTGTCTGTCTCGGACCTATCGGCTGATAGTTACCCTTGGAAATTTGATGTTCTTAAAACTAGCATATAAGCCCTCGAACGTTATATTTGTTTTAAGAACATCAAATTTCCGCGGGCAACTATCAGCCGATAGTTCCTCGACGGACACAGTCTATTTGTATAATAGTGCCTGCTCACAGCAGAAGACAATTTTGTGAAGAACAATAATGAAAAATAGACTTTGTCTCGGAACTATTGGCTGATAGTTTCCCTTGGAAATTTGATGTTCTTAAAACTTGCATATTGCATTCTCTGGCTTATATTCGTTTGAAGAACATCAAATTTCCGTGGGCAACTATCAGTCGATAGTTCCTCGATGGACACAGTCTATTTGTATAATAGTGCTTCGGCACACACTCTATTTGTATAATAGTTCCTCGACATACACACTATTTGTATGGTGTTACCTCGATGTAAGAACCTCAGACTGCATCATAAAACTCCCTTTTGTTAACTATGAATAATTTGTGAATTACACTGCACTCAGGGTAGAAATCGAACCCTACCCTAACTGCTAGACCACAAGTGAATTCGCTTGGTGGCAATATGGTTTTTCACGAGCATGCGAGGGCATGGTTTCAGGGAATTGGTTTTACACTGAGGTAAAGCCATTTGTATAATAGTTCTTAGATGGACACACTATTTGTATAACAGTGAGCACTATCAAATATTCTGTGTTGAACAATAAACAACTAAAGCATATCACTGGACCAAAAAGTCCAGTGGAAAATGTTGCTTAGTCAGTGAAAAGTCTAAATGAGTGGGAACCCTGTAGTTTTTGGAATTTCGGAAAGTCCACTTCCCCCCTAGTCTAAGTTGAAAATTTGCTGGAATAATGTGACAATATTTTAGTTTGCCATCTACAATCTTATGACGACGGTTTCATGGTTGCCCTATTGTTACACGATAAAAGATCTATTGTAACCATGAAATGTCAAAAGATACAAGATGGTGGCAGCCAAATGGTTTATTTTGTGTTGAAGATACAGGGAGCCACTATTCCAGGGTTGAATTAGGTGCCCACTAAATTCAATGCCCAAAATGACTCTTACATGTACTTCTATTAATTTTTTATACCCCCGGTAATCTAAAATATACATGTAATCTAAAAAAATATAAGATAATTTAGACAAAATTGCCAACAATTTAACAGCAATTTGTTCCAAAAGTATGGGTTTCCTTTAAAGAAAATGACTAAAAGTTATTTATTGAAACAGTTGGGTAGTATACATGTAAGTACGTTGTGCATGTGCATGTCCCTGTGCATGTCGCAGTTGTCCAAATAAGTGCATGGTTATTAAACATGTAGCACTATCAACCGGATAAATCCCCATCCAAATAGATAGGGTTTTATGTGATGGATAGTCAGCTATCCACTCTTATAACCAGGGCCATACATTCACAAGCCCACTTTTGTTATATTATTCACTTGCCACACACATAGGATCCAACTTGGAGGCACATGCTGATGTTTGATTGTTTAATTCTCAAATGAAATGCTTTTTTGTTATGCCTATTTTTGCCACTGCTTCTTTAGAGCAAAAACAAGAAAACGAAAGACTGCAAAGACTTTGTGGATTTTGTATATGTAAGTACCAACCTTTAATCAAATGAGGGATTGCACATTTCTCTTCTGATTAATAATAATTATTTAAAATAATGATATTTTGGTAAATTGATCCCATCAAAAAAAACTTAACATCACAATGAGACTATTGTTGAGTTAGTATGGCTGTAGTAATCACACACAGCAGTACCGGTTAGAGCTTTTATGAAACCAGGACTGTTATTTTCGGATGACTGCACTAATTAAATTTATAAAATGAGTTCATTATAAAACAGCAAGTTAATAATTCCATATGAAAATCATCATGTGAAATTGCACATTTTGGCCAGTCTGCATTAAACTGAGAACGTGAAAAAACAAAAGTAATTGTTTGACGAGATTCAT
Organism: Actinernus sp. WN-2022; assembly: GCA_030867875.1. Taxonomy (NCBI): domain Eukaryota; kingdom Metazoa; phylum Cnidaria; class Anthozoa; order Actiniaria; family Actinernidae; genus Actinernus; species Actinernus sp. WN-2022. The sequence goes on along the minus strand of JAOWCC010000666.1, from coordinate 355,316 downwards.
CTTCTTCACATCTCATTATTAGTCCTGAGGTCTCTATCTTCCAGTGAAAAATAGGCCTATTTATAAAAGGAACTGTTAGTCTAAATGACATTTTTCATATTTGCTTAAAATGCATATTATAAATAATGACTGCATCAATATATATACCTGGGGTAAGTTTCCCTGTGATGTAATTTCGAGAACATGAGGGAAATAAACAAGAGAACGTGTGAGCAGTCTGCACGTATTCCAATATTCAATCATTTTTGTAATAGGTTCAACGAAAAATTCACTCACAAGAGAGTATAGTTTGGATGCTGATTGAGATGATTACAGCAATTCAGATGTGTCAGGATCTAGTATTGGTTTATTTATCTTTGATTGAATCAAGCAACTGGAACAAGAAGACCCAACATTATATTGATGAGCCGATTGTAGATGAGGAATAGCTTGAATTCGAGAAGTAGAAGTGGCTGAAAGCACAAGTCATGAGCTACAACAAATTTCTATATTTTTCTACAGAAATGTGTTCTACAAATACAGGATGGCAAAAAACTTCCATCATCCATTATTAGGTTTCTTACTGATATTAATTCAATTAAATAAATACAAATTATTTTGGTGGCCATTTTTTTCTACTGCTGGCATTAGAGGGGTTCTCCCTATAATGAAATAATGGAGATTTTTGGTACAGACAGGTTTCTGTTAATTAATTTTGTGCTTATTTTGCATCCTGTTTGTGTTATGCCAGGCTTCTCATATTAAGATTCTGAACTAAATATATAAACTGTTTTGTACAGCAGGTAACATATTTTCAAGCAATGACATTAATTTTTGAAGCTTTAGAGCAGTTTTCAACTGTGTCAAAAGTTGCTTTTGAATGCGATTGGTTGGTTATCCATGATTACTTTGCCTTGTCATTGGTTCAAGTAAAACTAATTGTGAATTGCTTCAGTTTGTGATTGGTTCATTGATGTTTTTACTTGCTCCTGTGATTGGCTCACTGGTTTTAGTTTTTTGACACTATTGAAAACTGATATCTTCCATAGCGAAATGTGAGATGTGTTCATAATCATCTAAAACATATTTTAGTGATTATTTTGGGTTGCCAATGTTTTTAGTCAAAAGTGAAAAGAAATGACTTGTTTCACTTTTGACTTAGACCTTTTCAACTCGGTCCTTCAAATGTTATGGTGGCCCATTGTTCTCATAGCAACGAATGGAAAAATTTACTGAAATAAAGTACCTTTTGCGTTTTTTTATAATCAAAACATTTTTGTGATGAAAAAAAAAATTATAAAAGGAAAGGAAAGGAAAGGAACAAATATAAACATAAAAAAAATAAAAAATAAAAACATGGTTTGAAAATAAAATTAAAATTTAATAGAGTTTGAAAAACATCAAATTCAAATCAAACACGAACAATGAATTATAAATTGATTTGCGATTTTACTATGAGAACGATGGGCCATCCCGTGGCCTATCATTCTCATAGCAAATTCAAAATCAAAATGAAATTCAAATCTACGAAGGTGGCCCATTGTTCTCGTACCATCATGCTTTGCGTGTGCAAAGTGAATGCGCTACCGCTGACCGATACATCAGGCTTTCCCGCGTTTTGTAGTTCTCTTGCGACAAAGCGATTTGCTCTTACTATCGGTTTTTAAGGTATTGACCTCGTTTACCTTGAGAATGCCTCCCAAAAGACAGCAGCAAGCATGGATTGATCTACAGAACAAAATGAAAAACAAGCGGAGTAAGGCAAATGCTGGCCAACAGCGGGGAAAGAAAGCTGATTCTGCGCCACACGAGCTGATCGTGCAGCGCCTGGCATCCGAGCCAGATCACAAACAGACATTTAAACCAGTCCAACCGAGGGAATTTGTGGCCTACGAATATGAGGATTTGACCGTAGCAGATATGAAGAAGGCATGTGCAGCTCATTTTCACCTTCCAGCCAGCTGCTGTGATGTCCTTGTAACGAATAAAGGACCTTCGTGCACACACATAAATCAAATACCACATAGGAAGGATAAGGTGAGCATGATAACGACTAATTTTTAATGGCTCATATTTACTAAACCAACTCAGCTTTATAGAGTATATTTAGGTTCTTTATATTTTCGGCGCAACTATTCTTGACTTGCACGTTACGGCATGGCGGCCATGTTGGTGGAACTTTAACAAAAGATTCCTCATTAGCTTCTCTTGTTTGATCCACCAACATAGCCGCTGCGTCTTTGTCATTTGAATCTCTGGGGATTGGTTGCAAGTCAAGAATAGAATACCCCGTACTAGCCGGGTGTCTCGAAAACTCAGACCTCTTGATTTTATATTAACAAGACCCTGGGTTTATTTGGGTTCCATGGTTTACTTGGGCTACAGGTACTTTTGGGTCATATTACTGTGACCGAGGTGGAATGGGTAAGGGACCAGTCATTTATTAGAGTGGGGAGGGCTGGTGCAAAATGGGGGTGGGTCACTAATTGTAAAAAGTGAAGCCACATTTTTTTATGTAAGCTAAATGGTATGCTTACAAAAATAGGAATGGGAGTGGGAGTGGGGTCAGCAAAAATTGTGCTTGGCATAAGGGGGAGGGTCAGCAAAAATTGAACATAGTATTTTTCATTTGCACCAGCCCTCTCCCTCTAATTAATGACTGGTTCCTAAGGATTGGTGTGAAAAGGTAAAAAGTTTTATTAATACGGATATTAAAGTCGGAAGAAAGATATTGAACATTAACGTTTTTTAATTTTGTTTTTTACAATAAAAAACATTCTACATGTACAATGTATCTAGTCATTATTCTACCTGTACAATGTATCTAGTCATTATTCTACATGTACAATGTATCTAGTCATTATTCTACCTGTACAATGTATGTAGTCATTATTCTACCTGTACAATGTATCTAGTCATTAGTCTACCTGTACAATGTATCTAGTCATTATTATACCTGTACAATGTATCTAGTTATTATTCTTCCTGTACAATGTATCTAGTTGTTGAGTAGTTTGTCTTTCTCATCTTTGTCAAACAGACTTTCTCGGAACACACATGCATGGTTATTTTCCTAGTTTGAAGGTGTAATATTCTTGGAATGTTTTTTTACCAATTATTCGTTAAATAAATTGGCATGCTCAATAAGTAGAATTCCAATAACCACATGACTTCATGACAGTAAAACATATTGAATAAAATGATATGGCACAGCACTGTTTAATCTGACCATTCTGTATGTTGCAATTATTGTCTATAATACATGTAGCAGGATAATTGTATTCAGATGCAATTTGCTTTTCAGTAGCAGTTGAAATGCTGACATTTTGCATAATGTCAATTAAGCTCAAATAAAACATTTGGATATAAAGACTGGAAGTATTCCTTTAAATCATTCAAGGTTTGGGCTTCCAACAATACAATGTTCCTTGACTATGGGTCATACCAAATTAATCTCTAGCATGAGAATCAAATATTTTGAATTTACCATCTAAAGTACAATAACCGAATAACAACAGCCACATGTCCTATTGTCAATATAAAGGAATTAAAGGTTTCCTGTATTAAAGATTGTAAAGTACAATCCTGTGGCATACAGTAAATAAACTTTGCATATCGTGATCTACAGTCCTTTATTGATAGAGACATCAATATTGACATATAATTTACTACATAGCTTTCTCAAACTCTATATCACATTCATCAAATACATGTGTATTCAGAGCCCGGGGGGGGGGGGGGGGGAGTACTCCCAAAAATGGACTATAAGGGGATGATCCGCTGTAGAGGATACGGTTTTTCGAGTTCTGGTCTTAGAAAGGGTATCCATTTTCACATCGACAGATCTTGGACAGGGTATGGTATTTATCACTTTCGACATGACATTTATCTGATGTAAACATCATACTCATTACCGGTATAGATAATTTGTTATTTGTCTTATAGAGGGATATAAAATTTTAACACCTTGTCTTGAACAGGGTATGGAAATTTAATTGTTTTTTGTCTTAAACAGGGTAAGGGTTTCAGATCCCCAGCAGCACACCTCTACCCAACTTTGGGTAGAGTACCCCCCCCCCCCCCCCCCCTCCTCCCCAGATTCAGAGCAGTTGTTACAGTAGTATCAAGTAGTACAACAATTTATAATGAATCGGACAACAACACACATCACTTTTCGAAAATCACATACAACAATCAAGACCCAAATAGTGTAAAGAAAATTCCAATTCATCTTCATGTAAGATACATGTAAAAATGGCATATATATTGTAACAAGTGCTGTCCATTTGATTATTCTCGTCTTCAGTTGATGAGTACACATACCCTTTTTGACAAGCTTCGTTGGTTTGCTTTCAGCTTCAGGATTCTTGTATTCTGGTTCTGAGTAGTAAGCTTACATTTACAATGCATAGCTATGCAATAGTTTTTACTTGAATTCATAGTATTTTGATTGGCTTTCTTGGCATTCATATTCATTTGGCTTTCATGGCATTCATATAAGACATCTCTTGCCTCCTAACATGAAGGACGAATTATACCTCATGCCTGCGAACCTGCGCTTGCTTCTCACAGCGACCGACAATAGTGTGCGCATGCTCTCGTACCCAGAGCTCCTCAGTGCCATTTCTCTGCACTGACAAAAAAAAAAACATGGACAGTAATTAGCGCCCGGCCATGTACTTAAGTTATATTTTCATATAATTTATGAATAAACTCAATGAAGAGAGAATACTGCATAGAAAGTGCGATGTACGGGTTTCTATTCCAGGGTTTCTATTCTTGCTTGTGACACAAACAACGAGAATATGGATCAAAGGACAATTATTTCTATAGTTTCGATAGTTTATTCTACAGTACATATAGAGAAAGAGGACATTACTGTAGAAGGGAGAGAGTTAGTAAAAAGGCCGGGCACTAATTAATATAAAATCAAGAGGTCTGAGTCTTCTAGGTCTGACGTACTAGCCTATGCATAACGAAGGGTTAGGTGAAGGGAATAGCTTTTTGAACTGTAAGCTTCGTGAATTTCTAGGGGATAATTTCAAGAAACGGGGTATTTGATAGTTATTACCATGCAAGAACAAAAAACAGAAAAAAAGGAATCTAAAGGTTTTCATTATAATAATTTGGAGGAAACAGAACAAAATGACATTCCTGAATTAAATGCCTCTCCAATTAACACTGCAAAAGCAGCAGTTCCTGAGGAAACACAGTACCCAGCTTCCATTTCTATTGATGTGTTGCTGAAAGCTGGGCAGCTTATTAAACCCAAGAGAAAGAACCAGGTATCACTGTTGCTGGAAAAGTTTAACATCAAAGAACAGGAATGGGTGTCTGTTGAAAGGTCCATTGATTTGTTGGTGGAGACAGAGAGCTTTTCTTCGGGAGGATTCCGAAATGCTTTTTTGGAAATGTGTAAAGATCAACAAAAATGGGTCATCAAGAAGTATAATGACAAGGCTGTGGAGACCATAACTGAAACATTGAAAAGCAGTGTCAAAGACCATACACGCAAACAACCGCAAAGTGTGGCAATGATGGATGCGTGAATATTTGCCACATATCGGTTCACGACACAAGTGGTTCCTACCTACTGAGAATCTGAAAGTAGGCGATGTAGTGTTGGTGATCGAACCAGATGCACCACGTCGAGACTGGAAGGTCGGACGGATTGAGGCAGTGTACCCCGGACACAACGGTCTCGTCAGAGTCGTAGACGTGAGGATTGGAGTACCAGTGATGCGACAACCAATAACAAAACTATCAAATTTGGAGGCTCAAATATACTAACTTTGTATTTAGAACCAGAGAGTTCAACATGAGTACAGAGTCTATGAACACGTACGGAAAACGCAATCCCACTTTGTTGTATTTTGTCAAGTTTACAAGTTTTAGGACATTGAAGATTTGCCTATTTAGAATGGCTTGCATATGTAAATGCAAATCCAGGAGGGGGAAATGTTAGGACTTAATTTGTCACCCCACCGGGTCCGCGTATTATTTTCAGGCTTAAGGAAGCCATTTCGCAGTTCAGTTTATTGACATGTGTCAAATGTCACGTTGTAATAAAAATCAACTGGCTCAAGGAGCTGGCGCGGTTGTGCGAGAAAATTCGTCGTTGAACAGTAATTCTTGGTCGAATTTGGGACTTTTGGGCTTAGTTACGGACTCATATTCGGAGTTAACTTTGGAGAAAGAACACCCGGCAACAGGGGATGGATGTGAAGGCTCGGCAGCAGTGGTCTGTCTGGTTTGCTGAGAAGCACAGCATTCGACAGCAACGGTGCCAGTGGAGGTTGAAGACAGGAGCGGCAGGACTACAGGTGTGGTGGAATCCAGCTCATGGTGCAGCATGGTCGCTGCCTGCTCTGCACTGGAACTCCTCTGGGTTAGGTCGTACCAGGCGTCTGCTGTCTTTTTGCTGTGCTTAATCAGCAAAGCTAGTTTGTCACGGTCACTCTCGCTATAGCCCATCTTTGCCATGTGTGTAACCCACATCTTTCTAGTAGAGGTACTATGAACTGGCTTGCTAATGTTAACGCGTGTAGCCTTGTAAAACGAATTTAACATACCAGAAACGCTGCTGGAGACAATTTGCTTTCCCTGTTCTGATAGGAAGAAGTGATGTTCCGACGATAGGTCAAGCAGCTTTGCCCGCACGGCGCCCTGGTACGCCTTCCTATACTCGTCATCCTCTTTGTATATGTAGAGATGGTTTGGCCCAGTGTTTTCTGTCTTGTGGGAGTATACAGTGATCTCAATGGTGCCAGGCTCCACTGCAGGTTGTCCAGCTGCCAGCATTAAATAGCGTTAAATGGAACGCTATAAAATTTCGTAGAAGAGTGGCATCACGCGTCAACACCAGAGGCGAGACGCCCAAGGTTTCCTTAGAGTCATAACATTCTTTAGTTTCTGCCTGCAGGAGATATACATGTCTGACGTTACAACAGCCTTCATCTCGGACAGCAGTATGAGGTTTTGTTTGTCCAACTCAATACGATGGAATCTTTGGGCTGTTGCCTCTTTCTGCATGGCAGCCCTCCACTTTCCCTGGTAGCTGCTTTTGTCTCGTTATCCAGGGCGTACTCAGAGGAGGCCTTTCTCATGATCAAAAACTGAAGATAATCTTCAAGGTGCCTGGAGTATCCTTGTAAAGTCTTTCCGCTCTTGCACTTCGCGGGATTGCTGGGATCATTAGCATTCCTGCGTTTAACTTTGCTGGCCTTGAGGTTAGGCGCAAAGAAGATATCCCAGAGAGTGGACGTATCACGTACCACGTGGTTTGAAGGTCCAGTGGCTTATCCACCACAGCAAGAGCCATCGCACGGATGTAGTGAGCCGTCTGCAGAGCCATTTCGTTGGACTTACCACCCCCGTGTGGCATACGCAGGTGATCTGAATAGCTCTGCAGACTCCTCAAATGGTGAACTGTCATCCGAGCATACAGCAGGGACAGGGTTTGCCGCTGCATCAGGAAACCAGTCCTCGGGTTCCTCGTCCCAGTCATCTGTCATCTCACTCTTATCAACTACACATTCTTGCTCAAGGTCTTCTTCATCGCTTTGAGTCATGTTATCAACCAGTAGAAGCTGCCGGACCACACTCCAAGTGGATTTTTATGAGGCGTTGGAGGAACTATGTTAAGAGCCTCTTCTTTCTCGGTGGATGAATGGGTTTCGAGGCTGCTTAAGGTTGTTGTGCCTGCTGGCCGGGTATCAGTGGAGGAACACGTAGAGGTGCAGGTAGCTGAGACGCGTTGTGGTTTGCACCTCTTCAGGAATCGTTTGTACTGCTCAGTATTTTTGACGAGGCCATGGTGAGATACTAGATGCCGATCCATCCTCGTTTGTATAGCTCCGCAGGATGTAAAGGGGCATACCCTTGCAGGATTTTACAGCGTTTCACCTTCTGTTCACGCTGACATTCCCGGTACTCTGCATACTGATATCAATGAGCCTCGAATTAATTAAGTGTACTTCTATACAAGAAACAATACAAATAAAGGCAAAATATATATGACATACCTTTATTTTGCTAAACTTGTGAACCTCTGTTAGTTGCCGCTTCAGGTTCACTGCCACGCTCCCCCAAACATTGCACTTCTGCCTGAGTTTTATTTTGCGGGCCTCTGGAAGTATGGTGGCAGAAGATGAATGTGTTTTTTGGGGGGTGGGAGGGGGGGAGGGGGGGGGGGGGGGGGGGGGGGAGCGAGAGTCTCGACCACATCCTGAATTTAAAACGAAGTCATCACTGTTATGTTGAGGCATTACCTTCTACTGTTAGTCAGCCTATTGGTAGGTCTAAAATGCAAAGTGCAAAGTGCCTATGGCCTATGGCCTATGGCGGCAATGCCAAGGGGCACAGTGGCGGATGGAGTTGGAGGCCGCGCTTCCTCGACCAACTTGATGGCCTTACTTAATGCCAGATTGGGTGGGAGGACTTAGTGTTGCCTCTACCACCTTACTGGACTTACTGCCAGATGAATGCAAACCCCAATGCGGAGCCAGCAATCGCAAGGGTGTTAGTTTAGCTTGATTGCTCAATGTCAGGGTCATCTGCCACCGCAATTGGCTTAGTGCTCTCCTGAAATTGAAATAGAAGCCATAACATTATGCACAGCATTAAATGAAAATAAGATATATTTCCATATTTCCAATCTTATAATTATCTGTTTTTGAGTTACGTTAGCCTATTTTTCCAGCTTTAAACTAATACAAAGTTGATAGGGTGTGATCGAATATTAAGAGCTGAAGCAATTGACCTCGTAGTCTTCCTAAACCGGAAGACCTTAAAAAACATTTTTGTTTGCATTTCTTGGCATAACTGCCATTTTAAGACAACACACTGTGATTTTTGTTTATCAAATGTCAAATAAATCCATTCCGAAAATTATCACTTTTCTAAGTCAGCTTCCAAATTAGCAAAACAACATTCCTTCAAAAAATCGTATTTCCGTCACTTTTCAACCAATTTCGTAACTAATTGCAACAACATACTCCTAGAAACGTAGCAATAATATATCAAACGACTGTGTGATTTCATGCAGCACTATTGCTAAGCAACTCCTTACCCTTACTGTAATTTGTGACTTTCACATTCATTAGAATTGCCTAAGAACATGTCATTCGTTTCTGAAAAGAGCCTCGAAATTAGATAATTGCTGACGAGGTAACGAATTTCCGAAATCGACACTTTTACGGAAATCTGACTTTCACAGATATGGTGTTTTGACCTATGTAACTCCAGAAAGCTATAAAACACTACAGCGTTGATGGTTTTCAAGGAAACGTGGCCACTGCATTCACCTAAGATGTATCTAACATGTCATGGGAGATCACCTGATTTGGTGAACCACTGCCTAACAAATGTTAGTTTTCGTATTTGATCTAGTGAACTTTAAGTTTTTGTGAACGTTAAATATCGACACAAATGCTGACTATAGGACGAGTTCAAAACTGCAAACTGTTTTGGATTCGGTTGAATATTAACGGAGATACAAATTTTCGAATGTACCCCTCTGAACGCATAAAATGGCCCAAAATCAGCCCAAAATCGATTTTGGTTTATTTTCAAACCCAACTTCCACCACTTCCTCATATTGGTTGGAAAGGACGTAAGACTGAAGTATTTCATGCTAAAACGGCTTTGGGAAATGGTTGAAGATTTACAAGTTAAACATTTGTGAATGTGTCACTCTTACCGTTTTTTTTTTTTTTTTATAACCTCGAGGATTGACATTTGATCCTCGTCGTCCTTCTCATCCTCCGTGCTAATGCTAAGCACACGCTGTTGAAGGGTAAAGGGCTAGCTTGATTATATCATAATAAGTGTAAAACCCAATTCTGCATTTGTCCAATATGTGTCACATCACGCATAAAATGTATGTATCTTGAATTACCTCTGGGTTCCTTGACACATCATAGGAAGTTGGAATTTAAACAGGCAATGTTTCACCACTGATCCTTATCGGTTGCTACACGTTGAGCATTCGTTGAAAAGGGCAAACAGTGAAGTATGTAATGGTGAACACCACAAGTGCACTTTGAGCTCTCAAGTTGTTTTAATTACGTCCGTTATCACCCTCGTTTTTCCTAGTCTCTTGTGCTTGCCTTCAACGCTGTTAACGATTTAATTCCCTTTCTTTTTATTATTTCGGAAACATCAAAGGCGCTAAGACGCTTTTTTCTTGTCGGGCAGACCCCTCGGATTTCTTATTTAATTTCCTTTTACAAGTTGTTCTAGCTCGACTAGCAGATGTTGTGGCGGGATCTTGGCAATTTCTTAAATCCGGGTGCCTTTCACTTTCCACATATTTGGAGTCCTCCTTTGTAACATATTTCCAGCACTGTAGTAGTTAATATGCACACTTGAAAAGTGTATACTGAAACCATACCTGTCTTGGAGGTAACGTTTAGAGAACAACCACCGTCTCACCGTGCTCAGCTTCAGTGCTACGTGGTAGTGCCCCCACCAGTATGTTTGTGTTCTTCTCGACAACAACACCAGTACAGAACTTGCCCTCCACTCCAGCCATCTTCAAACTAATCTACAACAGCTTTCGCAAAGTCCTTATGAGATAGAAATGTTTTCATGTCAGCCTGACTATATGTCACTAAATATACTGTCCTCGTCGCTCTGGAATGCAGGGTATCCTCTTTTCCGCTATTACAGTCGTAGTTGGCGCAATTGAGCTCCATAACCTCGAGTAACCATGGCAGTTGAGCTGCTAAATGATATGCAAAGCACTCGCCGCACAATTCAATGCAAACTTATCAGTTCAGCAAAAAAATACAGATAACTAGTTAGAAATATTAAACACGAAAGATATTCGACGTTTTCCTTCACCACCCTACAGACAATACCGGACAAAAATCTTAAAATGTTCAAAAGCTCGTGTACTGTGGCAATAACTTGGCCAACAAATCACCCTCCCCTCCCCCCTCAACCCCTTCCCCTCCGATGTTGAGACAGACTACGGACTGTCACTTAGCTCTGGGAACACGTGCGAGCATCAACACTGTAGCCAGAAGAAAAGGGGGGGGGGGGGGGTAAGTAAAATTGTGTCATTCTTGTGGAAAAGCTAATGTAAGAGAACGATTGGGTAATAAAAATATTTTCTTAAGCATATTTGTCTGGGATTGCAGATTCAATTGTTCTAGATGAGTTAAATGCTTTGAACTTCAAAGAAGATGATCAGATTCCTATTAGTGTGTGCAACCCGCAAATTTGTCCAGTTTTGATACCACAACCTGCAGATGTACATCCAAATCAAAGACAACAGGTACGCCTTTGTATGACATCCACCAAATGGGATAGAAAGAGATTAAGTGAATGGATGAAATGTCTCGCCTTTTGTCTCCCCCTTACCACACAGTAATCAGGTAAGATAATTATTTTGCTCGCCATATACCTTTTAACTTAACTGTGCCACCTCAATATAATTAAACGATTGGATACACAACATAGACCGGGTATGTAGGGTCAACTCATGGTGCCTTTGAAGCATATGGTTGTTTAGTACCTAAATTCAACTTCTGTTTAATTTCGGCCTTCATTTCGCTTTGACATCGTAAAATTCGTCGTCTTTCGGCCACTAAAACAACCCTCTTTAACGTTTGAGGGGTTAAACAACAGCCAGTCTTCAGTAACTAAACCAAAAATATACTATAATTTTAAATGTTAAATTGTACCCGGGCTTGGTTCATAACGTTGAGTTTGTAAATGGCCGTATATTTGTCATTTTTAGATACATGTCATTTATACGCCATAGGCTGCCAACCGCTTGGGTAGGCTTAGTGCGTACCTGCAGTTTGTGGTAAATTTGTTGAGGGGATGAAGGGGAGGCATTTGTAAATAGTTAATCTGAGGCATTTGTAAATAGTTAATCTGAGGCATTTGTAAATAGCTAATCTGTATTTGGCGTTGTACTTTTAGCTTAGTCATCCAGTATACGAGAAGCACTCGTACATAAAGCATGTTTGTAATTTAGAATTCTTTGTTGGGTGATCAGCAGCAAAGGGAAATAATTAAACAGAAGTGGCCGAGAGTTGAACTTCCTATCGTACTGTAGGACTTCTTTGCCCAAATAATGGCATGTGTTAATCTGAGCATGCCCTTTTCTGTATACGTGATAGCCGTCAACCCACACCACTTTACTCAATGAGCACGACGGTCTCTTATAATTATCTACAGCTCCAAAATTCCCGAGCGTCTCTTCAGGGAATCCATCAGTGCTACTCAAACTGAATAGGTATTTTAATGGTATTATTGTAATATTGAAGTCCCGCCGCCGCCATCCAGTCAAAAGAGAACTTAAGCATCGGACGTTTTTGCGGCGACGACGACGTGAGCAACCGGGGAAGCCTGGATCGAAACCGCCGTCGCTCCCGCCAAAATACAAATGTTAAGAAAAGAAAGTTGAAAATCCGCGAAAGAATGTCCTTTTGCGAAATACGAGACCTCCTGCTCCTGTCATATGACAGCAAATTTATTTCTGACGAAGAATTATTGGTTCTGTGGGAAACCTATCACTCCAAGGAACCAGAATTTCCGTACAGTTCGTACGCAAGATTTGACCTGCAAACCATGAACGAAGCAGAGTGTTTAGCAGAGTTCAGAATGCGAAAACAGGATATTCCTGAGTTGGCAAATGTTTTACGACTACCAGCGAATATCAAGTGTTCACAAAGAACAATTTGTGACAGAGATGAAGCCTTATGCATGCTCCTGAGGAGGTGTTGTTATCCATGCCGATATTCAGACATGATCAACCGATTTGGAAGGCCAGAGCCAGAGTACCAGTACCAGATAATAAACACAGTGATGGACTGTATTTTCGACTATCATGGCCACAGAGGAGTATGAGTATGTTAGAGGAGTATGCTGATGTCATACATGCAAAAAAGCGCCCCTCTAGAAAACTGCTTTGGCTTTATAGATGGGACAGTCCGGCCGATTGTACGCCCTGATCAACACCAAAGAATAGTCTACAATGGTCACAAACGTGTCCATTCATTGAAGTTCCAGTCTGTTGCTTTGCCTAATGGGCTCATTGCACATATGTATGGACCTGTAGGTAAATTGAACTATTCTACGATGCATGGGATCCAGGTGAGGAACTTTATCTCTGTTATTTGGTTTTCATAAACACTATAGAGGTCTCTTCACATTCTGACAAGTTCTCTTATCCTAGTTGTATTGAATCTTATATCTGATGCATGTGATTCAGGTATGGGAGGGGGTGCAGGGCTGTTGGTAATGAAAATGTCTTCTGGTTAATAATTTATTTTGAACCGGCTTATCACAAAAATGTGCCTCTTATTGACTTTATGCGCCACCAATTGCCAAAAATTATTAGCAGCATTCCTGGAGGGCATTTATCCTTGTTAATTTTCTTCAGATAAGTACTAGTTGAATTTATAGTAATATTTAACAAACCATATCAATCTTACTTGCAGAGGGGGAAAAGCATGCAACGATGCTGGTTGATTCCAACCTTCTCCATGAACTTGAGCAGAATGCATTTTCCCCAGGTGGTCAGCCTATGTGTGTGTATGGCGACCCGGCTTACCCTTTGCGAGTGCACCTCCAAGCACCATTTCGACATGGCATAATCAGCCCAATGATGGAAGAATACAATGCAGAGATGAGTTCTGTGAGAGTAGCTGTTGAGTGGCTTTTTGGGGATGTCATAAATTTTTGGATTTCAAGAAAAATCTAAAAATTGGCATGAGCAGTGTTGGGGAAATGTATCTAGTCTGTGCACTCCTCACAGTTTTTTTCATCTAAATCCCCCTTCATTGCAAGACTACTTCAGATAAATCCATTCAGAAACTTTTATTTCGTTCAACGTACAATTGAACCATAAAGATATGGATGAGCATTCAGACTGACCAGTTTGTAACTTCTTACAAACCAATGTATGTAGTAAAACATAAGCTTCATTTATACAATCATTCAGAGACTTTAAACCATAATGGACAATCTGAATGAACAATTTGTATAGTAACTGCTTACGAAATAACATGTACTGTAGTAGAATGCAGACTATAAGCGTGAAACAGTACTGACAAATTAGTGCTAAATAGATCTAATGTCTAATGAAACAAGAAAACAATAGAAATAACACAATTTAGTGCTATTTCACGCTTATATTGTTTGCACTCTAAAGCATACGCTTACCAATAAACAGACTGTGCGAGTGCTTCTGTAAGCAACTTAAGCACTCATTTGTTTTTATTTCTAAGATACAAAAACTCCTACACCTTATAACTTCAAAAGATGTATTCCATTAAAAAGTCCTAGAGTAAAGGCACTGGAAAGGCAAACACAACAGTTCAAGCAAACTAGCTAGGTCAATCAGTGTTAGTTGACTCACTTCTTGGCAAGATTTTGTATTATGGCCATCAACGCCTGTGACATTTGTGCCTGCTGCTCTGTTTGTTTCTGTAACAGTAAATCTGCCGGGCTTGCTGTCTGGCTCTTTCTTCCTGTTCTTGTTTTTGCATCTCTAATTCTTGCTTGCGAAGAGACTGCTCGATTTGAGCCTTTTCTCTCAAGAATTCTGCTGCATCGCTTCCACTTCTGCGAGTTTTTTTTTCGCTCCATCTGTAGCAGAATCGGTTGACTTTCTTTTCAAACTCATGCGTTCCATGGCCTTTTTCCTTATTTCTACGGCAGCTTCTTAATCAGTTGACTTCTTCTTTTCTTTGGCAGAAAAGCTCTCATCCTTCTCGCAAAGCTCATCAATGAGCGTGTCTTTTTCAGACATATCACAATCAATCCCACTGGCTTTTTCCTCTTCCCGCATGCGTTTCTGAAACTTCGATTGAAGTAGTGTCCACCTATCTCTGACTTCTCTCTTCTCCTTTATGGTGAATTTAGGATTGTCCAGCTTGTTTAGTCGATCCTGGATTGACTCCCAGATTTTACCACGGTCTGGACTGCCTTTCTTGAACTGAAGCACTTCGCTTGTAACCATTTCGCGCAGTAAAATAATATCGTGATCTTCCGTCCATTCCATTGCTCTGAAACGAAAGTTAGAAAAGACCCTCAGTACATTACTGGAATTATATTCTGCTTTATTTCAATCACTTGGTGCCTGTACATGCCGTTCATAAAGCGCATCTAAGTAGTGAAAATACAAGAAACCAGAGACGAATTGTAGACACTTACGGCTGTTCCTTTTAAGTGTTTGCCGAAGCCATGTCGCGTCGGTCGGCAGGGTCTGTGAAAAAAATACATGAAAATATTCGATACACCACAGCTAAAGACACGCAAAATACAGGAAAATGGTTTAAACAACAATATGGTCAGAAATTTACGGGTAAAATGGCATAAAAATGAGACAAATACAGAAGCAAAACTCACGTTTTCTAGACAACGTCGAAATGACCAAAGCAACGTCGGCGCCGAGGGGCGACGGCTGACCAAAGCGGTGGGAAACGTGGACCGGACGTAAATTTTACTTTCGGTTGCCGTCGTCGCCGCGAAAACGTCAGGTGCTTAAGTTCCCTAAACTCATGCCGTCAGCAAGCGCTAGAGCTGGAGTGGGTTTGAGATGGGGATCTGCAGCAATGAGTCAGACGGAAAGTCAACTTGTAACTAAGCCAAACTATAGAAGACGAATTGTGTGCGAGCAAAGGGAATGGCCACGAACATACGCGTTCCAGGTAATATGGTGGCATGTTAGCTTATGAACATCTGAACTACGTATAAAATCAGTTTGAATACCAATGGCTAACTGCATTGAGAATTTAACTAATCAATAATGGTTATTTTTTTATAATTATTGACTTATGCGATGTATTTACGTATCTCACTGTAATCATAGTTTTATATTTCTTCTATACTACAATATTTTTTTGTATATACACAATTTCGATTAGAAAGCCAATTTCTTTGATTGACAATCGGCTGACACTTAGCTGATTATCACACTTCAATTGATTTCTCATTCACTGTAGCCCCTAACAATCGAATGCAATTATAATGTAGACGTATATTACAAATTAGGTAAGAGAGGATAACTAAGAGAGCCGATCTGGCCATATCCCGTGAACAACGTGAATGTTTCAAAATCTATTTTTAGATTCCGCAGTTAAAAATAGAAAATTCGGTCCCAGGAATTGCGCGGTTCGGTGTATAAAAATGGCGCGTAACCGAGTCGAAGGCCGCGGCCGTACGGGTGGCCGAGGAAAAGCTAAATTGTCATCCTTAAAGAAGAACCTAATCTGCTGGAGATGAGACAAAATGGGAAAAGCATTCGCCTGATATTTTAAAGGAATCACCGGGGGAAACGGTGTTAACAAAACCAGGTGAAACTTTCGTGAAGAGACTGTCGTCTAGTGGAAGCTGACAGAAATCGGCCGTCGGGTGTTCCACTCCTCCCGGGACTCCTGCAAAAGCTTGAACATATTATCACAAGAAACTGAGCTGGAAGTAATAGTGCCAGGAACATACACTGCCTTCCTGTCACCAAGGTTTGAAAATAATTACTGGAAGGAAACTGGCCCGATCTGTCTTGTTGACATCGCCAAAGAAGGGGAATTATAACGAGGTCAGCGATGTCAAGTCAAGGAAACATGTCTCCAAGATCAATGTGAACTCTTTGGATTTCCTGTGACACAGTACCTACTAGGTTGACAACTTGAAGGTAGCAATGCTTGCACGTATACACGTAATTTGTATGGCTATTGTTGTGAAGTACGAATATCAGAAATGGAAATTAAAGTTGTAGACAACTATATTTAGCTAAAACATAAACAGTTCAAAGACAAGTGTTTGTTTGGATTGTGTCACATTGTTGATACTCTTACTGATAGCCGCTCCACAGTTATCAAAATGTTATCAGTAAGCAAACCAAAACATATTTAATAATTATTAGGTACTCGAGATTGTATTCAAATCATGAATTCATATCAACAATGTGAACCAAGCTAATTTGCATAAAAAAAGAATATAGATTTTGTAGCGTTGAGCTCTTGTTTCAACTAAAAGAACTTAGTAATGATTGATTTTAGATTTTGTAGTCACTCTAAAGAGTGTAGCTTGGTCATATATACCTGATCCAAACAGACACTAGCTATGACGCAGATTACAATTTAAAGCGCAAATGCTCCCACGCTCAGCAAGAGGTAAGGCAGCAATTTCGTATTAATGAGAATATATTTTATCTAAAAGAGTTTCAAGATTTCCTATATCGCAGAATTTCAAGATTTCCTACCAAACTTATCTGGGCTCAAGTGAGTTAAAAACACTTATACGTTTAAAATATAGCTAACCAACCAATCATAGAACATCATACTAAATTCCAGTGTGATATTCTCACGAGATTGTAGCATTGCCTAACTATAAATGCAAGTACGATTTAGCCTGTAAATTAGAATAGAAAGAGAGGACGAAGGAGAGAAGAAGTAGAAGACGAAATAAAGAACTTACATTGAGAAGAGAGTCTTGGTACCTTCCCCGCAAATTATACGCACAACAAATTGGTGGAGATCCTGCTTCTCAAGTAAGTTACTATGAAGATGTAATTCATGATCAAGTCAAGAAAAGAAAAATGAAGTTTCACTGTCCAAATCCAGGTTAACCCAACCATGAATATTTAAGTTTTTATTCCTGTTCTCTTTACGTACCGTCCTTTGGTACTTCGTATTTCTTTAGTATCTTTAGTAACAATTTTTATATTGATTTCTTACAAAAATCATGCTAAGTTAATGTAGTATATTCAATACGAAAACGATAGCTGATTCATAAAGTGTCATTTGAATTCGCAAAGCTGATTACTAGAAAGCAAGCAAAAATTCTGGCGGAACACTGTAAAAATGGACTGGTTGAAACAACCAATGTATGTGGTTATAACCAATTTTAATGGGTTGTAATAACCAATTGATTAGTGGTTGAATTTGTAGCTATAAAAATTGGTAGAAATAACCAAATCTTACCTGGTTGAAATAACGTTTAAGAATGGTCACACTTTGAATGGGGTCCAGGTTGGGACAAAAACAGGATGGAACATTTTGACATGCTATAATAAATTTTATTGTATATCACTTGCAATTGTACAATATATAGAATACTACATGTATATACATAGAATAGAATACATATATTGTATATACAGACTCTGCCTTATAATGCTAAATAGGGCTGTACCTTGGTGCAACATAGAAAGGTGTGTTGATATCTGTCCCAAAAGCACGAACTGTGTGCATTGGCAAAAACATATAAAATTCATGCTGGTACAAAAAAAAAGTACCTGCCTGTTGCTCTCGTCTAATTTCAAATGCATGAAAATGTGAATTGAATTCAATTGTAAAAAAATGCTTCAGCAAAAAAAGAATGTTATCAGGGCTCAATACAACAATTTTTGAAACAGACGCAAACTTAGGAAGCTCCTCGTCGTCTACTCCATGGCAAATTACAGCACCCAGTCTATACTCTGTCCCACTGATGGTTACTTTTTTTGTTCTGTGAATAAATAAGATTGGAGAAAGCTTAAACATCAATAAAGGAGACAGAAGGTAATATTACTGTAACAAAAAAAACATTCTCAAGGGTTCCATACAGAACCTCTACCCTCGTGATAAAACATTGTCACTGTTTATATGATTACCAGATCACAGTCAGAACCCTCCCATCCCCCTTCATGGAACTTCTGGCTATGCCCCTATTTCTATGCAAATGAATTTAGTTTACCCCTGAGCACATTTTTTTAATATTTCCTCTCTTTTATAAAATATGAGTCATGGGTATGTAAAAAAAATACTCATGTCTGTTTACAACTTGTAATGCAATTATTATCTTTTAATTGATAAACATTGCATGCAGATGCACATCATGCATGAAGTACTATACTCACTCATATAGGACATCCATTTCTTGCATGTAAGGCACCTTCTGTTTCAAAGCTTGAAAGTACTCAGATTCCCCAGCTATGAGTTGGCATCCAGTACCTACAAGCAAAACAGTCACCACACTAATTAATGTAACAATTAATGCAGACAAACCCTTTAGTATCTTATAATAGATAATATGCAAATTTCAATTGCACAAATTCGTGAAATAACAAAAAGCCATTTTATAGTTAATTCACTTAAAATGGCAGTACAAAAGAAGATTAAGCTACTTCCACATAGATCTGTTTCCTCTCACTGAATCTATAAAGTACCATAAGTGATAACTGTCACCAACTTAACTGCTATTTATTTATCTATAACTGTACATATTATACTTTATCTTTTGAGTGGATATATAGAACTTACCTACAATTGTAGGCTTGATTAGGAACTTGTCCCCTTGACCTGCATTCAGGCTCATTGCATAGCACTGCTGGTGCTGATTCCTTTCTGCCAATGTATAGGCAACATTGCAGTAGTTTCCCATGATTGCAGCAAGCCTTTTGAAGTTTCTATGTTTTGCCTCATACCGCATGCACCATGTCCGAACCATGGGTCCAAACCTAGAAGAATAATTTACTGATATATACACTGTGCATGTAGAGCAATGCATTTACGACTGTGTGGTTCAGTCAACTCATCTAATATTAGGGGCATATCCAAGATTTATCTTTGGTTGTCACTTGCCTGATATATACTGATAAGTAAGACAACAGTTTTCTTGTTGTTTTCTATAATTTCTTGAGCCAAGCAAGGAGTCCTACTGGCACCCTAGGACCCCCTTGGCTACACGCCTTGTTATATTAGATTAATTAAGTAAATCGAAATATAGTTTGCACCTCATCTCCAACAAAAAAAGCCTGTAACATATGCATCATGTAGGTTAATACTCCTAGGATAAATGACTGTACTGAGCATTCATTATTATACTAATCATGTCAGTACCTATTCATATGGGAGGTGTAGTGCACCAAGTAATGCATCTTTGGGATGACAGATTTATGAGGATAAAGCCGGCAAAATGTCAACAGATGTTCCTCAATCAGACCCTCTAGAGTGCCAATAGCATCCATGCTTGTCACTGGAGCGAATACTATGTCCATAATTTTAAGCAATGAACAGAAGCGTTGCCAGTGCAGATCCTCTTCGGGTATTTTACTTCCAATGATTAAAGGAAGGAACTTTCCCAAGCACCACATCTGAGCAGCTGTAAAACAAAAAGAAATGTGCATGTTTATATTAAGTTTATATAATTTTAATCACTGAGTTTGTGATAGAAATAAATATTGCCAGGGCTTGACACTTATGGTGGTCAACAGGCCATTATATTGTCTAGTGAAAACAAACATTTTGGCCTGCAGAAATTTGGCAACCTGGCCATGCATCTTGGCCAGCAGAAATTATTTTAATGAATGATTTGTACACTTCCTGCTGTAAATTATCCTTGCCAGTATAATTTATATTTTGGCCAGTGAAAATCTGAATCAACTGGACATTATGGGCTAGTTAATCATAATTAAGTTAGTGCTGTATGAGCCCTGATTACAAAAATATGAGGAGACAAGAAAGACCAAAACAGAAGCCAAGTTTAATTTCAAACCAGTGTGATAAAATTAAATGTAAATCCCAGCCATTCAAATGCAGGAACTGGTGATCACAATCAACTAAAACAGCTTTCCTTGAGCTAACTACATTGTAATTAACTTAGCAATTGTGTATTATATTTAAATAAATTGCTTGATTTACCTTTCATCCAGTAAGATAATTGTAGTATATAATTCAAACCCAAATATTTATTGGCAGCCATGCATGCATGTACATTAATTGTACAATCATGTAAAAAGAGCTCCATAGTACAATACATTAATTGTCAACATGTACCTTTCTGTTTGAGGTTGTTGTTGTTGTTGGACAATGTCTGGCGGGTGATTGGTGATGGTTTGTTTCTGTCGTTGGCATACCCATAGTCATTTTTTTTTATCCTGTCATTGAGCTCTTCAATTGTGAGGTATTTCTGTTCATTGATGAATACCTTGAGCATCTCTTTGCATTCATATTGAAGGACTCCCTCAAAGATATCATGCATCGCATCTCCAGGGAGCCCATCAATGACATGGAAATACCTTGACTGACAAGTGATTGATTTTCACTTCACACCATATGTCTTGCTGAGTTCTGGGTTTATTTCAACCTGATCACATTGGCGATTATACCCAGCCCTGGTTCGAAGGACAAAATCTGACTCACAAAACTGTGAATAAAACAACATAATTTATAAGCTAATATCTTAATGACCTGGAGAAAATGACCACAAACCATAAACAGAATGGACTACCAAGACCACCAAAATAACATACAATTAAAGTGTGATTTAGTAATTATTTTAGGTTTAACTACAAAAATACAGTCATCCCCAAAAATGTTGTCCACTTGATATACTCGTATAGTCGCATCAATCTCATGTGGCTACATGTCGCCTTTGTCTTGTCTAAACAAGAGTGACAGCTAGTAAATACAAAATGCACAATCCTGGTTCACTAGCTAGCTGTAAACCAGTTATTCAGGCTATTCAACTCAAACAATTAAGTTTGTAACACTCATTATATAGAAGCAAAGATCCGGCAATTTATATGACTATTATATGAGTTCATAAAAGTGGTGGGCAACATTGTTGAGGATGACTGAAAGTAGAATAAAATGAATAGCTATAAGTGTTATACGATTTACCCTTGTCTTTATAGCATCTGAATTTCCCATACAGTGTCTACACTTAAGGTGTGCACCAGCACCCTCCTTGAAGCCACCAATTAACTGAGAACCTAAGTTATCACCAGATATATACCCAATAGTTCCTTGTAGTGATAATGGCCCATTAAATTGGTACCCTTCATCCTGCAATATTATGAAGTACAGTACATACAATTATTGTCTATATCTGAGTGACTGCAATTAAGCTTCAATAAATGCACATTAATTGTGGTGTATATTTGCATATTTACACTCATACATTAATTTCTGACAACAATAATAAACTTAGATAGCTCAGTGTGTCAGTCTTTACAGAAATAGGTTTGAATTTTTGCTATATTCTCCCCAAGTAGGGAGCCAATGAATGAGATATAAACTCTTGTACCTTGTCGTATATATACAAGATCAGGAGCCCATTACCAGGAGCGTCCATCTTCCCCTCTGTGTCTGTACCCCAGCACAGAGGTAGATGAGGCTATTTTTAGCATTGCGTTTCGCCCGAAAAAGAACAAAGGTAGGCTATTCTTAGCCAATCAGATAGCTTACGTTACTTCTCATTATCATTCCTCTCACTTTCAACGCGGGAATTCGAATTGCTGGTTTTCACTCAATCCCCAGAGATTCAAATGTTGGTGCCCCAACAAAAGAAGCTAACGAGGGATCTATTGTTTAAGGGCACCAACATGGCGGCGACCTCTTTTCGCGGGAATTTCGAATCTAAAAATAGCCTCATCTACCTCTGTGCTGGGGACCCAACCCATAACAGAGGAACGCTCCTGGTAATGGGCTCCTGACAAGATACATATATATATTGTACTGAAATTGCTGTTGTTGTTGTCAACTCTTACCCTTTCCAGTATTTCTAGGTCACTCATGAATGGTGCCAGTATGGCATCTATGCCATATTTTTTAATTATTGGATATGTTGCAATGCAGAGCAGCTGAATTGCATCAAGTTGGGATCTATGCTTAGGCTCGATGTTGCCCAAGGTGTAGTAAACAACGCCTGCAAAAATAAATAATTATTTTCAATCCAGGGAATCAGTAAATTATTTGTTTGTGATGTGTGTGAAGTTTTGTGGTCAATAACAGGTAATCAGCTTACAAAAATGTTTTTAGTTAAAAATAAATCAGTTTATTACCCAATTTGTGTTTGCCAGTCTTGCTGCCGAGAGGGTTGGCAATTTCTACTTCATCATAGTAAAGTAAAAGCTGCAAACTAGTTGGATTTCTTGAAAAAAGTGGGTGCCCTTTAAATAATTCAGCATCACAGAAATCTTCCACTCTTCCATCTGCACGCTGATGACTATTCAACACCTTAAATGAATTAAAATATAAAACACAAGTTAATTTCTCTACTGTAAATTAAGACATATATATATAACATAAGTAGCAGAATCAAAACAATGATCCATAAGGGAGTGGTTATTAATAATCAGGGGGGCTGGTAAGTTTTGGTGGAAGGTCAATGTTTTTGAGTGCACATTTGGGGAAATGTTACTTTTTTATCAGTTTAGTACAAAATTTGAAGTGTATAATTAGAGGGAGGGTCACAAAAGTCTGGGTGCAGCACTTGGGGAGTATTTCAAAAAGTTACCACCCCCCCCCCCCCCCCCCCCCCTCCACTAATTAATGACCACTCCCTAAGTTAAGCTTAAGTTCATTTACCTGAGAAGATATTGAACTATTGTTCAACATCGCCTGTAATGTCTCGAGTAGTGGGATGTACATCATCTCATCATCTGCAAGAACCTGCTTGTATGTTGTACCCGATCTTCTCTGCTTTGAGCATTGGCCTAGCACAATTCGTCTTGGCTTCTAGATTTGAGACGTGTGTAGACAAAAGCAATTGAATAAACAGTATAAATTAAAAGAACTTGAGTGCAGGCACACTCGTCTTACGGCCGGGAGACCAGACAAAAAGTCGATGACCTAACACATTGGGTTTCCTGTGTACTACCAACAGAGTGTAGAGTTGTGTCCAGCGTGCCCTGGAGACGATATTGCGTGCCGCGACGATTATTTTGGATCAAAGTAAATTATTGCTGTCCTTTATTAATCATATACTTACAACTAAGCCGAAGTTTTCTTTGTAGAATGCCGTCTGTTTGCTCTTAGTGCTGACGTGTGTAAATGGGTTAGAAGCATGGTGGTTCTCTTGAAATAATTTACTCAGACCTGGAACGAAGTCAAATCTAATTTCAGCGTCAGTGAGCACATTTCGTACTTCTTCATGAAGGAGATCGATTGTATTCCGAACCAGTGCTGTTGATCCCTCAATAACGTCATCCAGTGCCCGCTGTGTTAGGCCTAGAGTTTCTTTGGTTCTCAGGAGATAGAGTGCGTTCAATCTCTTTATCCTTGTTTTACTATCTTGTTGGTTGTCCTCGAGGTTATCAGGATCCAGTTCCATCATGTCAACGTCATCGTTTGCTTGGTTGGTGCCCTCCTCGGCATCTTCAGTTATATTTTCATGTGCGAGCTCCGCGTTGACATCCTTGTGGGCACGCCGAATATGAGTCTTGTAGGAGTGTACGTTTTTGAACGATGCCTGACATCCAGGTATTTCGCAAACTATATATATACAAGGATCATTCTTATGAACCTTTATCAAGTGACTTAGCATCAAAGACAGCGTCAACGAACAAAATGTTTGACACAGCTGACAACGGATCGCCATTATACATGTCAGCATGTATCTGTAGTAATAGACCGGTTACAGCGTCATTGGTTACCGTTGTCAAGGCCGAACTGGAGGTCAACCACAATCAAAACAACAGTCAAACACAGTGAATACACCGAGCTCATGTAGCGGAAAAAAGCACCGTTTATTTTTCAGAAATGTCACTGATCTAAAAGTTTTTATCCGGCTATTTTAAAGGTTTACGAAGCTGAAGTACGTAGATGGACAGGATCACACGAGATTCCGAGGGCAGTGTGGAATCTGGAGACTTGGCCTTTAGCGTTACCTACAAACATGTCGGAATGTATCTGCTGTTTAACGAAAGCCCGCAGGACCAGCTAGCGCGCGAAATTTTCAATGCACGTGCACAGTGAAAGGGGTTGTTCTTTGGAGCCCTGACAGCCGTAGTGCGCCGTATCGAGCTTAATTATATTCATTATGAAATCATTGGTGTTTCCTGTAATTTGATTGGTTAAAAGCAGCAGTGATTTCAGCCTAAATTGCATCATTTCGTGTCTGTTATTGCACCTTTTGCTGAACCAATCAAAAAGCAGAATTTAAGAAGCCATTTCACAGCGTAGGGACGGCGGGATCACTCGCGCACGTTCTTAGTAGATTTTAGCCTTCTTCAAAGCGGTCGTGCAATTTTGTATCACTCGTATGATTACCTATACAAATTGCACTCCACTCAGTTCTATTACCATTATTAATCTATAAACTTGAGTTTCAGGCGCGATGCCAAGAGTGCTCAACCAGCGACAAATCGGATTAGCAGACAAGCGTTGATATCACGGATTTTACCAAGATCCTCTCTTTGTAAAATATAGTAAATACCGGGAGTAAATACATGAAATATAAGTTAGACCAGAAAGTTCACCAAATTGATCTCTTTGCGAGTGTAAAGAATATTATTACTGCCAGACAATAGGACAATTATGGGAGAATATGGGACAATAGGACGGAAACGTGATCCCGAGCCGGCTGACAGCTCTTCCCGTATAAGGAACAAGTGATAAGTAATCTGGTATTTGGCGGGTCACTGCGGGGTCGTTTGATGTCGGTATAACGTAGCGCATTTTCTGCTTTGAGCGCCACTTCTTCGACAGTTGATCATACTGTGAACTACTCGAGAAACGAATTTCAACCTCTAGTATTAGCCGCCGGTTAGTTTCGATATGGCTTCAGTTTGTGGTGGTATTTCCAGTGGATCAAGCGTGGAGGATATTTCACCACTTCTACGAGAGGCTGGACTGGAACAAATAGCCGAGAAATTTGAAGGTAATTATAAAGGCTTGCAACGGCTTTCGCCTCGTGTTCAAACGTCATGTTCACCAAGTTATAAGGTTCCTTTTTGTACCGTTTATTTTGCAGCAAATGATATCAATGGTGTCGATTTTTTCGAACTGGATCAGGACGACATGAATAGTCTAATTCCCATCTTCAGAATCCGCAAAAAAATCATGCAAATATGGACTGAGATTACTACCATGGTAAGTAGACATTGCTGGAACTATTTCAGAGGCAAAAATGTTTAAGATAACACCATTGTGCGCTACAGAGAAACTAAATTTACTGCCTCAAGGTAGCTCGTGGTCTAGACACACGTAGCCTGTTCACAGGCCCTGGCCCTGGTTACTAAAAAATAAATAAAGAGAAGACGAGAACTGGTATTTTCATCATTTTCCCCAGTATCTAGAGTCTGTGAACAGGCTAAGTCACACGTCGCCGCACGTTTATAGGTTTCCCGCCTAAACTTTTAGCAACGCGTGAGTCTGGGAACCAATATTACGCCCAAAAGATTTTTGGACAGCGGTCGTTGCCAAACTTACATGTTTGTCTTGTTGACTAAACCGAAGAATTTTTTTGCAGAAATTTGACGAATCTGGTAACAAGATCTTTGCAGATCGCCTATTTTCGAACATCTCTGCCTCCCCCTCGGAGTCGTCCTTCGAAGAGCAGAGCCTTAGCAGCAGCACACGCACAAGCTCCACTCCTCCTTCGACTCGTGTTTCCCGCGAGTCTATTGCTGACATTTCTAACTATTCTGACGGTGAGTGTGAAAGTACTCCAGGTCCTCTGGAGAATTTGTCACCTATAAATATAACCTCCAGCACTCCAAACGGGAGTCAAGGAAAAAAGAGACAAACACCAAGAGATGAACGACAACCCAGACCAAAAACGTTACGAGTGGACAAGCCAGCTGGTGATCAAGAGGGGGATGGTGCAGCACAACAGCAGGTTCGTTACTTTTAAGCTTTTTTTGTGTGTGCTGTAAGTAGTGAAATTTAAGCTTTTGAAGATGTATATGTTGTGGTACAAATTTAACAACGGGTGCTCACTAATTTAGGGTGTTCAGTCAGCTAGTTACTAAATAACAGAGTCTATTAATCCTTCTTCAATAGACAATAGTCATGTGAACTAACCAAATATATAAAAAACCTAACCCAACAATTAAAAACACCCTAACCATCAGTAAACATAGTGCTTACTATCTAAAAAAAGACAGTTGTAAATTTGTTTAGCATCTTGATAATTGCACTGGTGCAAAAAAAATTGCACCAGAATTAAAATTGAACCACAACATATATTTATAAACATATTTAACTTGAACTATTCAGAAATTTTACAACAGGAACTATAAATGCTCACTTCAAGTCACTGGGTTACATTAGGTCTATAAGCTGTGCCCAAATATGGTGAATTATACTACTCTTCCCAGTAAACTGCGACACCCCAATTTTTTTTACGGCCCCCGTGATGTCAATATTCTGTACCACGTGATCACTGTTTTGCTTACTGCCTGTAGAGATTTTTGTGTGGCGGCGTGAGAAAAGCGACGTGTTGTTCTACATTGTAGACAAAGAATGCCTCGTTGTAGACAGTAGAATGACACATTGTAGACAAGTTTGACATTTCAAAACCGCAGAACGACTGACTATGAGATCTTAAAATATGAACTACCATCTTAAATCTTAAAATATCTCAGATGGATTGGCAAAATATTTCGTCTATTTCCCTTAAAAGTATGTGGTTCTTCAAATACGTTTAGTAATAAACTCCAGGGCTCAAAGAAGAGCGAGAAGCAAATTTTTCCCAGCGATTTATAAACTTTGAAATCAACAAGGCAGTCGAAACTTGTCTACAACTACCGCCAACGAGAAATCTACCCGGCGGTACGTCAAATGGTCATCCGTGGTACAGAATATTCACATCACGTGGGCCGTAAAAAACTTGGGGTGTCGCAGTTTACTGGGAAGAGTAGTACATGTAGTTTGGTGTGTTTGATTGAGCATACACTAGAGCTTACAACTATCCATGTGTTATATTCCTTGAATGCAAAGGATGCGAGAACTTGGAACTTTTACTCCGAACTACATGTAGTTGAACTAATACCGGGAGATCTAAGAAAGAAATTATATACATGTAATAAACACCAAGAATGATGGTCATCAACTGTTTATGTACATCGTATGTACATTTTGTACCTTGCAGGACAACAAGTCAAAATCTTTGGATAGTGTACATGTATATTGGTTAAGGGACTTTCAAATTCCATCAAGGGTAAGTCTATTAGCTAGGGTATTTTGACTCTATGTGGCTGCTGTTTAATACAAAAATATGCAAACTAACATTAATTTATATAGTAAAAGATTGATACGTGTATACAATGTAAACCTATTATTTTATAAATCCATGTCTTTATAGTGGGAACCTGAGGTTGAAGATGCCTTGAGAAGGGGCAGGCTTACTCCGGAGGAGAAAAATGCCCTCACCAGACAACTTTGTACCACTCTTTTGGCACACACTGACAAAGTGTTCCAAGCTGAGAGAGACCAAGTGGCCATTCAACTGGTCCAAAAGTTCCCCTTTCTTAAAGGGTCTTTTGGCTCAGGCCATGTGAGTATTATTACTGATGAACACATGCAGGTTGGGGAACTGTAGAGCATAAGTACCAAGGTACCAGAAAATGTGCCCTTTGAATAAGCCCCAATTCATTTATGTTGTAAATAGTAAATTCAGTGTTCTCTATAAGGGACTGGTCATTATTTAAGGGGAGTACCGGGTTGGATAAAAAACACTTTATTTAGATTTTTTTATCGAACCCTGTCAGATATTTTTCCAAGAAAATTCAAACCTGTATTAGTTTTGACCTGAATTTTTCAAATCCCATTACATAGTTGATTAAAAAATCCCATACCCCTTAGGTTTTCTTCCTGAAACAAAATTCATACACGTACGATTTTTATCCAACCCGGTACTCCCCTTAAATGATGACCGGTCCGTAAGAGCAAGTGATTGATTATTTTTCAGGCTCCTCTGGGGTTAGCCTGATTTTCAGATGGTACGAGGTCGTCCGCTCACTTCCTCCCACCTCCCCGTCTGATAATATGCGTGGAATGTCTAGTGGAGCCTGCATGAAGGAGAAGCCAAATGGTGGACGATACAAACGGACTTGATATGGCTTTGGAGAAAGCGTGTGCGAAACTTTTGGCATTTCTGAATTATTCCCTGAACAAAGAAAGGCAATATTACCCCTCCTTTCCCAGAAGGACATTGGCCATCACAGCTGCATCTATAGGCGACAACCAGGTAGAGAATCAAGAGAGGAGAAATTATGTAGCCTTCTACAGCTTCAATGCCAGAATCCCACACTTTCCTGCACTGCAGAATGTTTTACAGCTTCAAACTTTATGTCGATTTCTCAGAACTAACCATATCCTGTTTGAGCTGCTCTGTTTTTTTTTGGGCAGCAGGAACTTTTTAAACAGTATTTCAAGCGCATAGTCACAACACTGATCTAACTACCGAATTTGTTGTACTTTACAATTTGTCAAAATCAAGACTGTTCAAAATTCTGAAAACATAAATATTTGCCCAAATGTTGTGAAACTATTAGCATGACATACTCAGTATATGTGTTCACTGCTGTAAATAAATCAATAGATTTCATGAAAGATTTGGTCTTGTAAATGCCAAAATTCTAGGAGACATTACATTAATACGGCATATGATGCAGTCGAGGATTAATGATTTTCCAAAGCCGTAGATTCAAAAACATCACAATATTGATGCACTTCCTATCAGATTTTCCCAGTACACGTCTGAGGATAACATGTTTCTCTGCGTTCTGCTTCTATAAGTTTGAAGTTGTAGAACATACTCTACAGTGCATGAAAGAGCTGTGATTCTGGCGATCTGTAGAAGTCAGTGTAGTAATTTCTCCTCTCGCGATTCTCGACCTGGTCGTCGCCTTATAGATGCAGCTGTGGTAGCCACAATCCTTCCGTGAAATGAAGGATAATAATGCCTTTCTCTGTTCGGGAAATAATTCAGAAATGTCGAAAGTTTCGCACGCTTTCTCAAAAGCCATATCAAGTCCGTTTGTATCGCCGCTTATTTGGCTTCACCTTTATGCAGGCTCCACTAGACATTCCACGCTACCTCAGTTCTCTAAAATGAAACCTTCGCTCTGATTGGTCGAAATGAAACAATGACCAGAACACGGTTTCTGCCAATTAGTCCATCAGACGGGGATGTGGGAGGAAGTGAGCGGACGACCTCGTACCGTCTGAAAATCAGGCTACTCTGGGGTCCCATTTTGTAAGGTAAAACAACAGTTGACCCAAAAGCATACTGTATTGAATCTCTTTTGATAGCTACTTTAGCCTTGGGTCCAGTTACTCAAAAATATCTGGAGGACACTGAAATTCTGCAGCTACATGTACACGTATGCAACTACCAAACCCTGAGCAACTGTATTTTTTCTACCTACATTGTACATGTAGGCATTAAGGTTAAATCTAAACTAGATTATTGTCCCTTGTTGCTTTCACTTTTTTTTTTTTTTGATAAAAGTGGTATGAGTGATTTATAACTTAAAACATAGCTTTTAACTCTATAGAAACAGGGAAATGTTTTCTATTTCTTAAATACATGCTCAGGTAGTTCTATTGTATGCCAACTTTGGTTTTGGTTTTAATATAATAGCACTCAATTGAAAACTGCTCTATGAGAAAATAAATACAATCATGTTTGTTGTGATAATGTATTTCTCGTATAACGGACAAGGAATGCAATGAATTGGTAGTGCAAAGTGAAATAAGTTTGTATGTGGATGAGAGGGCATGGAGAGCCAGTGTTATGATAGAGTCAGTCAATTGTGGTTCTGGCTCGGAAACAGTTCAGTGTTTAATTTTATGACAATTTACTATATAAATAACTAGGCAAGTCCAGTTATTTATTTATCCTGGATGTATTTCACACTGGCCTTCTGATATTTCGCGAAAAAAAAATCCGAATTTCGCGGGATTTTAAGGTGTATTTCGCGGGAATTTCGCGGGGAAAATCGGCGATTTCGCGGGAATTTCGCGGAACATTTCGGTGCTTAATTTCGCGAAAATAAACTTTTCTCGCCGTTCTTTTGCTATTTTTGCGAACGTATCTATAGTATAGAATATTGGCGCTTTTGTGATACACATTTTGCGTGTAAAAAGTTAATTTTACGGGAAACGAATGCAATCTATATTCAGCAGAAACAGTCGTTGCTCTACAAATGTAAAAATTGCCGCTTCAGCCGAAAATGACTACACGCAGTTTTCAAAAACATCATGCCAGCGCCGCTTTGCTTTTATCGCTTCTCGATCTTTGAACGTGTGTCACTGATTCGAAGTGTTTGTCAATAGTCGACTTCCTCGTGTGGTCCAACACAGCGTTGCACGTTGAGCAGAATAGGAGGCCATCGTCGACGTGAAGAGTTCCTTTGGGATAGCTTCGTAACCGATCATATGCTTTGGTCTTCAGGGCAGTGTGGCTGTCCTTCTTTTTGGTCAGAAACTTCTCCATACTTTTGAAACTTTAAAGCCGCCGCATGCGGTAAAGACTACATACTTGAGAAATACTACATTGCTGAGTTTTAAATCAGTTCTCCGCGGTAATCCAATCTTGGAACGCCTTGCAGTATCGCTTTTAGCGCCCAGTTCTCCGCGGTATTACACTTGGAACGCCTTGCAGTTTTTTGTCGCGGCAACGTACTCGATTGATTTTGAATCGGTTTTGAAGGCAATTTCCCGACACATTTGGACTTTATGGCATAAAAATGACCTCAATAACTGTGACAAGCGTTTATTGTAGTTCAATGGTATGTATTTTGCAAAATTCCTGGCAAATTCCGCGCGATTTCACGGACTTTTTGCAAAATTCTGGCAAATTACGCGGGATTTCGCGGACTTTAGTGAATTTCGCGGGATTTCGCGGATTTACCTAAATTTCGCGGGCCCGCACCCGCGCGAAATATCAGAAGGCCTGTTCACATCAGTTATACATGTACATACATATACATGTATAATTATATTACATATTATGGATGTTAGGGGCTTGGTCCCTTACGTAAATACTTTAAGTACATGTAAGTAAGGCATTTTTTAAAGACCTGTACATTTTTGTGCATGCATGTATTTTTGTTTATTAGGTCCTTTTTATCAACAGCAATACTGGTCTGACAAAATTAAAATTAAAGAAAGACTCCTAAACTTAAGGAGGAAGGCCAGTCGGTCACAGAGAAAGCAGTTTGTGGATGAAGGGGCCAGCAAACCCAAAGGGAAAGCTGGCCGCAAGAAGGGAGTGGCTGCCACCATCCCATCATTACCAGAAGGAGAAACTCAAGACACTCTCCAATCACAGCAACAGCAGCTCCTCATCCTGTGCGCCTCCAAGGAGCAGGACCTGCAGAAGCAAAGGTCACTAATGAATAGTACCTTTGCCTTAAGAAGACGAGAGGTGATAGAAAACAATGCCAGAGTAAGCAGTCTTCTTAAGAACTACCCTCCTCTGGCCGACAGACAAGGGAATGAGGTACACAAATATTATGTAGAGTTTTACATCTCCATGCCCGTCCATGTGCACTGAAGATACCAGCTCAATATTTGATTGATAGCTTCTTAAAAATGCACATATACTGTATATTTGGGGTATCAGTCATCAACTACACTGTACATGTAGGTCTAATTGGGTGGTCTCCAGTATAGTTGCAGCTTTAAGGCAGGCTCCACTCATGTAGTTGCTTTTGCATTGTTTCAGCGAGTACACACAATTACAGGAATCCCAAATACAATCTTTGGATAGCACTCAATAAAGAAGAGAAAGGGATAGAGTGGGCCAGACATCCAACATGTCTTCTCAAGTTTCATACATTTAAATATACAGCACTGACAACAACTGATTTTTTTTCAAAATTCATGCTTTGGCAAAATTAAAAACAATTTTAAAAGGATGTGTCCAAAACACTGCTTCAACAATGCTTTCTCGAATTTAGTTTGTCCACAGACCTTTTGCCTTGGTGATACATCATTGTAATTTGCCCCCATTTCAAGGTTCCAGCCCATAAAATGGGTTTGAGTAGTCATTTTGACCCCTTTGATGAATTTTCTGGCTGGGGAATTTAGTATTTTGTACGAGGATCAAGAAACAAAAATCAAGATTTTGTTTTCCACTGTTCCTTATTAAGGTTGTATGTACATGTAGTTCAACGTTATTTTCTTCTTTGAAAACTACAGATTAAGGCAGAACTGGGGCGAGTCCTGGGAATCGAAGGTGTAGTGGTAACAATGAGGGAGAAGTTCTCCAGTATCCGAGGCAAGATTCTGAAAGTTCTTCAAACAAGCAAGAACAAAGAGGTCAGCAATATAATGCTGCACCTGGAGGACAGCGATTCCAATGATACAGAGGGTAATTCTTACCATTATTGCTATTAACCACTTAAATAGTCAGACCAGATCAAATATACACACCTGACTCAATTAAGGTGGCCTGCAGGTATTTCAATTGCCCTATGGATCTCATTTTAAATATTTTTTGAGCAGCAAAAGTTAAACAATTCTTTAGTTTCAGTCACATGACTTTTTGCATGAAATTTTACTTCCCAATACAATTTCCAGTCTTCTGCTGGTGGTCAGGCAGAACAAAATGGAGGCAAATTAGTGAGACGTGTGATTGAGTACTCTGTATTACAACAGTTTAGAAGGCAATATTCATGCAAGATACGTCCATAAAAAGGTTGCTCTATGTGATGGAGTTGATCCTTATTGCATGAAAAAGAAGGATGTCTCACTTGATGTCGAGGTTTTACTGCTACTTGAGTTCCATGATATCTCTAACTACCTCATAGTGCATATCTCATACTACACTATGAAGCAGGTGAAAGCATTGAAAAGCATGGAAGCTTAAGAGTTATTTGTGTGTTGCTGGGTCCACTACCTTGTACAAATCACATTTGGTTTATGCCAAGGAAAGTACTGATGCATCAACCAAAATTTTGGGGTGACCTTAATAACAAAGTTTTGAAAGATATTTTTAAAATATCAACTCATTTGTGGTCAAACCGAGATTTTTCAAGATATAATCAAATTTAACATTTGTGTTTCTAGAGAAAAACCAAGATGATTTTATTTAAATTTCTTTTACTAAGTGAACATGTTTTAGGTTGATTGGTGTTATGTTTCAAGACAATGTAGCCCTTGGAAATTGTTGACAAGCGAGGGCTAAATTGACCTATATCATTATGACGTCAAATCAAAACAATCTAGAATTGTTTAAACGCTAAGCATCACGGTCATGGGAGGGGGACAAAACGGCAACAACACAAAGGAAATAGCTATCAAATGCATTTTGTAGAACGTAGAATGGCGGTAACAGCCACCAAATATGGTAAATATTGTGGGATAAACATTGATACGGCTGATATCTGGAAACCAGACAATTCGAAGTAATTTTTTTCTAAGCAGAGCAGAACATGCAAAATATGCACAAGAATGCACCAATCCTCTCATGGATGACATGCAAGGTTTTGGTGGTTATGGACAACATTTTGGTTCAGAATGGAAAGAAAATTTTGTTTCTTGGTAGAATGTATATAATCAACATATATTAGTCAGCAGAGCATCTAATACAGCTATGCATATATTTTTACTTGTCATTCTTATTTTAGCTCACCTTAAGGCTCACCAAAATACAAATACATTAACTCGTAAAAAATATTAGATGCTTAGCCGACTAATAACATACATGTACATGTATGTAGTGAGCTTCCATAATAAAAATGCTTTCTAAAACCTCATGTTTGGTAATTTATCAGAACTTTGGGATATATTTTGAAATCCCTCATGGGTTTTGTCTCCATCACAACTTTGTTCATGTTTAAATTTATCATAAAAATGATTTGTGATTCAAGGGAACAGTCTTGAAAATTACAACCAATCGACCTTAATAAGACATGTTCACTTATTTAAGTAAATCTGAAAAAAAATCATCTCGGTTTTTTGAAATTATTTGCCATAAAAACACAAATGTTAAAATTTGTTTATAATAATAATAATAATATTTGTGTACTTGTATAGTGCTATTTCCAATACACATTGCCCAATAGTGCTTTACAAAATAATGTAACTGCCTTACAATAATATGGCTTACAAGATGTTTAAAAAGTTAAAATGACCTAGCTAACCTATAAATATATTTATAAATATATATATGTACATAAACTAGACACAGAAGGAGCAAACCTAAGGTCCTTTTGGTAGAACTAGTTGTTTACATAGTGCAGACTGGAGATTACATCTAGGTAGTACCTAAATACTGATAAGGTCATATATTTGGGAGCTAAACCATTATCTCAAATTATCAGCTGAGCCTGTACATGTATACTTTAAATGGATCCTTATCTCTGATAATCTTTATTTATTTACAGAAATACAGAATAGAAGTATCATGGCAGCTTTGCCTTTCTTGCTTGAGCCAAAGAGAAAGGATGCCAACACTGGGGAGCTATTTTGGCTTAATATTCCAGTAAGTAAATTAATGAAGATGTATTGTCAGAAGAAATATGTTTTAAAAGGTTATTGTACTGTACTATGAATTGTTGAATCCTGATATTTTCACTTTTTGCTATTGTAGCCACCAGTGGAACAATAGACCATATTGCAGTCTCACAAATCCAAGTCAAGTTGAAGGTCAAATAGGATATTTTTTTACAAGGAATGTACACTGTATGGGTGAGCTTGCCAGTTATAGTACATTTGAGGCAATATTTCCTTTTCTTTTTAATGTATCGCAATGAAACTTGTCTGCCCATACATTCCTTGTAAAAAAAAAATATTTGATCTTGACTCGGATTCGCCAGACTGCAATATGGTCTATTCAAAGTAACTTTGAGACATTAAAGAATTCAATTTGTAACCAGTTGTATTTCAGTTTTAAAGTGCCTCTGAAATGAAATTTTCATCATTAAAAATTAAGATCTCATTTGACAGCCCTTTTGAAATGAAGAAGAATGGCATTTTCTGTTTGTCAATATCTCGTCTCATTCCATTATTAGACATTAAGGTTTTTGGAATATGCAAATTAGATAATGTGATGTCACAAATTGGACAGCCTTAATTCAAATCACAAAATGAAGTATATCTCTGCAAATAGTGGGCAAAAACAATTGAAAATTTGTACATAAATGGTCCCAAGGAAACTACACATCATTGTGCTAATTATGTTAATTGTGCTGATTTCTCCCTAACCAAACCCTTTTTTGTTCTACTGTAGGTGTATCCGAAGATTTTGGATGATACCAGCATTGCACCAGAATGGCTTAAAGTAAATTATTCTATAGAACAGGAACAAAAGCTGCAATTTTATGTTTAAGGGGAAATGAGCCTGGTACGAATATCATTTCCATGGCAAAATCATGATACTGGATGTGTATTTACCTTAACATCATGAACATACAAAGTTTCAATAGACCCTTTTTTAGCCTGTCAATCAAAAAAATTGGTGCTAAAACATGAATGCCAGAAATGGGAAGAGCAAAAAGGTCATGTGACCAGGTCCTGTAAAGGGTCTATTGAAACTTTGTATGTTTATGATGTTCAGGAAAATGGCATTCTTCATTTCAAAAGGGCTGTCAAATGAGATCATAATTTTAATGATGAAAATTTCATTTCTTACAAATTTGCAACCAAGACCTTGGGAATGTTCTTTTCACTCCATCTGGTTTAGTTTAGATCCCCTATTGACATACTTTGCATTAATACCTACTTTATATGTTTACCTTACAGGTTAACTCTACCAAAGATATTGCAGATGAAGTTAAAGCATCAGCAAGCCCAAGACTAATCTCCACAGGTTCAAAGCTAGACATAACTTCTCTTGTGCTGGCCTGTGAGAGTGTAATTGTATGTAAATTTCGCTCGCTGAACATTGTCAGTGCAATAAGCACTCTGCTTGCTACATTTTATGCCTTTAATGCCCAGTACCCTACTGGACATGCACAGAATGTATTTATATTTCTAGAGTATGCCATGCTTGGCTTGTCCACGGGCAAAATGCCTGTTGCAGTGGACAATCTGGTGTCCAGCCTCAGTTGGAATTAAATATATTGTATCTGATTGGCTTTACTGTGTGACTTAATAGGTGCATGTCTATGTGCTTAACTAAGTGTCCTTACCATCATTCACATACAGGATTTCATGTTTTCTTAGTTCAAATGGCATGATATATTCTGGAAATATGAACACATTCCTTGCCAGGTATAGAATTTTTTTAAATGAAAAGGTTCACTTCAATGAAATCTATTTATATTCAGGTAAATTTTCTCTGTCAAAGTACAATGTATCATACATTTGCATGCTATGTTGCATTGTTTTATGCTGGGAGCATGAAAATCTATAATTTTAGGTTTCCCAAATGTTACTTTTACAAGCAGGTGAAGTAGGATTAGCTAAATTATTGCAACTTGTCCCTTTCAGTAGTGTGTATGTACAAAAGAACAGTGTAAGATACATGTGTATCATGCAGGAGTGTTAACACTTTATGACCTGGTGCACATTCATGGTAGGGGTTCCTGTAAAGTGAGCTGGTGATTTTTGTTATTGTTATTATATAATTTGCATATGTACAATGCACTGTAGTAGAAGTCTATACATGGTTGCCACCCGTCAGGCAAAAAAAAAATCCCTGAATTTTCACTGACCATAATAAGACTGTTCGAAATTCTCTCGTCCAAAACAAAAAGTTATTATCAAAACCTGTAGCCTCCATTCACATACATTTTGAGGCATGAGGAGCCCTCTTCGCAACTGGAAAATAAAATTATTTGAGTTTTCCCTGACTTTAACAAGAAATTTAGAATTTCCCTGACCAGATGCAAAATTCCCTGACCTTGAAAAAAATGTTTTTTTTTCCCTGACCTGTGGCAACCCTGAGTTTTTCATTTTTTTAGCAAAAGTTTTGATGCAGAAATTATCATTACATTATTATCATGCATGCCTAATGTTGTATTCAAAAGTATAAGGAATAAAACTGCAATTTAATTCAAATTCCTTGTCAGTATTCTTTTTAAACCACAAATTAAAAACAAATTGCAAATGTTATTTCTAACATACCATAAATTGGTTGTTTTTACCATTTGAGAGTTTAACCAAAATTAAATTGGTTGAAATAACCATAGAGCAACCATGTAAAATGGTTACCTCAGATTCATTGCTACTACCCATAAACAATTGGTTGAAACTACCAATTGCAACCAATCGTAATAGGTCATAATAACCAATTTCCTGTGGGTTGTTTCTACCAATCAGGGGGGTTGTTATGACCAATTGTATAGTGGTTATTTTTACCAAGTTAAAACTGGTTATATTAACCAAAAAATAATTGGTTATTGCAACCATTAAATATTGGTTACCTCAGATTCACTCTCCTACCAATTTTATTTGGTTGTTTTAACCAGTCGGTTTTTACAGTGAAAGAGCGGTGTCAGAAGAAGATATTTCGGAAGAGCATAAAACATCAACACCAGCCAAAACTCCAAAAAGAAGTTTCTTGAAGACAGTTTTACGGCCATGGCGTTCACCTCAGGTAAAAGAGCCAGGATTAGATGAAGATTTAGCGATATCACTTACGAGTGAATCATTAAGTACGATAGCTTCTAGTGCTTCGGAAGAGAAATTGTTAACAGAAGAATGCCATTTTTATGAGGAACCCCTAGATAACAGAATGAATTCACAAGAAGCGACAAAATTGTTTAGTGAACTAAATAAAATGAAAATAGAAATGACAAGTATGGCTGACACCGGGAGTACAAAGGCAACAATTACTTTCCCAGTATTTAGAGGAGATGAAAGTGAGGATGTTTACGATTTTATTCTAGATTTTCAGAGAACGGCAAAATTTTGCGGTTGGAGCGACGAAATATTAGCTCTAGGTCTTCCCCTATACCTTAAGGGCTATGCCAGTGTATGGTATAATGCTTTGCCAGGCGCACGAGTAATGGATTTTGTTGATTTATCGTTTGCCTTAAAACAACAGTTTGCATCGGGTGCGAGTGATTGGCGCCGCAGACAAACCCTTAGCCAACGTAAACAGGGTATAAACGAAGCCATAGCAGATTATTCTAACGATATCAGAAAACAATGTTATAGGCTCAATTTACCAAAGTCAGAGTGGATGCACTATTTTATCCAGGGATTGAAGCCACAGATTAAGGCGTATGTGATTCTACAGCAACCTGATAATTTTGAGGCTGCAGAAAATTTCGCAAAATTAAAGGAATCGATTTTTGTTACAGAATCGCCCCCAGCTGTCAGTTCTAAGGAAATAGGTGAAATTGTCGCTGAACAGCTAAAGAAAATTGTCACGCCCAATCATTCCACAGTGGGAGCCTTTCATCCCACAGGCGCGCATCAATTTCCTCAACCACAATTTCAACAACCATTAAGACCTTCTGATATTAGGCAAATTATCCAAGAAGAGCTGAGAGCGGTTAACCAAAGAAATTTTACACCCTCACAAAATTCGTATAGAAATCAACAGTCTTCTTTCCAAGATCGGGGTAGACGAACAACTTCGGGAGTTCCTATTTGTCATAACTGTGGAAGAAGGGGTCATACGTATTACAATTGTCGAGACAGCGGACCAATAAGACAAGATCCTAGGATCCCAAGTGAACCTGGGCAGCGTCGCCCAAATCAACCATTTAATCCTCGACAAGAAGGACAATTTAGTCAAGGCCATGTAAATCGGTTTTCACAACAGGGACACTAGATTTCGCCCCTATCTCGAGGGAAAATAAAAACGTGGTAGGGGCCTATTACACAAACTTTCGAAAACCACAATTTGAATATAGAGAACCACAATTCGAATATGACAACGTTATAGCTGAAGAAGCATATACCACACATTTTTCAGAAGATTCAAACTTCCATGCAGCTCCAGGAATAACACTAAATCATGGCACTGAGTTGCCAATGTTAATACTTGATGAAAATAGCGCAATAAATCAGCCAGTTTATGACCTCGCCACATATCCAGAGGATATTCAGAATGAACCAACAATAAGTACAAGTAATAATCAAAGCGATGTCTCTTTCGATCTCATAGACTTTTCTGAAGAAACTATTACAAATTTAAATCCAGAAATTGAGTGTTTTGACCTTATTAACTTTTCAAGCGATGTTACGGAAAATGACTGTCACAACAAAGAAGCATATATGTTAAGAGTTCACCCAGATTTACAGGATATTATAATGCCTGCCGAAGAAATATTTTACGAATATAACGAAGACATAAATAAAGATTTTCAAGAATATGAAACATATATTTTCTATGAAGAAATCGCAAATAGCAATAACATTATATATCAAGAGTTTGAGGATACAAAACATGTAAACGAAACATGTATTTTCTTTGAAGAAATCTCAAATAGCGATAACATTTTATGTCAAGAATTTGAAATTGATACAGAAAGAATGTGTGACAACAATTTATACTTCGCAAATAATGACAGCGTTCTAGATAAAATCATCGTTTCCGAAGCTGAACAGAATAATGTGTTACGACAAAATGTACAGTCTAGAGATATTAACAAATCATCGCTATGCCCTATTTTGAATGGTGAGGATCCGGACAGTAATGAAGAGACTACAGTGGAAGCTGGAAATTCAAATAGTATATGTTTTCCAAGTACAACTAGGAGTTCGACTATTCCTGGGAAAATTGGCAATCTCGAACTTACCCTGTTAATAGATACTGGGGCTGCACTTACAGCAATAAGTGCCTCATTGTGGAACACGTACTTACAACAGGATTACCCTGATTTAAAATGCTCTGCGATACCTAGTGTGAAACGTGTAGGCGGAGAGTCTCTGAAGGTTTTAGGAAGTACAGTAGTAAATTTTACCATTGGAGGCAATGTCTTTCCTTTCGAAACATATGTAATCTAACATTTAACGTATGACGCAATCCTAGGAAGGAACTTTTTACATAAATTTGATTCGTGCATAAACTTTAGAGATGACACAATAGATTTTATTCCAGAGGAGCCAATTTTACCTTTCACAGTAAACAGTCCAACTGACAATGATGAAATTGATGCTGAAGAGAAAATTTATTCCGTGCATGCTAACGCAACATTTATTTTACCTCCAGAATCGGAATCAATTGTTTTCGCAACAATAGACAATGCACCACCCTTTAATATCAGTGGATTAGTGATCCCTAGACAGAATCTCTCTGAAAGATATTAATTTTTTGGGGCCCATGAACTAGTTTGCATTGCTGAAGATGGTACAGTTCCTATTAGAATAATTAACCCTATAAATCAACCGGTCAAAATATATCGCATGACCAGATTAGCAGATTTCATTGAAGTAGATTCGAATATAGCAACATTTAAGTTAGAAAATGTCAAACAAAACCAGCCTGGACCAGACGTAAAAGAGCCACCTCCGGATTATTCTAATTTGCCTGATTTGTCAGACAGCGCACTTAATGAAGATCAAAAAGTTAAGTTCAGGAATTTATTGTATGAATACCGTGATATTTTGGCTACTAGGACGTACTTCACTAGTGCAACATACAATTGATACTCAGGGTAGCCTACCAATAAAACAGAGGCCATATCGTACAACTCCTGAAAATCGCCAAGAAATTGATCGTCAAGTAGAAGATATGCTTGAGCATGATATTATACAACCTTCAGTAAGCCCGTGGGCATCTCCAGTTGTTTTAGTGACCAAAAAGGTCAATTCATTTAGGTTCTGTATTGATTTTCGAAAACTGAATAGTGTTACGCGAAAAGATAGTTTTTCCATTACCCCTTATTACACAGCCGTTAGATTGTTTGAGTGGAACGAATTATTTCACTACACTAGACTTAAGATCAGGCTATTGGCAAATAGAACTTCATCCTTCAGCACGTGAGAAAACAGCCTTTGTTACACATAATGGCCTGTACGAG
Source organism: Actinernus sp. WN-2022 (assembly GCA_030867875.1). Taxonomy (NCBI): domain Eukaryota; kingdom Metazoa; phylum Cnidaria; class Anthozoa; order Actiniaria; family Actinernidae; genus Actinernus; species Actinernus sp. WN-2022. The sequence goes on along the minus strand of JAOWCC010000666.1, from coordinate 313,732 downwards.
TTCTTAGTTTTACCATTCGGACTGACTAACGCACCGGCTTCGTTTCAGCGATTAATGGGTCACGTTCTACGAGGTTTAGAATACAAGTTTACTCTCATATACATTGACGATATTATTATTTTTTCAAACACGGTTGAGGAGCACTTGAGTCATCTAGAGGAAGTTTTCAAAAGATTACGTGACGCCAATGTTAAATTAAATCCAAACAAGTGTCATTTTGCTAAGCAAGAAGTGGAGTACTTGGGTCATGTAGTTACACCCGAGGGAATAAAACCAAATCCAGCAAAGATTCGGGCAGTGAAGGAATTTCCAACACCAACGAATGTAAAACAGCTGCGTAGTTTTCTTGGCTTGGCCAATTACTACCGGCGTTTCGTCAAAGGTTTTGCACGAATAGCTACTCCCTTAAATGAGTTAACGAGAAAAAGTGTTAAGTTTGTTTGGTCAGAATCATGCGCAGAAGCATTTGACAAGCTGAAGCGAGCCTTGGTCTCGGCTCCAATACTAGCGTATCCAAATTTTAAGGAGAAGTTTCTACTTTTTGTTGATGCAAGTGCCACTGGGATTGGCATGACGTTAGGTCAGATTCAAAACAAACAAGAAGTAGTTATCGCTTATGATGGAAGGGGACTCAACCCAGCTGAGAAAAACTACAGCACTACAGAAAGAGAAGCATTAGCTCTTGTAGCAGGAATTAAGAAATTTCAGCCATACTTACATGGTAGAAAATTTACCGTTTATACTGACCACAATTCTCTTCGCTGGTTGATGAATATAAAAGATCCTACTGGCCGTTTAGCACGATGGTCCTTATTAATACAGCAATTTGATTTTGACATAATATTTCGTCCTGGGAAAAACAACGGCAATGCTGACAGTTTGTGGTTAAGTTCTCTTGAAATAGATAACGGAGTCCAAACAGAGGAAATTCGACAACGTCAAAGACGAGATCCCGAACTAGCAGAAATTATTGACTTTTTGGAAAATGATATTTTACCCCAAAATGATAAAGAGGCACGAAAACTTCTATTAGCGGGGGATTCATTTTATTTAGGAGAAGACAATATTCTTTATCATTTGAATGAAAACCGAAGACGGAGTTCACAAAGTTCTTTTTCACAATTAGTCATACCATCTTCAATGAAATTTGAAATTTTATCCAATGCTCATGATCATATAGTAGGAGGACATTTTGGAGTACATAGAACTTTCGAGAAAGTGAAAAACAAGTATTGGTGGAAAGGTATGTTCAAAGCCATCGAACATTGGTGTAAGTCGTGCGTTGATTGTAGTATGAGAAAAACACCTAGAAATTCAAAGAAAGCTCCGCTTTTGCCCATACCAGTTGAAGGACCTTTCGATCGATTAGCAGTCGATTGTCTCGGTCCATTTCCACCGTCACATAAAGGGAATCGATATTTAGTCGTTTTCAGTGATTATCTAACTCGATGGCCAGAAGCTTTCGCCGTACCTAGTATAGAAGCAGTAGTAATTGCACGTCTCTTAGTGGACGAAGTCATTGCGAGACATGGAGCTCCCAGAACTTTGTCACTCTCTACTAATTAAAGAAGTGTGTCAGATTTTCAAAATCCACAAAGTCAATACTTCAAGTTATCATCCTCAAACTGATGGTTTAGTTGAACGATTCAATTCTACCTTATGCCAAACCATGTCCATGTATGTAGCAAAGAATCAAAAGGATTGGGACGATTTCATTCCACTAATTTTATTTAGCTATAGAACTTCAATTTCTGAAACTATCGGAGACACCCCGTTCTATATTTTATATGGACGAGAGCCTCGGTTGCCAATTGATACTAAATTACTACCGCCGACTGATAAGTCAACCTCAATTTCAGAACATCGCAAACGAATAATAGAAAAAGTTGAACTAGCTCAAAACATTGCTCGTGAAAACATACAAAGAGCTCAACAGAAAATGAAAACTTATTATGATAAGAAGGCAAAGGATACCACATTCGAAGTGGGTCACCGTGTGTGGGTGTATACCCCTAAACAAAGAAGGGACTATCAAAGAAGTTGTTACACTGTTGGCATGGACCATATAGAATAATAGAACAACTTTCACCGGTACATTTTCTCTTGAAGACAAATTATAATAAACGCGTTAATTTTACAGTTCACGCAAATCGGATGAAGCCATTTATAGATCCGAGTGAGAGACCAATAGAGACTCCAACTGTTATGACTCCGGATGAACCTTATCTTATTGAAGCTGACATTACAGAGGGCAGTTTTGATAATGAAATGATTAGAAGCACACCTACTTCAGTAGAAGTCAAAGCAAGTGAAGTACTTTCCGGTAATGACACGCCTAATGTAACAGAAGTACAAACACAGGTCACGAATACAGCAATCGACAATGAAACAATTTTTAGTGCCGAGAAAATACTTAAACAACGAAAAGTGAGGGGAAAAACCGAGTACTTAGTTAAATGGGTAGGTTATCCTAAGAGCGAATCTACCTGGGAACCTGAAGAAAATATATTAGATCAAAGACTAATTGAACACTTTAAGAAACAGCATACCTAATTTCTTTTCGCAGGCTCCTGGAAAATAAACCAAAGGTTCAAGTTATGGCGGCCAAGGGATAACCCTACCATTGTATTTTATTAATTGTAGCAACAATTTTCATCGTTGAAGTAAATCCATTCTTCAATCCTCAATTTGATTCACTGACTCAACGCTTGACTTTTTACCCTGCTTCGTTGATGATTAGCCACAGCTCGCAACCGTTAACTTTCTACGATAATACCAACATACTAAATATTCATACGACATTAAATTTCATTAAATTCGGGTCGCGATTATTCATGTCAAATCATTCCTGTTCAGTTTTCAGAGAACATTTTTTTGACAAACTTCTCGCTTCAGTCCAACAAATCCAAAAAGTGTCACGCCGACTTCTATCCCTCCCAGGATTTTCAACCTTGATTGAATGCGATACGTATCTTCCGAGATATTATCAATTTTTAGTAGGGCAACATTCTAGAATGTCGTGCCCGAGAGCCTATCGTGCATCCATTAAAGAATGCAAAAATTGGGCCTTACACAGCTGTTATTTTCTAACAACAGACGAGCGAAAATGGTTACAATGTTGGTCTTTTTAGAGCAATATACAAAGCCACAGGTCATAGTTGTGAGGCTAATCATGTGAATAATTTGAAGAAAGCGCTTAAAACAATGACTAAAGGCATGATGATGTCACAATTTATTACTCGCGTTCTCAACGGCAAGATTGTTTACCTTTTTAAAATAACAGATATGATAGCATCAAAATTGTCAGGTCTCACGGCAGGTGTAAGAATCATAGACAAGATGTTTTCTAGTTGGAACATTAAGTTGAATAGGTTCGCGAACACTGTTGATTGTAACGAAAGCTTAATGATGGAATTTTTATCTAAATACTCAACTGAAGTGAACCGAGCCATGACGTCAATACTGAGACTTTTCGAAATTCAGGACACTATGAGGCAAGTATCGCGTTTGAATCAGAAAGTAACAATTGGATACGCAGATTTACCAAATTTTGTTACGTCGCACTTATCATCTAGATTAGGGCAAAACCCATCAATGGCTTCAACCATTAAGGCACTTGAACATGGTTTATCTGTACTTGCAAATCCCATGGTTGATGTTGAACATGATGGCCGAAATTTAAACATAAACATATTGCTACTAGCACCGGAGATATCCGATAAACTTCTTTTTGCGCAATCGAATACTTGACACCAGTTAAGTTTAATATATCAAGTATTTGCTACACTGGACCAGTAAAACAAAATAATCTTGCTTTAATTACATGTCCAAATTCAAAGAAAATTGTAACCACTGATGTGTTAGAAAAATGTTTCAGAGATGAAAATGGAATGTTGTGTCCCACTAATGTTTTAGACACAATTGTTAATGTACAATGGTTGGGTTTTCCTTGGAATCCTGAATTGAAACTTTCACTCCCACGTCATCATCACGAATCAAGTTGTGAGAACCTACACCCGTTAATCCATCTTGGTGGTAGATACTTCCTATCGACAACTATAGGCATTCTTAAATTAAATACTGGAACATTGAACATTACACCTCTAACGATATACCATTTCCCATGTAACATTACCTTTACTGGAATGAAGACAAGTCCCCTATCCTGCCCCGAACGTCTCGAAATAACACTACCATTATTTACAACATACACCATTAGATACGTGAAATGGGACTCAATGTTGACAATAATTTGTTGCACTTACACTACCAGTCATTAAAGATCCCACCTCCTCTCACCATCAACAAGACGATAATCACACAACTAGATAAACTGTACCAATCGTATGAAGATCAACTTATAGCTACAATCCACACCGCTAATAAAGAAGTCACTAAAATCAAAGAAACGTCTGAGACAGGCATAGATCGGGTACTAACTTACCTCGCCACCGGTCTATCTGCACTAAATTTTGTTCTCTTGTGTATCGCATTTCATTGCTTATGTCGTTATCTAGCGATAGGAAAATACCACCAAGAACACAAATCACCACCACCACCTTCATCCAAAAGAAAACACCACACTCGCCAAAACCCGACGTCAAGGAACTAAATATTTGAATTTTGACAGGTAGTCATTGGACCACACAATACCTTGCAACATTGAACATTGAACTTTAGAATAGATAACGGTTTATGTCATTAACATCCCGGGTATTCCATATTCACGTATAATTGATGATGTGATTGTTAACAGATTAGCTAGTGTGAGTGCTCGCTTTAATTTTTTTAAACAATCTCGTAGTCATCCGTATTCAGTGTACGAAATTAACATATTTTATGTGTAACCCGAAATACATTGGCAAACAATTGATATCTTAATAGATATCATTCATTACAATAATCGTAGAATCTCTTGGGAAACGCATAATATACTAGATTTTATGCACCTCTGTGCCTATATGATAATTAAAGAGTCTTTTCTTACCTATCACTTATTTTTAGGAGTCAATGAACGAATTTTTCATTTCCCTGAAAGTTATCGGCTTCCTGCCATTCTTTTTGAACTACGAGTACACTCCTACACGCGTGTCGCATATAAGCTTTGTCGTTATTCTTTTAGACATAATAATCTTGTTATTTACTATTCGGATTTAATGACTAGTGCGACCTTTTTAGCCTTTCAAGATAAAATATTAGAGAGGGCTACCCTCAGGCACATCAGTTCATATGTTAACACACTCACATGCTCGCATTTATTTCGTTGATAAGTATATAAGCTAGGGCAAAGCATTAAGTTTTGTTTTAGCTCTTTCGATCTTTCTCTTTTCTATCTTTATAATGCTTGATTGGAGTGTCCAATCGCATACTTAATCACTCACCAAAATATTTTTCTTTTATATGTCATTGCTTGATTGGAGTAACCAATCATAATAATTATATATACACAGCATGTCCACAAACAAACGTCGCAACAGGAAACGTGACGTCTTACGAATGGAGCAATATATCGAAGCTCGCCGGGTCACGGAATGCAGCATCTGCAAAACATTTAACAGGGAGGAACCGTCCAATCCGGCCCCGTGTTGCAATGTCTCATTGCACGATTCCTGCCTGGGACACTGGTTCGACAATGCAAAGACAGACGACCCATTTCTCTGTCCATTTTGTCGCCAGTCACTCCTACCTATAAACGCTGCACATGCGAGTGAAAATTTAATCGCCCATGACAAATTTGTATATATTTTCGTAAATATTATCTTCAAATACGAGCCTGTCAATCAGGTTCATGATCCTTCATTTGACGCTGACTCAGATTATTTTATGGACGATTTTGATGATTTGGATTTTTGGAGTATTGTAGATTCAAGACGAGCTGTACCTAGATATCCACCAATAGATTGGGCTCGGGTCCGAGCAACTCTGCCCGACCATCTCAGGTCAGACACCAGCCGTAGTCCTAATGGTAGACCTGGTTAATCTCTCTCTCTCTCTCTCTCTCTCTCCATATCGAAAGTAGGGAATTATGGTAACCATGTCTCTCTTGCAAGATATCTCTGTAAACACAAAGAGGTGATATTCCCTTCTCATATTATAGTAACACTCTTATATTAATTTTGATTTGTAAAGAAATTTAACTTCAACGCATTCAAGCTCGAAATCTTATTAAAGAAAGAAGTCAAAAGATGTTACCAAAGTGCCCTATGTCGTGGTAAGGCTAAATTGTACATGGTAAAACTAGACTTCCCCATGGAATGGTGGATATTTTAGTGCGTACTAAAGTGCATACCATTCACTTTCTTACCACGAAACTTTTTCATCTCCAACGGTTTTTAGACAAAGAATATGCTGCTGTAGTACATGTGTTCTATGCAGGGTGCATGTTGACCTGAAATTGAAGGTTTTTATTTTATCTAATTTTAGACAAAGCGTCTGTAAATCTGCTGCAACTATATGTGGTAGATTCAAACGTGGAACAAATTTGCACCATAGTGTTGGCTACCATTTGGTAAAATATTCAATGTTTTCCCTATTTCCTCCTCCTCCTAGGAATTTTTTGCATAACTTGGACCTACAGGTTACCAAAGTTCCCCATCTGACAGAAATTTAAGAAAGCTAATTTTCTCTTATTTTGTAGAGGTAATCGAGTGCTTTCTTTATCGTAGAACATGATCTTGGCAGACGTTACCACCAACACCAAAATCTTAACAATTGCACTTATTGTTGCTTAAATATTTGAATTATCTTTGTATCGAAAGAATAGGGCATTTGTGTAACCTATGAGGCACTTTGGTAACGTCATTAGCTAGTGAGTTTTCTTATGGGCAAATTTCACGCATAGAAGTTCTCTACACTTTCTTGCTAATGATGGAAATTGATTAAGGCATATTTCCTTTCTCTACGAATACATTTTAAATGTTTTATTGTATCATGCGCACTAAACTCGCGCCATAAATTAAATATCCATATTTTCGCCGAACATTTAATACTGACTATCGTGTATTTGCGGTAACGAATGTAAGAACCAATCTATAAACCGATATTCAATCATTGCGCAGGCATAATTGTCAATCTTGGAATTAATGTATTCAATGACGTGTTCCTAGGCCCTACCCTACCCTTTACAGGCAATAAAAACAATTAACGTAATACTGAAATTTTAATAGCTGTTATGGTAATTTCGCCATGTAAACTCATTTTCTCCGTTTTCCATTCCTGCCGGTATGCGACTCCATTAATTCCCACAATCCCTTCCAGATGTATAGAAAGCTCGAATAAATATTGTAAATGACCTTCACTGACCACATTTGCTGTATTTGATCACTGGCAATCGTTATTATTGTACGTTGTTATGCAAGGATTTGTGCTAGTTCGCCATACATACTCCCGAGTTAAGAATTATGAAAAATCCAGTCTAATATACATTACCCTGAACACTTTTAAAAACACTGACAACGGACTACAAAATCCCATGATCCTTTGAGGCCGTGGAAGCTATGCCACGTTGCTAAGTTGCAGTACAGTGCACGAGTAAGTCAAAACAACTTTATTACATTCAAATACGAGATCGATCTTTTGGTTAGGGTTCATTCTGAGATGTAGTTGGTCCTGTTGTAACAGCCTTTTATGTCGAGGGAACCTAACATAGGCATTTAAATTGCAAAAAGCTTTGTTAACATTCAATAACTGAAGCATACCAAACATATATATAAACACCAAAACGGTCATATAGATAGCTAGATCGACAATCATATCATAAGTTGTTTGTTCCATAGTACCATCGTATTTACTCCAATACTTATTTTGAAACATTTGAGGCCCGTTAATAACATGCAGTTTGTTTTTCCAATCCTTTAAGCTGACTGTTTTAAACGAAGACTAGAATGAGTATATAAAGTAGTGCTATTACGGTATTTAAGCATCGGCGTGATTAGGGCGGGCCGCTCTGATTACTACTGACTAGAATTACTCTTTACAGAACGTTACAAGAAATCTTTTTTCCCGTCTACTACTAAGTTGTGGAATGAGATTGATATCGAAATTCGTTTGCTTGATGCATTATGTCCCTTTAAGAGAGCGTTAGTTAGTCTCTTTAATGTCCCGGATTATTTTAAGCCGCTTTTTTGATAGGTATTCTTCTATAATTCATACCAGACTTCGACTAGATGCATGGGCTCTAAATTATTATCTCTTTAAGATTGGGATCAAGATTTCTCCTGCATGTAGCTGTGGTTTTAGTAAGGAAAGTATATCGCGTTTTTTTTTACACTGTCCCACCTATACTGCCCTCAGACCAAATTTGCTCTCCGCTGCTGGTCGGATCGTTTCAAACAGATGGTTGAGCTTTTCAGACTCTCAAAAATCGTACTTTTTCTATTTGGATCTTCCTTATTAACCAACGATGAAAATGTTGATATTTTTTACCACGTTTAGTATTATATAAGAGAGTCTGATCGTTTTCATACCTAATCACTTTTTATTATTATTATTATTTCTTTATCATATAGTCTGTAGTTTGTAGTTTGTAACGTCCGTCTCTTAGCTGTATAATCGACTGTATTATAAGTGTAACGTGTGAGCCCCCTAGATGAGCTAATAGAGCTCTTGGGGTGAACTCGTAATTAAAAAATATGTTTAAATAAAAAAAATAAAAAATTACTCTTAGATCTCGCTGATGGTTAATTAATATTTACATGATTCCGTCAGCACGTTAGACCACGCAGCCATGTAGAGTCCTGGAAAAATAAAAACTTTCGCAGGGCAAAAAACGTTATTGTTTTTTTCATTTGACTTGTCCAATCAAATTCTAATTGTCTGAATGTGAAATTAACTTGTACGAAAAGCGGTTTAACCCACAAGGGAATGTGAAACGCCTCTTTGATTCGTCGACACAACGCCGTCCCTTGCTAGAATCGAACTGACTGTCTCCCCAAGGTGAGACATACCATAAGAGACTGTAAATTGTGATGGACCACCCCTCCCTTACCATAAATAAACCTCACACAATTTCAGACCTGACAAGATTTCCATTATTACATATTGTTAATTAAACATTTTAATCTCATAAAAATTGACTTGCAAAGCTCTGAAGAAAATAGACTACTGTACGTGATAAATTTTACTCGTCCGGTCTGATGAGTGCTTTGGTAAATATATTCGTCCGAGGTAAGAACTACTCGTTTCTGACAAGAGGAAGAGTGGAATTGTTTTGCCCTGAGACAAACCTAGGTTGGAAATGCAAAGCTATTGTGTTAGCCTGTATGATCAAGATATATTATAGAGTAGTACAATGTACGTATATACTACAATCAAATTCTCTCTTGCTAACTTTAAAATGTCAAGTATACGTTAAAGTGACAATTTCTACATTACTACTATACTGAGTAATAGTTTGGTTTCCATGGTTTGTTTGTACTACCTAATACCGCGCTGCCGCACGTTGATATGTTCAGTTTTAGATATTATGTAGTGCATTTGAGCAATAGAAAACACGATGAAGAGAAACTATTGCTAAGGTTTTGCACTCTGATCTGTTGACAAGAAGATGCCACGTCAAGCATATCGCCGGCTTGCATATACTATAGGTATAGAAACATTTTAGTTGTTAAAGGAGTAACTGCTAAATACCCTGACACTTGTTTCATTAATAATGTATTTTCTCAAATTCTCATAAAAACCTTCTAAAAGCCTAACTCTGAAATAACAAAAAAAACTAATTAGCCATTTCCAACCCCAAATCATTCATAGAACGAGCTATATATGGATAATTTCGCACCGCAGTTTACAAGGAGTTTTCAAGTGATATTTCGAAGTGACAGGGTATTCGGCTCTTAAGTCGTTGTTAAAATCTAACTTACATTGAAAAGTTAGGACTTAGATTGAGAAACGTTACGAATGTTTTATGTCTAGTAAATGTTAATGCATGTTAATCTAGATGTAGATGTAGAGTAGTAGTTGTGTTTTGTTAGGGGAAGGCATAGCTTTCCTACCTTATTTGTTACAATTTTGGTATATTTAGATTTTTAGCATTAATGCTCCATATGATTTGTTGCTCTTAAAGTCGAGCACGAGATGCCACATTTAGCGAATAAACTTGTTGTACTACCCGCCTGAGTCTTCTATGGTTACCAAAGTGCCCTATGTACTGCATGTCCCACTGAGGTTACCAAAGTGCCCTACCAGGTTACCAAAGTGCCCTATTGGTTGCCAAAGTGCCCTGTTGGTTACCAAAGTGCCCTTCCCGGTTACCAAAGTGCCCTTCCCGGTTACCAAAGTGCCCTTTCCGGTTACCAAAGTGCCCTTTCCGGTTACCAAAGTGCCCTTTCCGGTTACCAAAGTGCCCTTCCCGGTTACCAAAGTGCCCTTTCCGGTTACCAAAGTGCCCTTTCCGGTTACCAAAGTGCCCTGCCAGGTTACCAAAGTGCCCTGCCAGGTTACCAAAGTGCCCTATTCGTTACCAAAGTGCCCTGTTTTTGGTTACCAAAGTGCCTTTCGATATAGCTCTCTCTCTCTCTCTCTCTCTCTCTCTCTCCCTGTAGAGGTAAAGTAGGGCGTTTTCGTAACTGTTTTCACCTTTGATAATAGCGAAGCGAAAACAACAACGGGAAGCACTGTTTTGGATTGCAACAGCTGAGTTAGGGTTCAAAGATATCCTGGTGGAGTGGTTTAAGTTGTTGATCTGACAATAAGCATTTCGCATGGATTTTTGGCGTCCTACGGTTACTAAAGTGCCCGGTGTTGTGCTAAGCACAACGAAAGTGTGGTAAAACTTGAATATCTCATAGAACGGTGGATAGAGGGGGCCATCAAAGGTCCTACACCATTCACCCTCTGACCACATAAGCGTTAGTTTTGGTTACATTAAGTATTTTATAAGTCAGGTGTCTTTGTTTGGACTTTCATATCGAGTACATGCTTCAAACTTCGTGGGAACAAAAAAATGACATTTTTTTAAATCAAACACATTTTTCAGATATATGGGTTTATCGTTTGAAATTAAAAATTTGTCTGAGTGTTTGTTGCTTTATGCCCTACAAATGAGTGCAAAACCAAAAGAATCGACGAACGTTATCTCGAGAAAAAAATAGATTTTATTTAACAAGCACGGAGGTTACTAAAGCGACCGTTTTGATAGAAATTCCAAAGTCGTAAATGTATGCTTTTTCAGAGGGAGTTTTATGAAGTAAGTACACGAACAGAATTTTATCAGTTGTGCTTGAGGTTTACGAAGAAACTGTTAATTTTTGTTGAAGTATAAAATATTTATAACAGTTTTTCTTCCTAGAGAGACCTAGGACGCTTTTGTAACTTCTTCAACACTATGAAGTACCACTATTGTACCATATTTTTGTTGCGTTGCATTAAAAAAAGAAAAACATTTTTGCACTATCTACAATCTAACATGCTGTTCTCTCCAAATGTCTGTCAATAAAAACACAGTTATTTTTACCGTGTGATGTATTCTTATCGGGGGTGGATCCAGGATTTCAACATGGGGATTTCAACATGGGAGTGCCCGAGCGAGCATTCTACCGTCCGGTACGTCTGGGGTTTAGAGGTTTGTTCGAAATTTCGCTCATCTGCAACTGCAATAGCAACAAAAACAACAACAACGTCTTTATCTTCTGCAATCAGTGTTATTTCCAGCATTTTCCATGGCATAAAGTTTCGTCAAAAAAAGGTCCCTGGCATGTCATGGGGTATTCGGTGCACTGTCTGACACCATAGATACGCCCCTGCTTTGGTGCCGTTGTTAGCAATGATTATGAGATAAATTCCAAATGCCAAAAAGGTGGCTTATTATGGTATTAGACATCGGTTTAGATTTCTTCTTTTTTTAAATCGCTACATTCTTGATTTTTTTATATTCAATATTTATGTTTAGAATATACTTGAATCTCGGTATATACCATAACCACCTCAACGGCTCAACTATATATTTCTGAATTAATTATGTTGCAGGTAGTTCCCGTTCAATATAATTGTCCTCCTATTCATCATCATCTTCGATTCATCATCAGCACTTTCAATTTAATCCTACACGGTAACGCACTCGATCCCCCTATGCACGAAAAACTAGCATTTCGCTTAAACTGACTGTTCATCTACTCTTGAAAACTTTTAATCGAAAATACCAAATAACAGAAAACAGATCAAAATGTTTGATTTAAGTTTAGCCGAATTCATATAGACTTGATAACCACCTTTGGAATAACAAAGACAAGAGATTCTCCATTTTAGCTTTTTTACGACCTGACAAGCGCACGGGAAGCCATTCAACAGCAGTGCCTTCTTCACACTCCGCACGCGCACACGTCCTCGAGCACGTGCTCTTCTACTTCCAGAGGTTGAAAAAGGTTAGTACCATAATGGATTATAAATGTATGCCTTACTAATAGATTATATAGATGTCATTATATTCACTATGAGCCGTAACATTCATTTCTTTAAATCAAGTTGAAAAAGGGCAGAAAATCAACCAAGCTTCAAAGCAGCGACGTAAGTAATTTTAAAACACTTTGCACAGAGATTGTTAATCAAAATGATTGTTAATCCAAAGGGATTGGGTCATAATATTTAAGAACATAGCCATTTGTGTACCCCTTTTGGCATACCTGATCACAAGGAAACACAACTTTCGCCATTTTCTGCCCTCGAGAACAAAACACGTGCTTTTTAAAGAGCTTGAAATACTTACAGTGAGACCAAAGTTGGACTAACCTCGAATGTACTGACCTATTCAGTGTCTGATTGAATAACATTTTAAAAAGGAGGAAAGTAACACATCCTGTATAGGATCCTGTGAAAGATGCTTGAAACTGGCCACCTAGTTTAGGACTGATGAATGCAAAATGCAAAAAAATGTAAAGTGAGGTTTAAAGTACCACTACGGCGAAACTTTACCACTACGGCGAAACTTTACCATTTCGATTTGCCACTTTTTCAGTGTCAATAGGTCAATCAGTATTAGAAATATCCGAAATAGTACAAAATGTTCCCAAATGGGCGAGTTAAACCACAAACTTTTAGGAGAGTTTACTGGTAAAATCCTGTCCGCTATTTAATGCTTGAAGCCGTTCGCATTATTCAGCGGAAGTGATGTCATACACTCAACACGACATCCACGTCTCGCGAAATAGTGTGCATAAAAACCTCGCAAAGATAAATATAACTTTCTTCTTGTGTGCGTGAAGACGATTTTAGCAGAAATATACCTCCAAGGCGTTGTGTTGTGCAGGCCGGCGAGCGTTACGTTGAGTGTATGACAGTCACTTCCGCTGAATAACCCTTTGTATAAAGCTGAATAAACGGGAACGGTCTTCAGTAATGTCGGACGTTTAGATTCAATATTAGTAGTTGAAAAAATAAGACTTCCTGTCGTCGTATCGAAAAACGATTTGAACTGGTAATAATAGTATATCAGTCAACTCTACTTTGACCGCAGTAAGGGGCCGTCGACAAGTCAAAACACAAATTAACGTTACTTGGACGTTCAGGGGGAGGGGGTATTGGCTTCGACGTTATAAAGTTTTTTAACTTAAGCAAACGCAACTTTCAGTTCTCTTTCTATAATAAAGCAAACATAATAAGATAAGCAAACCTAGCTGAAATGACTGCGTAATGATTGCTTGTGTTCAGTTCACTGTATACAAAAAAGATGAATTAAAAAGATTATTAATTAATTTCATTAATTAATAATTTATAGTACGGTTTTATTCGAAGCTGACGTTAAGCGGGATGGGGAGAGGGAGGGTCAAGGCTAAACGTCCAAATAACGTTAAAAATATTTTTTGATTTGTCGACGGCCCCTAAGGCCGCGGTCGTGTATGACACTTTATACGATAGCTGAAAATTATCTAAGCCGGCATTGTTTCGTTCATAGCATATTAAACTATCACATTTTACCGCCTGATAACATAATGATGTGTGGATAACGTACAACTATCCCATTATCACGAGTATGCCATTACTGAGAAAACATGTTTGTCAGCATTTTACAGTTTGGATTATTTGAATAAATGAACCGCATTTTACAGTTTAGCAAACTGAAGCTAACACAGTTTGTCATTCATAATCCGCGCTTGGTCATAGGCGGCGGAAGCCGAGGAGAAATACTATTTTAGTAGACCCACACAATCCTTCGAGGACTTGACCCCCCCCCCCCCCCCCCCCCCACCCTTAATAAACGCTCCGCCGCCCTTGTTGGTAATACTAGTGAACACATGCGTTAGGGACCAATCATTATTTAGAGAGGGGTTGGTGCAAATAGGGGGAACCATTAATTGTAATGCATGAAAAAAAGGGGGGGGGGGGGGGGCAACTAAATTAATGCAGGCATAAAAGGATGCCTTGTGCTACATTGAAGAGGGGAGGGCGGAGTCGCAAAAATTGTGCATCACATAAGGTAGGTCAGAAAAAATTAAGCATAGTATGTCTTGATTTGCACCACCCCCCTCTAAATAATGACTGGTCCCTTATTCAATTTGGCAAACTCAACACTAGTTTTATCATTCATAATCCGGGAAAGATGCATTATGATCTTGTGTTTTCTGGTTAGGCAAATAAAAAGCAACAGGGCTAGACATGAAGAGGTGAAAATGTTTATTATAAAACAAGTTATGCCAAGCCAAACTATAACAATCAATATCCGATACCATAATTTATATTACCAAAAGAACAAATGCCGATTTTACATCACATCCTTATGTTCTAGCTGTCCAACCATACCTAAGGCCCGTTTACACTACGAAATATTTGTGGTACGGCTCGGATGAATATTTTAATCACCGTTTACACTAGGTTTCAAAGGGCTGCAAAATTTATCTGAGCCGAACCATATATTTTTGGTAGCCGTGCCATTTTCACCCGAGCCGTACCAAAAATACTGCATAGTGTAAACGGGCCTTCGGTTTGATTTTTCTTCGACATGCTTTGACCATGAGAGTCGATCATCAATTATCACACCAAGTGATTTTCATGACTTACTTTTTTAACAGCATTTCCTTCGATTTCGATATTAATTTTATCATCCCCTTGCGCTAGTAATCTTTGACGAGAGCCTACAACCATAAACTCCATCTTAGCAATGTTAAGACTTAATTTGTTGGCTAGAAGCCAGCGATTGAGATTATTTAGCTCTGAATTTATTACAGTTTCTAAGTCGCTCAGATTATTGGATGCATAGCTAATATTTGTGTCGTCAGCAAACATTTTCGGAGAACCTACACTGAGACAGTTTGGAAGGTCGTTAATATAGATAAGGAAGAGTAGAGGACCGATGATACTGCGCTGTGGGACACCACAGGTAATTTCTGAAGCGCCTGAAAGATGACCATTAACAGTGTTTTTGACTTCGATTACTAAGGTATGACTCAAACAATTTCAGGCTGTTTTGGTCAACCCTATAGTTTGAGAGCTTTTGTAGTACAATTCTGTGATTGATCGTATCAAACGCTTTCTTAAGATCTATGAAAATAACTCCATTTAGGAGACCATTATCGATATTAACAGACCAATTGTTTGTGGCTTCAATCAGGGCAGTAAGAGTGCTATGAAGGGAACGGAAACCAGACTGGCAATTTGATAACAACTGATTGTCATTAAGGTATTGGTAAAACTGATTGTAAATAATTTTCTCAAATTTTTTAGCAACAACCGGAATAACCGATATTGGCCGGTAGTTACCAAGATCAGATTTTGTGCCTTTTTTGAGAATTGGTGTTACCCTAGCCAGCTTCCATTCCGTTGGAAAAATAGCACTGCCTATGGATTCATTAAAAATACTAGTGAGTGAGGGCGGGAACGATGTCAGCCGCCATAGTCAAGAGTTTACGAGGAATCTTGTCTAAGCCAGTAGCTTTTCTGGCATTAATTTCGCTTAATAACTTGCGGACACAGCCTACTGTAGGGGGTTGCAGAGTAAATATTTTATCAGTTGGCGTAAGGTATGATTCCGGCTCTACATCGATATGTGGTATTTATGACGCTAGTTTTTCACCTATGCCAGTAAAATGAGAGTTGAACGCCTCGGCCATGTCGACAGGCGAGGTAATGGCCTGGCCTCCAACTTTAATTTCTAATATATTTCGAGACTTACTGGAATTACGCGAACTCAGCTCATTAATCAGATTCCAAGTTTTACGTGAATCTGTTTTGTTATTTTCAAGATTATTCGTAAAGTATTGTTGTTTGGTTATTTTAATTGCGTTATTTGTGTTATTTCGAGCTTCTTTGTACCGTTGCCACACCAATGGATCCCAAGCGAGCGTGGCTTTCTTTTTTAAGAAGTCTCTTTTTTGCATCTGACTTAACAGCTCTCTGGTAATCCATGGGGACCTTTTTTCTTTTTAAGAGGTGCGTGCTTATCTATACATTCCATAAGGTATTGTTTCCAAATATACCACATTTCGTTAAAATAGGGTCGTTTTGTAGGCTGACATTGTCCCACGGCTTTTGTTCAAGATCATGTAAAAAGTCATCTTTTTTTAAATGTTAAATTGCCGAGTTTCAACGATGCGGGCACCTATGCGTTCATAATGAGCCTTTCGAGTCATGTAAACAAGTGAATGATCACTTATACCTAAATGTATGACGCCAGAGGATACAATTTTAGCAGGGCAATTTGTGATACCTAGGTCAATCAAAGTACGAGAATTTGGAGTAATTCGCGTTGGCTCCGTAATCAGTTGATTAATTCCGTAAATGTCAAAAATGTTAATGAATTTTAAAGCGTTGGTACTCGCTGTATTACTCGGCATTAGGTCACAATTGATGTCACATAATAAATAAAGTTCCAAGTTTTCTGCATCGATTTTCCCGATCATGTCTTCAAAATCGTCAGAGACTCGGCGATGACCCGGGGGGTCTATACCAACTACTAACCAGAAACAATTTAGATCGTAGTTTGGTTATTTCGACAGTTAAGCATTCAAGTTGGTCACAACCTAGATCGTCTCGAATTTTATAATTTAGATTACTTCGCAAATACATGCATACTCCACCACCATTTCTGCCATTCAATTTGCGATCACGTCTGACTATCTCAAAACCAGGAATATACACTTCATTGTCATGAATAGTGGAGTCGAGAACTCACTAGTATTTTCTCGCAGCACAGCTGGCGCATCGGATTCCCAGGCGGCAATATCCTAGTGATTAAAGTGCCTATGAAGCCTATTTTTTTATTTTAGATATCAATTCTACATCAAGTGAATAGTACAATGGTACAATATATCTCGCTTTGGATGCTGTGCCGCTGAGTTAAGGAGGTTTTAATATTCAAAATGCTAATTACATGACGTCAGGGGAGCCATCAATTATTATACCTTTTTTTTTTGTTACAATTAAACAATTTTCTTAAATTATCAGTGATCAGTGTTATACCCATGGTTGAAATAAAATGATTTTAGAAATTTGTTTTCTTATATCAGTAGAAACGCCCATTCACAACCACTAAGAAGTGATTGCAGATGCCTCCCCTGACGTCATGTAATTAGCATTTTGGATATTAAAACCTCCTTAACTCAGCGGCACAGCATTCAAAGCAAAATATATTTTACCATTCTACTATTCACTTGATTTAGAATTGATATCTAAAATAAAAATATAAGCTTCATAGGCACTTTAAGGTGATAATTTATAAAGTTGCGTGCAAGTACAGACGATCCTAGATGATTTAGATGGAGACCACTACGATTTAGATGGATATCAGCCTTAATGGTGGATGAGTGGTCAATAACTTCCCAATGATTTCGTCGGCATATTTCCTTGAGGGACGCATTAACCGCATCAACATGTTGAGCAAGCACTTCGTCGTCTGAACGGGCTATCAGACTTGAGATAACTATTTTGATCACGCCTTTAGTTTCTGTTGATTATAAAATTCCAGTGTGAGATTTCGGTTTTATTATCAGTGAGGGTTGAGCATAGCAATGTGACCAGGCCCCGTCGGGTTATATTCAAAGTGCAATAGCGCTATATATATATCCTCAGGATAAATACAAAGGGAAGAGGTCAAAACAATGCCCTTAATAGGTACCCACTTTTTCCGGACCTCTCTCAATGTAATATATTTCTATAGCCGGGGAGCCAATTTTCGCCTTAGGCTTAGACTTGGATGAGAATCTAAATTTTAACCATTATACCGATAACCTTCGTAATAAGTTGTCCAAACGAATCGGTATTTTTAAAAACATTAAGTCATATCTTCCATTTAAAGAACGCGTCTTATTTTATACTGCTATGATCAAGCCTTAATTAATGTACTGTAGTATAGTTTGGTCTTGCTGCAACAAAGATAATTTGGACAGAGTTTTATCTCTCCAGAAAAGGGCGGCCAGAGTTTTACTGGATGCGCAGCCGAGACATTCATCTGTGGATCTATTTAATTCTCTCGGTTGGCTGCCGTTTTATACTGAAGCTGATATCAGGAAATGTTGTTTAGCTTTTAAGCGTTGTGTTGGTGAAACGCCAACCTAATTTTGAAGTCTGCCATATAAGCTAATGATGTTTATTACATTTGTGTTTAGTTCACATAAGGGTTATGGATTACCATCAATACCGAAATCGATTGAATGCACGCATCAATGACGTCAAAGCTGTTCAAGCGCAGGCCCGAAGAAGAAATGACTTCGTGACCGCTGAAAGGGTAGGTTGTATAATACTTTCACGACTCAAGCATGGGAACATGGATAGTCTGTTCTATAGATTAGACTGTATCGGCCCCTGCATGTGCATACTTGCCATTTTAGTATTACATATTGAAATTTATATTTTGAGTATGCTTCATTTATGCCACAGAACTAAAGGCACCTCGCATATAATACCCCTTTAGTAACATGATACCATTTCGGCTATAACAGAATCCTAGATGTGTTGTATTTTCCAGGGAAGTACGTCATCTATGGGATTAAACGTTATACAAAAATAATATGCTATGTTCATTTTTCAACAGTGCGCTCATCGAATAGATTATATGAAAGAAAAGTGGGAGGACTTCAGAAAGGTTCTACCTGCATATAATGGAGAAGGGGAAAGTAGAGCGCCCAATATTGAATCTGAAATTAAAGGGCATGACGAAGAATACGATGAAGATATGGATGTGGAGGTAACGGATCATAACTCCAAAGAACAAAGGGAAGAAGAAAGTGTTAAAGAAGGTGAAGGCAATGGTAGCCGTGATGGCGGCAGTAGCCAAGACGAGGATCGCAGGTATCATGATGAAGATGAAAACGATGAAAGTGATAAAGTGAATGACAGGGATGGTAGTGCTAGTGGCGATGACGAGGATTATGTGTATGATGAAGAAGACGAAAGCAATAGTGAGGTTATAGGTTTCAGTAGCGAGGAGGAAAATAAAGTCATTGATACAGAACACGCCCAAAGAAGTCCAAAGAGGAAAGGGGGCAGCGCCACCAAGAAGGCCACGGTTAAACACAACAGGGAAAGGAAGCAATGTCCATTACCATCTTGTAATGCTAGGGTCATCCACCTGCCAAGGCATCTGCGTAATGTCCATGAGTGGGATAAAGAGAGATCAAGATCAGCTGTTTTACGCTTTCAAATCAGAAAAGAATACACACGCTCTGAGAAACCAACGGTTGAGAAGGCAACGGCAAAAGAAAAAAAGAACAAAGACTATCACAAAAAGAGGCAGTGCCCTATCCGCGGCTGCATGTCTGTGACGAAAAGGCTATCTGACCACCTTAAAAGAGTACACAAAGTTAAGACTGACGGGGAGGAAGGTAAGAAAAAATACAAGGCCCTCCTTGCGTCGGCTTTACGTGCTCCAAAGACACACGTTATATTTGCTAAACTGAAAAAAGCCAGGATTGGAAATACCGAAAGCATCACAATGGAGGACAAGTGTAAGGGGGGAGAACAAAGACATGATGAGAGCAGTGAAGATCTTGAGGCTGAGACAATGGAGGACAAGTGCAAGGGGGGAGAACAAAGACATGATGAGAGCAGTGAAGATTCTGAGATAGAGGTAGAAAGCGAAGATGGTTCAAATGTTGATGATAGCAATCAGGATCTTCTCGGTCTTTATGAAAAGTGGCTGTCGTCTGCTGATGGTGGGAAAAAAGACCAGAAAACGTCATCACAGCACAAGAATCAAGTGCAAAACGTGATTAATGTAATCGACAGTGATGAAAAGAAAATAACACGTCTGCTTGACGCAAAACTGCTAAGGGAGTCCTTCCTCACCTCACATGCAGAAAAGAAATACCATCCATCGACTATAAAATCGTACCTTATGAGTATTCGCCACTTTATGTCGTTTATTTTATCTGAAGAGCCGGAGCAAGTTCCTTTTGAGAGAGACGACGTTGTACGCTTGCGTGAAAAGCTAGAACTTTGGTCAAAAGGGTACACACGTTTAAGCATAAAGCGCCACTGGGAAAAGATGGTGGAAGACCGAGAGAATTTAATCACTCCTGATCAAATTTCAACATTTGAGAATAGTGACGCAGCAAGAAGTGCAATTATTCATCTGGGAAAGCTCACAGGAGCAAATAACATTACTTTCATCCAGGCAGATTATACTCTTGTCAGAGACTTCCTCATGACAGAGATACAGATAGATAATGCAAATCGCGCGGGTGTACTGTCGAATATTTCCCTAAGTGATTTCAAGAAGGCGAGTGTTATGGATAAGGGTGAGAGCTTTGTCGCCAGTGTACTAGAACACAAGACGCTAGAAAGCACTGGTCCTGCAAATGTCGTTATCTCGAAAAAGCTTCATAGCTGGGTAACGATATACATCGAGCAAATGAGAGTCAACTTACCCAATCCTGCTGACCAGCTGTTTCTTTCTTGGAATGGAACTAAACTGAAGTCCAGCCAGATAAACAAAGCCATCAAGTCTGTTTGGAAGAAAGCAGGGATGTCAGGGTCTGTATGCTCAACTGCTTTCAGGAAAGCCGCGGTTACAGAAGTTCATGAGAATCTTCCAGAACACCGTGGAGATGTTGCCATACTCATGAATCACAAAGAGACAACCGCTTCGAAGTACTATCGCTTAGCAGAGAAGAATCGCTGCTCTTTGAACGCTTCCAAGCACCTATCTACCTTGATGAGGAAAACGAAGACAAACAAGGAAGAAAAGCCAGATGAAGTAGATGTCAGCCCTGACAAGAACGATGGTGCTGAGGACAAAATCAAGAAACCTTGGGGTCCTGAAAGTGTGAAAGCATTACAGTCCTTGTTTTCCACTGAGATTGCTCATCGGGAAATAACAATTGAAGAGGTTAGAAGCAAAATAGCAAATGATGTTATACTAAAGTATGAAGATCCACGACGCGTACTCTTTCGAGTGCGCTCAGAATGGCGAAAAACCACGACCGATTTCAAGAAACCCACACCGTGCCTGCCAACTGAGAGTGAAACTGCAGATGATCGCATCAAACGAATGAAGGTAGACATCGAGCAGTCTGTTTTCTCCCCGACGGAGGTGAGCTACAAGTCAAAGGGGTTATTTTCCGATTTGGATGTAAACGTTCTTCTTCGCCTTTGCGGCGACATGATTTGTGACAAGCCGATTTCAAGGAAAACTATCACGGAGCGCCTGCAGAATGATAATGAAGGCCAGAGGCTGTTACATGATGTTTACATAGCCCAGATCGTCAACAGGCTTAAATACGAGAGAAAACAGCGGCGACAGAGGAAGGAACAGCGAGAACAAGAGGAACAGCGAGAAAAAGAACAAAAGCTCTAGTTCTTTTGAACTAGAATAAACGAATAATGAATAGTGCTCTCTATAAGCACTTCAATAATATTTCTAGTCCTTCAGCTCTTGTCTCTTTTTCGGTCGAGTACATTACTTAGCTAATGTCTTAAGACATATTAAGAGACTCTCAAAACATGCTGTTCAAACGATAGTTAAATAAGAGCATATTAGAATGTTAGAAATGCAGAAATGCAATGTTGTTGAATCGTTGTTGAATGAAGGTAGCCATCGAGCAGTCTGTTTTCTCCCCGACGGAGGTGAGCTACAAGTCAAAGGGGTTATTTTTCGATTTGGATGTAAACGTTCTTCTTCGCCTTTGCGGCGACATGATTTGTGACAAGCCGATTTCAAGGAAAACTATCACAGAGCGCCTGCAGAATGATAATGAAGGCCAGAGGCTGTTACATGATGTTTACATAGCCCAGATCGTCAACAGGTTTAAATATGAGAGAAAACAGCGGCGACAGAGGAAGGAACAGCGAGAACAAGAGGAACAGCGAGAAAAAGAACAAAAGCTCTAGTTCTTTTGAACTAGAATAAACGAATAATGAATAGTGCTCTCTATAAGCACTTCAATAATATGTCTAGTCCTTCAGCTCTTGTCTCTTTTTCGGTCGAGTACATTACTTAGCTAATGTCTTAAGACATATTAAGAGACTCTCAAAACATGCTGTTCAAACGATAGTTAAATAAGAGCATATTAGAATGTTAGAAATGCAGAAATGCATTGTTGTTGAATCGTTGTTGAGGTTAATTGCTCTGAGGTGTCACGTAATGCGGGTTTCCATATAATTGCCCCGGTCGCCCCAAAACGTGTACAGCTTTTGTTCAGTGTGCATTGGAGTATAAACGAACAAAAGCTGTACACGTTTTGGGGTGATTCGGGAAATTATATGGAAACCAGGCATAACAGTTATTTGCTGCACCATTTATTGCACTATAAAATTAACCTCGTTTTTTTTCTGTCAAAATAAAGGTTTTTTTTCATAGTACACTGTGACGCTGTGGTTTATACGTAAAATATAATATAATAATTTAAGAGAGTGTTGTTAGGGTTATTAAATGACTACAGTCTACAGTAAATACAGCTGTTTTTAGAGTTATTATATGACTACAATCACTGATCGCAGAAAACCACTATAAAAAGCTGCAATTGAGATAAAATACAGCTGTTTTTAGTGTTATTATGTGACTACAATTAATAAAATATAGCAAAAACCGTATACGACAATTCTGTCGGTGGTACGTTGGATCTTAAGTGTTATTAATTTTAGACGCTACACAAATTCCGAGCAACTTGGAGCTTTCGACTAGAGCCTCATTTGGGCTTGAGATAATGTACAGTTGTTTTAGGGTTATTATATGACTACAATGAGACCGCGTTCACTGATCACGGTATAACCACGGTAAAAGGATGCCGTACAGTTAATTTATAAAGCGTTAATGCAATTATACAGAAACCGATAGTTGAACTAAGTTAAAAAAACTTACTAACTTGACTTAAACAGTAAATGCGCTTCGCTAGTTTGCACTATATGCTACCGCGAGCTGGAAAATAATCAACACTGATTGCACTGAAACTATTTTTTACTTCACCAAATTGTACTGCAAGACACTATTAAAATGTTTTCACGGACGTTACCAAAGCGCCCTACCAGGTTACCAAAGCGCCCTACCAGGTTACCAAAGCGCCCGTTCCTCTGGCGCGCGCGCGCTCTCTCTCTCTCTCTCTCTCTCTCTCTCTATTTTTAATACCGATTTTTATACTACGAATTTTAGACTCATCGAGGGCGATGCAGGAATTTAGCTTGGGGGGAATGTTGTGAAGTACGAATATCAGAAATGGAAATTAAAGTTGTAGACAACTATATTTAGCTGCATAATGACCTTTCAGTGGGAAATTGTGACAGAATTGCATACAATGTTTGAAATAATGCAACAGCTTTCCAGCCTTATAGGCCATTTTGACGGTTGCATGTACAGCTAGAACAATGGTTGTTTTAAATAACAAAAGGCTGGTGAACGAAAATGAGTCTTAGCAGCTCGCATCTATTGTTCTACTGACGCTTGCACAACATCATCAAAATGGTCAATTGGCATGGCATGGGATCACTTCTGCATGCACAATGCTTTTAATGTTTTTGCACAGCCTATATGTGACACGTACTGATATTTTAGGGTGTAATCAGACTCAGCTAATATTATAATATTAATGTATGGTATGCAGTAATTTATAATACATTAAACAGGTTTCTAGGGTAAAAATAATAAGCCACTAAAAATGAGGTGGTAGTAAAATGAAGAATGCAGAAAACACAAATCTGACCCAAAAACAGGTGGTAGATGTATTAAACAAGGGCATAATGAGACACTAATTATTACTGGTTAATGGCTCCTATATCAATATCAATATATCAATATATATATAAATATATAAACAGAATAAATAAGAAACCATCTCTCTATATAAATAATCAGAATAAAGGTGAAAGAGAAAATATGTGCCCTGAGTGGGATTTGAACCCACGGCCTCGGCATACTAGTCCGCTGTGTTACCACTACACCATCAGCACCAACCACGCTGGCAACGCAGCCAGTTGATGGTGTCATTGTGGAACGTAACCGTGGGTACTTCCGGGAGTATTTTTTCTTTCACCTTTATTCTGATTATATATATCTAACTAGATTTTTTCAAAACGTGGACTGCATCACACTGGATTTGTCAGACATTTCAGATTAGCTCCCAGGCTCCTGGAAATCAGATCTGAGCAGGCGATCGACTCTATTTTGGTATGAGTAGGCGATCGACTCTATTTTCAGGACCCACCATGTACTGACAGTATACCATTTTGAGTTAAAAATGCTGGATAAGGACCGTAGGCGACTACGGGCATGCTCGGTGCCTGGTGCACAACCGGTCCATCCGATCCTGTATATATATATATATATATATATATATCCCCCCTGGATATTGGGGTTAAAGCTAATGACATAATATATTATGGCCTAGCTCTAAGACAGGGCTAATGCATGCATATGGCTCTATACCTAATTAATGGAAGATGTCCTGATTGCATGTGGCCCTAATTACATGTACAGAAATTAAGCAGTGTCCCAGAAATAATTATTAATGAGACCACCTTTTGAAAAATGAGGTTAGATATATATATTTGCCCGTTTTCAAAAACATTGCACTGCAAATATAGATATACCTTTTGTATTCTTGTCAAATTTGACAGCTAAAACATTGGAGAACAAAAGGTATATATACATGTATATATATATAAATTCATAGAAATGTTTTTGAAAACGAGTGTATATAAAAATACATATTTATGATGCATGTATTCAATTGCCATTTTTTATTTCATCAAATAAAAATAGTGCTTGTTCTATACTGTAAGTTAAATTACTGCCATACTCTTGGATTTGCATAAAGATGTTGAGGAGGTAAAAAGTAGAGGGCCCAGAGAGCTGCTTTAATTTATTTGAGCAAAATTCATAAATTGAATGCACAATATTTTTCTTTTAATCTTTGATAATCAAGATGCCCATGTCTCACCACCTTGTAAAGACAGTAGTAGCCTGCTATCTACATTAGTAAATTTCATTACTGACAACCCTGCACTTTTTGTTGGGCAGTATACAATGTAAATGTTTCAGTCTATTCCAAACCCCATGAATGCCCCCACCTCTGGGTATTTAAATTAAATGTTTCACTAAGGGACCATCAACATGTTCTTGGTGTTCTGTTTAACGTCCAACCTTAAAGTGCCAATAAGCCTAATTTTTATCACTGAAATAGATTCTACATATAAATTAAATAGGTGATTAATAAATATTTATTGATTTGAATATTGCATCTACAAGTTAGAGGTTTTGATTTCCAATATGTTAATTACGTGATGTCACAGGAGGCTTTATTTATTATACAAAAATGTGCTGGCAGATACATTTTTTTCTACACATCCATGTTATATTTGGGCCTTATAATAGCGGTTATTTTATCAACTATATTGTATAAATCAGAAGTAGTTTCATCCTGTGACATCACATAATTACCATATTCCAAATATAAACTATTATAACTTGTAGGTGCAACATACAAATCAAATATTTTACTATCCCCCTATTCACTTGCTGTAGAATTGATAAATATTAATGATAACAAATTTGGGCTTATCTATAGGCACTTTAACATCCACATAAGTTACAATACTGTAAAGACACTGTACAGAGAGCTCAGTCAAATATCACAGTGAGTTTAGTTGATTAGAAGCTTCAGGCCACATGTATCGATCAATTGCTTTCTCAGTACTACAATGTAGGTCTATGAAAACATCTGCATGTTGGTTGGTTCTGTAATTTGTGTTGAAAGTCCAGTTTGCTTCAACTTAAAGCCATGTGCCATGTTGGTTCATGAATTTGCTCCAATCTCGTCCACACCTGGACCCACTCCCCCTAAAATGTCCGATGGTCCCCAACAAGTCAAAATGCCCCACCGATTGAGATATGTTTGGAAAATTTCCAAAGTACTTGTCAAAATCATGAATAATTAATGAGTTCAACAACCAATCGGGTCATCCCATTTTGGTCAGGTGCATGTACCTTGATACACAATGAAACTCCACATGAAGTTCAGATCTCCAATCAAATGACAGATGAATCTTGATCTCCAATGAAATGCCAGATCAAGGTTGCTCGAATGAGTTGAAAAACTGATCAAGACACTTGCATTTTAATAAAAAAATACATCACAGGAATGGTGAGATGTAAAGGAAAAGAAGCAAATAAAAATCCATGTCTGGAGTGTGACTCGAACCTTGCTTGCAACCAGCTGCTAGTCCTGTCTTGTCCACTAAACTATCAGTTCGTTTGTTGAAATGACCATGAGAAAATAACAGTCACAACCCTTGTAGTCTATAATTGCATGCAATAAAATACCAGGCAAACAATACTTTCTAATTATTTATGAATGCAGGCATTGAGTCATATCAAAAATTCTAGCATCGTGTTTCACCAGGGCATACAAACACCTCGAACCAATAAAAGCACTTGGCCGAAGCGGCATTGTGCTTTGATCTGTTCTTGCTGTTTGGATCCCCTGGTGAAACACTGGCTCTCATTTATGAGCTACATGTACATGTATTACATCAACAGTTAGGGCCTGATTACATGAGGCAGACTCAGAACCGGTTTGGAGAATGCCTCATGTAGACGCAGAGTAATTTTTGGTGTGCTCCACAGCTAAAGCAAGCCAGACCACCAAATCCATCAGCCTGGTAAACTGGGCCAGTCCACATCATGTAATCAGGCCCTTACTCTACTGCCTATTGACAATAATAGAGAGGTATTCTTGGGTTGAAATGACATTAAAATATTTATTTCCAAATGAAATAAAATGTTTTTGAATAGACCCTATCAAGATTATTTCCGCCATCTTGGCAGGGGCGCAAACATACAGGGGCGCAAACATACTGAGGCGAGCGCGCGGCCAAGCGTGTTTTTCAATGGCGGATCAGTCGAGCATTGAAACTTAAAATGCCAAATCATGCACGCTGTGCTGTTGGTTACTGCGATAACGATCAACGATATCTCGATTTGTTTACTATTAAGACCCATGTAGATGCTTTGAAGCTTCATAAGTGGCCTGCTAATCCACAACTTGCAGAAATCTGGCGTAAACAAGTGATAAAGGGACGAAAGGATGATTTCAATCCGCCACCTGGAGCACAAGAGAAGTTTGTGTGTTCAAACCACTTTCCTCTGGGTAAGAGGACGCCTCAGAATCCTAAAACAGACTACCCAACTCTTTATTTAACCTTATCGGACTTTCTGAGGTGCAAGTCTCCGAAAAAAAGGAAAACGAGGAGAAGTTTAGCCATAGAATTAGAAGAATATAAATCTAGCCCTGACCAGTCGAGTGATAGTGATTCTGACGAAGAGGAAATGGACATCGATGGGAACGTTCATATGAGAGTTGATTTGCGTTTTGAGGATTTGTCAAGGGACGCTGATGTAAAAAACTTCACGGGCCTTCCCTCCGCTGAAGTTTTTGATAGACTTTTTGAGTATTTAGCAGTTAAAGCTTGCAAGATGCAAATTAAAGAACAAAGACAGCGCTATCAAACGGATATGCCCTTCGGCGGAGGTAAAATGTATACTTATATGTATACAGGTTGCCGATTTGAGAAATAAGCTAAAAATGTCACCATTACAGTGATATTGGTACCTCGTTTATTTTTTTAAGTACTTAGACTTACTCGATTCTCATAAAACGTCGCCAACACAGAGAGGAGAGATGTAACTTCAAGGCAATGTAAGTTTTATTTCAGTTCAACTCCCGAAAGAGACGAAATTTCGTTTAAAATAGGAAAAAGTGTACTACCACTAATTCCTACGCGTTGCACCCCTCGAAATCGGGAATGCGGCACACACACGCACGGGACATATCACTACAACCCTGACAAATGTATTCAAGATCGAACAATGTTACCACCCTTTTTATGGTCATTGGTCAAATGTCAGCAAAAATGTACAAATGTAAGCAAAAGTAATCTTAGGAAAACTTTCCCTGCTAGCAGATCAGAGGTCTCTCTCTGTCTTGGTAAAATGGAAGGTGAGGGAGAGAGACCTCTGCCGACATCCGACGCTTTCTTTGGTCAACCGCCGTTCCACAATCATGGACGAGTCAAACCAGTTTCGAAAACAGGTTTTACCGGAGAAAAGAGAATCACTAGAAAATCAAACTTTTTAGAACGAAAAAATCCCCAAATACTGACAGGGAAATGTCAAAATCATTCGTCTCTCTACCAAATTAAATTGTATAATTTTATAAATTGATGTTCTGAGAGTACCAAACGCATAATTTTCAACGAAGTACCGAAGACTCAAAATAGCCTTTGCGTGCGCGAGAACTGATTGACATTTGCAACAACATGCGTTAGTTCACGTGGGATACACGTCACTTGTTGCCAAGCAAACTTCACGCATGCGCGACAGAAAGCGTCGGTTGTTGGCAGAGGTCTTTCTCCCTCACCTTCCATTTTACCAAGACAGAGAGAGACCTCTGCTAGCAGGGAAAGGAAAACTCAGTTTTGACAACTGTAAAACCTTAATTTATGGCATTTTGTGCAAAGCATTACCCAGCCTTTGGCCTCCATGTTAGCAAAAAGTTCAACTAAAGTCCTTTCAACTGTTGTAAAACAGTTAAAACATAAGTGCCTTGAAAAAAATGTTGCAAGGCATATTTCCGCCATCTTGGATTTTTGGCCGCCATCTTGGATTTTTGGGGGAAAAAATCGTAAAATATTCAAAAATCAATATTTTTGAAAAATGTATTCACAGACTTGATGAACCTTCATGTAACTTCAAGGCAATGTCAACTTCCAAAAGAGCCGAAATTTCATTTAAAATAGGAAACATTGCACTACCACTAATTCTTACACGCTGCACCCCCCTGAATCGGGGGTGCGGCACACACACACACGGGACATAGCACTACAACCCTACCAAATTTATTTAAGATCGAACAATGTTACCACCCTTTTTATGGTCATTGCACAAATGTCAGCAAAAATGTACAAATGTCAGCAAAAGTGCACGAATGTCAGGATATATATAGTCATTATTATCATCACCACCACTATAACTACCATCATCATCATCATCTCTTTCACTGTCAGCATCTATATCATCAATAAGGCAGCTGTGGCATAACCAAGATTCAATAGCTTCAGCACTGTCCTCTGTTAAGCCTGCACAAGGGAGGTGCCACCAGGTAGAACATTTATCGCATTGCACACTGTTTTCCTCTGCCTTGTTAATCTCTGGTTGCTCTAGAATTACTTTGCTGCATTTGGGACAATGGAATATGTCTGTATATCCTAACAAACAGGGTAGAACATATGCCTTGTAGAAAAGGGTGATTCTGTTGACCACAGAAGAGCAGAACGCTGAATCAAATTCTATCCTTTCATACAGAGGCTTGTGGCCTTGAGTCCACACAATGAAAAAACAATGATCCACTCCAGTAACCCACATCTGTGCTTGTACTTGTGTATAGTATTTATTCGTGGGTTTAAGTCTGGGTGTGTCATTGTATTTTTCTAGAAAGTCAACTTTCTTGTACACTTCTTCCCGGTGTAAGTTCTCATTCCTCACAGCATAGGGACATTTCACTTCTATGGTTGCAGGAGAGCAGCATTTGCACACAAACATCCCATCTGGAGATCCTGCCAGGTATGGGTAGTCTCTCTTTACATATAACCCACACTCCTTGAACCCCTCCACACCATTATCATGTTGCGATGCAATATCAGATATAAATGCCTTAACTGCAGAACTTTCGTGTTCGATCCCCCACTTTATCTGCGGTAAATAAGAAATGTCCTCACCTTCATTTATTAAACTTGAAACCGCTGAAGTATATGCTATCTTCTTTTTTGCCTTGATTTTATAAGCGACTCTGATTTGTTGCTAACAGTATGAAAGTTTGAAGCCGTGACTCGCCCTGCCCTATGTTTTTTCCAAAGGGGATTTTTACTTTGTCCTCTAGTTTCTGCTTCTATTCTTTTGACTTCATCAGCTGTTAACTGGCTTTCCTCCAGAAATCTAGGCCCAGTTTCGTCAACTGGCTTGCCCTTGTTGACTTCCCTTGTCATGAAGTTTAAAGCCTTTTCTGTGAAAGGGAAAGGCAACCCATCATCTTGTCCATGTTCAATTGAGTTTAGAACACAGGCAGAGGGGGCTGAGAGTTTCACTGCATTAAGTAGTGAAGAAACTCTCTCATCCGTCAACAATCGATCTTCTGGTTTTCGAGGATCTGAAACATGTACATATGGTACAGTGTATATGTACACTTCAGATTGAACAAGAAAATTAAATTAAAACATACTTTACCTATGACAATCATCCCCAAGCTATTCATTGCACGCTCAACTTCCAACTCCAATTCTCGAAGCTCTGAGTCTGTGATGGACTTGTAAGAAAGGAATTGTACAGGAACAGCATAGGGCTTTCTGTTTCGGCACTCATCTGCAATCATGAATATCATTAAGTGGCTTGCAGCACACCTCTTCTTTGAATAGAGCCCTTTAATGTAAGAAAGGAACTCCAGCTTCAAAGGACCAATTAGTTTCAACACAGTCTCTTTCACACATGCTGCTGATGAAATTTCAAGTAAGTTTTCAAACTTCTTGGCCTGCTTTAAGAGCTCTTCATAGCCTGTAAGATCCCATGAAAGTTCCATAAGTGTTGCTTCTGCAGTGCGTTTGCCATTCAAAGTTGTTGTATATAAATCTCTTGATTTAGATTCTCCTTCGACCAAGAAACCCAAATCCTCTGACAACTGTTCATTGATTTTCCTTACATCCATTGTGACCTGTTCCTTCTTCCCAAATTCCCTTATAGCTTTACATCGCAGCTGGTACTCTTTGTGAAGATTTTTTAAATTATCTGATCCAAGATCTTCGTCACCTCATAATTCCCCTTTCATGCTCTCCATCAATCCCTTGTGGACATCGCAAGCATCTGCTTTTATCCACCATCGGCCGGTAGGGTTGCTGATTTTTGCCTGCTTCAGTGCTTCCATCTGTAGAAAATCAGAGTTCACCACTAAATAACTGCTTGTTACATGATTTGTTTAGTGTTATTCTGATTGTTATTGATATTGGTTTATAGCCCTTTACCTGAACAGCAACTGTGCGAGTAAATCCAGACTTGGAGATCCGCCTCTGAATTTGTCCAACACTCAAGCTAGCAACATTCGTTTTACTCTAGTAAAACAAAATATTGTTAATATAAATGGATATATAGCACATTTCTGGTATGTCCATATATGCTACACAATAGGTCATTTGCATCATGGTATCATTTACTACAACTACCAGAATCCATTGCACACTTTCTTTGTTCAGTTCATTAGCACCAATTGTCTTACTATTCTCATGAGGGATGACAAATTTGAATATGAAAGAAAATCTGCAAAGGCCTATTATCATAATACTAAATTAGATATTAAACCAGTTGTTGGCATATTGTTATTCAAGAAACACTTGTATTGAAAAAAAAATTCAGTCTATATTTTCATTTTATAGAAAATCTCCAATACTTTTTGTAATTTCAATACACACCTTAAGGGGATTATACATTCCAGGGTTCTGGGTTTTTCTTTGCGGTGTTGGAGTTATTCTGTGGTGATTCTCTAAATCTCTGACGGTAGAGTCTCCCTCCATAACTTCTAAGTGATCCATGTGTTGTGGAACATGAGACCATACATGAGACAATTGATGTACTGTTGAAAAAAGAAATTTCAATAACATATTAAGCTTTGACTTTATTTACACTTCTATGATAATGATCTTGTAATGCATCCATCAATAAAGTTAATATGCTTTTCACTGCTTTTCAAACAGTTTTAGTGCAAATAAGAGTACTACTAAATAGGAATGATAGTTTTAATTTGAATTGTGCACTCTGGCTTAGTAATATTTAATGTTGGGAAACTGAATATGATTTTTCCATGAGTTTATATAAAAGCAAGGATTACATGTATATTCAGATTCCTAACAGTTATAAAATGCTCGTAAATTCTAGAATTGAAAATGTGTGTGCAATAACATCCATCGCACCAAGTAAAATTGGATAACTGACTGCATAGCAGGAGACCAATTTCTAAATTTGGAGTTTGATGATTAGAGTGCAAATAATAAACCCATGAAACAGTACTAACAAATTAGTGCTAAATAGCACTAATTAAACAATAGAAAACAAAGGATTTAGTGCTAATTAGTACTATTTAGTTAGCTAGCTATTTCACGGGTATATTATTTGCACTCTATTGCTATATTGTGTACTATGTTGTTTGATGCACATGTAGTGTGCTCTTTACCAATGACAAAAACAAACTTTAATCACCTGGTTGAATAGCTTTATCTGGTGTACTCTCATCTGATTGAACTCCATTTCCATTTCCATCTTGCTCGGACAGGGTAAGGCCACTCAAAGCTAATGCATCCTCTATAAGATTGGAGCAGCTGTTTGTGACTTTTGTCTGTTGTTCTTCGTCTTCTTCTTCTTCCTGTTCTTCACTGTCATACTGCCAACCGGGACCCCTGTGTAAGGCAACCCACTTATGCCCAAAGTGGGCGTACATAGTTTCCATCCAATTGGCATAGTGTTCTTCCACGCCAAGCTTTTGGGTGTACACTGATTCAAAAAACCTTATATTATAGTCAATAAGGCCATATGGCATCCTGTTCATTGGCATCCGTGTGCATGTATTGTTAGGTTGCTTGTTGAAACACTTGGACAATATTATGTTTACCCTCTTCATAGAGGGTCCCTCATTCCATCCAAGCTTACCCTGAGAAAGTCTCTCTTCACAAATTTAAAAAAGTCGAGACCATATGTGTCTACCACAAAGATTTTGAAAAGATGATTCAGAACGTGTCCTTTCATTTGCTTGCTCTTTGATGATTTGAAGAGTGCCAAAAATGCTTTGAGAGTATCACCAATACTGGGCTCTCTAAGAATCCCAGGAGATAGTCCAAATATTGGTGACAAACAGCTTTCAATCTCTTCCTGCTGAGGTCTGTGCTGAGTTGGTGTTTTTGGTGTTGTTGTTGTTGGTCGGTCTTCAAAATAGTCTATGTTCATTGCTTCCTCTGCATCAGAAAGGGTGGGGAATTTCTGGCTGAGACATTTCACAACTCTTGTTCTACATGAGGCTCCTTTAAAGAAAAAAAATGAATGTCAATTATCAATTGGAAAAAAATATTTGAATCTATCCACAGAATACCCCTTTTATTTCTTGTTTATAAGCTTAAATCATCACTACTTTCCAGAATTATATTGTTGTAGCATGTGAAAGTATAGCTTACCTGTTCGAGTGGAATTGTTTAAGTTATTTACAGATGAAGCACAATCATCCCAAAATTTGTTGTTCTTGTGTTTTGGCCACAAGTTAGTATGTGAATCGGGCCAATACAAACATATGTATTGAACTAATGCCACTTCTTCTTTTAGAGACCATGGACTATTTGTTCTTGTTATTTCTTTTTCTT
The DNA here is from genome assembly GCA_030867875.1 of Actinernus sp. WN-2022. Taxonomy (NCBI): domain Eukaryota; kingdom Metazoa; phylum Cnidaria; class Anthozoa; order Actiniaria; family Actinernidae; genus Actinernus; species Actinernus sp. WN-2022. The sequence goes on along the minus strand of JAOWCC010000666.1, from coordinate 279,940 downwards.
TGGTTTCTTGTCCGTCATTTCCAAAGAGGCTTCTCCTTGAATTACTAGGTACACATGCATGCTTAGAAGCAGGTTTTCCTGGTGTATTTCCCTCCACAACAGACGATCGTTTCTTCATCGTGAGTGACTGTGAGACATAAAAAAGCGATAACTTTAAACAACGAAAACACATATTTCCCACGGGGAGCGATGGGGAGCGTTTATACTACGTGACAATGTTATATTTCAAGAGTAATATTTGAGCTATTTTAGTAATCTATCTTGAGTTTTTAGTAAACTATGGGACAAATAGTATATGCTCATCAAATTACAAACAGAAACTTTGAAAACGGTTCATGCTTTTACTCAGCCAACAAATTGATCGCAGGGATAATATTTTTCACGTATTTCATCCGGAACAAGTACATCAGATAATTAACTATCATTTAGTATCATAGATAGCATTAAAATGTAAAGTAATTTATATGGAATGAGTGATTAAACTTACCGAAATCTACAACCGCCCGCCATGTTTTTTTCTTTGATGTGTAAAAACTACTACCACAATGCAATTCGATCGTAGCGCGCACGTCGTCTGGCAAGCGTTGATCATCTGGGAGAGTTTCGTAATGAAGTATGTTACCACACTTTTTAGTCGGGAGGACAAGCTCAATTATACTAGGGCTATATCAAGTCATACTCGCCTAACTCTATTCTGGAAGTAGAAATAACGCTGTACTCTGACGATGGGAAGCAAAACGCAAACAGAGATTGACGATTTTAAAGCTCTTTGGCAGAAAGAACTGCTACCAAGCATCCGGAGGGAAATCAAAATGGAAGTTCAGCCTCTCTCTGATAACATTCAGCAGATCAAAGTGTCAGCAGATTGAAGAATCTCAGTCATTCCTTTCGGAAAAATATGACCAAATCTTAGAAGCGGCTTTCTGTACGTGGTGAGTGGAATGTTGATATCGATGATTCTGAGGCAGGAATATGAAGAAAGAGTTAGATGTTTGGATACCAGTAGTATGGGCTTCAACCGGGATGTGGTAGAACAGTACCTCTGCATTGCAGTTGACTCAATTGGAGAAGACATCTCTTTTCTTTCCAAGGGATTGAAACAAGCAGATAAAGTTTACCAGACCAGGTTCAATGCACCAAACACCTTACAATCCATGCTCATGCATAGATAAAAGATAAAAGATGTGATAGCTTTCCTGAGAAATATGGCACATGATTTGAAGAAGTACTTCCGTGATCTATTCGTCAAGAAAGGCAACCAGCTGCCACACATGTCTTGGTTATCATGGTTTCAGAAGAAAGAACAAACCATATGCATTGCCAATCCAGTATCTACCCTACCATTCTATACGGAACAGCTACATTAGGGACCTGAGTTAAGAAAACAGAGCACCAGCGTTAAATTCCCAGTCGCAAAGGCGGAGTATGCTGAGTGATGATCAACGTCTTAACTATATACCATTTTCTTCCTGGGTAACATACCTTTCAGACTAAATATGTTTCTCATACAATGGCTAAAGTGTTGAGGCGATACCCATGTATTACCTACACTTTAACATATTATTGAAAACATTAAACACGTTCCAGAGCAACGCTGGATATTCCAAAGTTGCTCATTCTGGAAATATTTAATAAAAACAGTTAAAAATTACCCTTAGCCTTCCCAAAAATGGTAAAATGTTCTGATATGACCATTTGTCTAACTATTTCTTAAATGAGTATAGAAAAATATTGGATAAATAGAAAATATTCCAAAATGATGGGTTTCTAACATAATAATAAATCAGCACATAATTTCCAAAATGCACATATTACTCGCAGTTGAAAAAAAAACTAAATAATGAATTAATTTGTTCAAGTAAATTACAAATTTCTCTGTCAGAAATACGAATATTTGCGTAAAATCTGCAAAGACCAGTGTTTCGAGAAAGAACTCGCCTCACTTCAGCAATGTGTACCAAAAATTGTCCAGCCGTTGGAAATTGCCACGAAGTCCTAATTTCCTTAGAAATTTCCAAGTAACACCACAAGACCAATCCCAAAGTGTGGCATGGAAATTTCCAAGTCATACCACAAGATCGATCGCAAAGTATGCCTTGGAAATTTCCAAGTCACACCACAGGAACGATCGCAAAGTATGCCTTGGAAATTTCCAAGTCACACCACAGGACCGATCGCAAAGTATGCCTTGGAAATTTCCAAGTCACACCACAGAACCGATCGCAAAGTATGCCTTGGAAATTTCCAAGTCACACTCGTCACAAAACCAATTCCAAAATGTGGCACGGAAATTTCCAAGTCACACCACAAGACCTATCACAAAGTATGGCTTGGAAATTTCCAAGTCACACTGCAAGACCAATCCGAACGTGTGGCACTGAAATTTCCAGGTTATCCGAAAGTGTGGCACGAACATTTCCAAGTCACCCGACAAGACCAATCCGACGCTTTTCATCTCTGCTTGATTCTATTTTTCTTTTTCTTCTCTGCTCTACAGCAACAATTTCTGAAAGAGAATAATATTTAGACAGACGGCATAAACTGTGGACTACACTCATAGACTTAAACACAAGAGTCCGAAGGTTCTATGTTTTAATGTTCTTTTCAATCAAGACAATTACCACATGTAGCTTTCGTTTAGTGTTATAACCTTAGCTAAGGTTAGAAATTACTCAGATTCTACCTAGCATTTCAACTCATGATTCATGTACTTAACTTTTTCACGAATAAAGCCAGTTCATTGCAGTCATTGGGTTTACAATTGCAAGCAGGCAATTTTCGCATTGAGTTCTTAATTATTTCGATTGATGGCTACTTTCAGAACCAAAATATATCAGCAGAACTGGGCTTCGAAACATGATGTGACTCAGTTTGGTTTTGTTAGTTTGGTGTTGAGAGAAATTTAAGTTACCGGTCGAGTTACAAATGACAAACAGCTCACACGCTACAAATATTGTATACAGTGAAAGTAATCGTGATGTATCTGAAATGCTTTCTTTTAAGTAAGTCGCAATCTGTGTTTCTCACCATCATAGGACATGTAACATCCTGAAAAGCTACGCATACTTACCTTTGAAGATTGCTATGAAGAACAAGGCTTACGAAGTTGTAAAAGCAGAGTGCGGTTTGTGCCAATATTTAAATTTTGAGCGCATATTAAATAACAGTAACCGTGATCCGATTGGTTAAACTTGACACTTCGCAGATAGCGGGACATTCAATTCCATTCACATCTACGTGTTAGCCGACCGACGAACAATCGAACAAGCTATGAATTCAAAATGTATTCAAGAAAGCACCCATATTCTTATCACTTCGCCTTTCGACTTTTCCAAGTCATCGGGTTACAAAAGAACAAGAACAAGAAGAAGTCCGGTTTCTGGCGAGTGATGTTTCAGTTGTATTAAGCGTGACTCCTTGCAGCCCCGAAATTGTCGACTACGTAATGCACTGAGAATCTTTATAATATGCCGCTTCACATCTACGGGATTGTATCAGCCGATGGCTTTTAGCTAACACTGGTATGTTATTATGTCGGCAAAACATTCATCAGATAGATATTGCGAAGTTTCAGGCAATTGTTGTGTCGAGTTCGAAGACGTGAACAGCCGACTAAATTTCACTCGAAGACTGAATTTCTAACCGGACCTGAAACAACCATAGGGGATGGATGATCAAAGCCAGGACCCGGCTAATCCACAAATTTAGACTCAACCAAGACAACCTACTCACAATGACGAAGTGTAGCCCAAAACAGCCACCAGATTAAGCAGAAAGTCGATTCAACAAAGTTCCCTGCTAACAGAGGTCTCTGCGTCTATGTAAGGCATATGAGCCGGAAAGACCACTGCTGGAAGAGAAATTCAACATGGGCAAAGGCTAAACTTTCTCAGTTCAGTTGCTGAAATAGATTGGTCTTGTTAATTGCGACTTCAAATTTCCGTGCCACGCTTTTGGCTTAGTATTTTAGTGTGACTTGAAAATTTTCCTGCCACATTTCGGAATGGTCTTGTAGTGTGACTTGGAAATTTCCAAGGCATACTTTGCGATCGGTCCTGTGGTGTGACTTGGAAATTTCCAAGGCATACTTTGCGATCGGACCTGTGGTGTGACTTGGAAATTTCCAAGCCATACTTTGCGATCGGTGTTGTGCTATGACTTGGAAATTTCCGTACCACTTCTCAGTCTAAATATTTCAATTTTCTCTCAAATTTGCAACACCCCATTTTTGAAAGAAACGACTCTACACACAAAAAATTGCCAGTTTTGTAACAGTTTGTGGGTATTTGGAAAACTATAACATATTTTACTAAATCGTGCCAAAAAAACGGTACTTTGGAATATCCAGCGTTGCTCTGGAACGTGTTATTAATAATTCATACGTCACTAAATGGCCCCCTTATGACGACCGAGTCTCAAAAATGTGTCCTAACATTTCTTTGACCATGTAAATGTACAAAGAAACACTTTTTGCTGCTTGAAATGCAGAGCATTACAAAACACGACTTACTTACCTCATGAGAAGCTAGATTAACAACACCAGAAATATGGCCGAGCGATAGATTAGGGTCCTTTGGAAACATTGTAACTCTGCGAATAGTGAATCGATATGAATCTGTTTTCAGCTGCTAACTCTCAGATAAATGGGGCATTGCAACGGACAATTGAGCTCGAATACTACTTAAGGGTACGTACCCATAATATTATGGTATATCGAACCCAATCCCCTTCGGTCCCAGACCCCAGTTACAATGCATTTGGCATTTATTCCAGTTCTAAATGTTAAGTTCTTATTAGAAAGGATTAAGTCCGAAGTATTTGATGCTGAAACGATGTTTTAAATTGATTGAAAATAAACAAAGTTCTGATTTTGTTAATGTCTCACTCTTACGGTTCATTTATTTGGGTTAGAAAGTCATGTTTCGCATCATGTTACGTCACAGACTATATCTCCGTAAATATGAACTAGAATTAAAATCTGTTTGCATGTTGAGGTATCCCATTTATCCAGCTTTACTCTAACACCAACTGTTGTATAGTTTGTTTCACTATCAAGTTGACTTTTACAGTTACCCTGGACCCACTTTTAAGAAAAATATACCATTTTGGCCTATGAAACTCCGTCAAGTTTCGAAGGTTAGCAAATCCAATTGCAGGTTATGATAGCCTGTTTATCCAGCTTTAAGGTAGGTGCCTACTAATGTCAGCGCGCACGCCGTTCTGCGCATCTCGCGCGAGCAGTACAGTCCCGCGCGTGAGGGTTGTAATCCGCGAGTCAATGCGGGCTTGTTTGTAAACAAATAAATAATAATTGCAACTTTGTCTTTTCATTGTTGTCACTGTATTTTGGATGAAGGTAGATGCAGTTAGACAGATTAAAAGATGGAGCAGATTGAAATAGGAGAGCGGAATCGACGTCGTAATGGACGATTCCTAAAATCTAAAATAATCAAACGACCACGAATTGAAGGTATCTGAAAAGCTAAAGCCGATTCTACAAATGATGAAGTGGCAGCTCGTCAAGGTGACGATGCTGATTATTAGTCGTGGATTGATGGAAGGAGGATCGTGGAGTTACGAATTATCGCGGACCAACAGGAGAGCGGCTGTTTGGACTGCCATAAAGCGCTACGTCTTAGCGACACGGTAGAAGAAAGCAAACAGGGCTCATCAGTATTTTGTATGTAATGTGCAAATCATGCGGCCAGCTAAACTCCGTAAAAACAGGCAAAACTCACAGAGGTCCGAAAAAGAAGAAAGTTGGAAGGCCTATCTGGGATTTAAACACAAAGGCAGGTCGTAAATTCCTACATGTAAAGATGTCTAATTTACACCGTCTGTTGTTTACATTTTTATTCCGTGTGTAAAATTAAAGCCCAGTTTCGCGCGTACGTAGTAAAATTTGACAGAAGTCATGTTTTGTTTTTGAATTGCGGTAGGGTCAATCAATGCAGGTCTAGGAGCGACTGGAATGAATGTTCTCCTCACCACAATGAACATCCCGTGGGTGAATAAAAATGCCTACAAGTAGCAAGAGAAAGCGAGCAAAGGGGTTCGTGACGTGTCGAAGAATACATGTTGAACTGAACAATTGAGCTAAACAAGTTAAGTATACCCCATCTCAGTCTTGGTGGAACATTACAATCCAAACATTGAACAGAAAAATGGTACCCCATATATCACACTTTCGAGGGTCAAACTGGCACCACATCCTGAGACCTAGAACAAGTAAAAAAACGCAACCCCTATCCAGCAGCACATACCCACATAACCTTTATATGGGTCCCTATCATGCACCTAGTGGTGATGACGTAAAGATAACGTCATCGGCACGTGATTTTAAGTACGGTACATGCCTAGATCTCCCTCATTTCTAATGCCAGACAGTTCAAACTTGGACAGGCATGGTATTGGGTTCCCATAAATCACTTAGCGACAACCAAATAACGATGACGTCATCGGTCACGTGATTTTAAGTACATGCCCAATCTTCCTGATATCTAACGCCAACCGGCGCAAACCTCGAAAGACATAGTAGTGGGTCCCTATCAATCACTTAGTGGTGGTGACGAAACGATGACGTCATCGTCACGTGATTGTAAGTATATGCCCATGTTGCCCTCATTTCTAATGCCAGACAGTTCAAACCTGGAAAGACATTAGTAGTGGGTCCCCACAAATCAACTGTTGGTGATGATGTCATCGGTCAGGTGATTTTAAGTAGATGCCCATATCTCCCTCTTTTCTAACTCTAATGCCAGACAGTTCAAACTTGGACATGCATTGGGTCCCCACAAATCACTCAGATATATTAAGGCATGGGGGTCAATGACTATCACACTCCTAATAAGTATAGGGGTGGTTCTACTTTAATTTGGTTTTACTCGAAAACCTTGATTTCATGATATATAATGTAAACCCACCATTCAATCATTTTTGTATTGTTGTTGCCATGGCGATTGAAGTTGTGACCTTTGAACTATTTTTTAGAAAAGCACAATTCAAAGCTTCGGGAGGAATATAAAGTGCACAAAATTCAGAAGTAAAGGCAATGAAACTATTGCAGCTTACCTTGTAGTTTATGCGTCCAATTAGGAATTGTTGAAATGTGAGCTATTTTGGCATACACTAAAAATCACGTGACCGATGACGTCATCGTTACATCATCGCCACAAAGTGCTCGGGGGCGTTAAAGGGGCTGGGTCACCTGGTGCCCGTGCGCAGTAAGTATGCTTTTGAGGTAATTAGCATATCATAAATATTCAAACCGTTCAAAATTCTTCTGCGATCACAATGGTTTCTTTCGCAAGCAACAGTAGCATTGTGTCTGAATGGTCAGTTCAATGAGAGGTCATTTCTGATTGGCTGAGGGTAAGATTGAAACCCTTTCAATGTTAGCGGGTAGATTTTGTGTAAGAAAGTAAAATTCAGTTACGGAAGTTCACCTCGATTTATCCGAAAAAACAGCAATGAAATTCCGGCTAAATGTGTAAAAAAACTCTTCAACTCGTCAAATGTAATACTAGGGATTGTTTACTTGTCATCGTCATCACTTAGGACAACCTGGCGCCATTTCTTGTGAAAATCGTCAACATTTTGCGAAACATGGTTTTGGTCCCGTGTTGACTTGAACGCTGAACGGACGGTATTCAAATTTAGTAGTTGTTCCTTGCCTTGCTGAACGGAAAACACCCATCGTTTGGAGTTCTAAAGACTTGTAAAGAGAGTTGGAATTCGCCTCCTTTCATGATAATTGTTGTGAAGCCTTGGTTCGTTCGTGAAGTGTTTAAATTAAATGCTTTGCTGGAATAAAGTCAGTGAGATAGCTTGGCTCGAACTTCGCCGTTTCCTAAATGAATATTTTTGAAGAGCCAACAAAGTAGCAGGTTCAGCTAAATTTCAGGTATGGAAAACGTTTTCAGGCGAGTTCGGGTCGTCTTTTGTTTTGGCTTTGGTGTGTTTTGGCCTGTGCTCAGAAAAGTCGCAAAATAAGCTCTTTCTTTTCTTTCATTTTGTCCGTTTTATAAAACATTGCTTTTTAGCAAAAGGTTTTCGGCAATGTTATTTATCTTCTGGTGTTACTTTTGTTATACCTTGAGTCAAACACGTCTTTTTTCACTAAACGTTTCGTGTGGAAACAATCTCAATCAACGCAAAGGCCGAGTCACTACCAAAAGTTCCTTGGCCTTTAGCTCCCGCCAGGTTTTGAATATTTGTTTGCTTAAGTATATAGCAGCATGTTGGCTTTTCCAGTGTTGGTCATTTATTTTTTCGTCAATTGCCTCAAGGCAGGCGTTTTCTGAGCCTTCATTCATCACAATTTCGAACACAAAATGTAAAAATGAAATACTCTTCATTTAGAATGAATGCTAAACAAAACTTTCCTACCAAAAATATGTTTTAGAGGTTCGAAATAAGAGCGATGGAAATGGATTCCTGAAAGGTTCCTTCGGAGGGAGGTTTGATTTCGTACGATCAGAGTTGGAAATCAAATTTTGCCTTTGGCCATGCGATAGCTTGGTAACGAATGAGCGCTGACCCAGCCCCTTTAAGGCATGGTTATTAAAAGTTTGAACCTTGGATTTGCACACATGCTATCTACATTTACAATTTCGGACGCTTGCTTCTTAATAAAAATCTAATCAATTTTAAAATTGAGTGACGCTAATTATAACTTATTTTAAGAAGATTCTATTGAATATTAATTCGCCTACATTTATTAAGAAGACTAAAGGGGCTGTGTCACACAGTAGTAGACTTTACATTCACGTTCCGGGCCGGAGACAGCTATTTCCACCAATTTTGATATGAACTAACGAACCTCTCGGCCATGTGGGATGCTTGAATTCAAAGCAAATATGCAAAAATGACTAACAAACAGTGTTATAGAAACAGTCTGCTGGGAAAATATTGAAAATCCTTTCAATCAAGCATTGAGGGAGGGAAATTTAACTGTTTGTATCCAATTAAAGCCACCACCCGAGCGATTACTCAATACATGCGCAGTACCATGACATAGCCCCTTTAATGTGCGTAAATTGACCGATGTGTATGGTACTGGTATAAGATTCGGTGTCTGGCTAATGCTGGTTCAGGTTTCTTTTCTCTCGAGGTTCTGTGAGTTGTTAATTGTCATGGCATTTCCTAATATAATCAAAACAGCATCTCTTTTATTTTGCGATATTGGTATCAGTTTCGCTTGCCTCGCACAGTCCGATAGTTTTTAATGGTCGCACAAGCGTCGCACAAGCGTTTATTACTGTTCTTCTTTCATAAGTAAAGAATTTGGTCCTCTTAACAAATAGCCTTACATTGCTTCAACACTATTGATGCCTCAGAAAATGTACAAACGAATATTTTCTTTTCAGAGAATTGTTGTGTAGGGCAGAGACGAAAGAGAATAAAAAGATAGCTTATATCAGGAAGGTGAGAAGAAGAACATTTCAAATACTGGTACCATTTGATAAAGCAAGTTCAATGTTGTACATATAGAGCACATTTTGATAGCTGTTTTTTATTGTAAGAGAGTCCAATTGTTGGAAATTAAAGCAGGATCTAGTTAATATGTTATAGGTATTTTTTTAGTTTTACCTCAGTTCGCTTCGTGAACTTTGAATGTATCAGAATTTCAGATCCCTTTTATAGGTGGTAAGGGGTCAGAAATGAAGAATGTTTCTCAGCTTGGAATGGGGTCATAGATTCGGAAGCTTTTTCTGAAAAGGAATCTGTACAGTAGTTTTAATTAGACACTTTAAAAGGGTACCTCAATTGATAAGTCAAAACGGTCCAGTTTACATGTTCCAAATATTGACAAAATAAGGAGTTTGAATTGAGAAGTTGACTGAAACTTACGTTATACATAATAAGTCACATAAGTCACATGTAATTGAAAGAACTAGTGTTTATATTACAGAAGAGAAAAAATAGACACAGTATCGGCTGGATAGCGCACGTGTAGTAATGTTATGTGTACTCATTGTAATTTAATTTGTATGTCTTTACTTATGTCATTTTATATTTTATAATTATTCGCTTTGTTGTATTTGTTCGATATTTTTGTATTTTAATAGTATTAGTAATAATTGCAGTGAGTCACATAAACTTGAAACTGTACTATGATAAATATATACAGTGAAGCTGCAGAGCCCTGTAAAACCCTGTTCTACTTGCTAATACATGTAGATTGGTTCAAGGTGAAACAACACAATGTCATAATTAGAGACTTTTACCATACATACATTTTGATAGAGCTAAAGTGGATTTGGTTTTACTTAGTCACTGTTTACATGTATGAATGAAAACGAACAATGTTATCCATTTTTATTAATAGCGTGCATGCTTTAAAGTTCAGCTTTCTACACATGTTCAGATTTTAGCCTCTAGCTCTCCTGTTGTGCATAGTTGAGTCCTGTCGTCAGGTACATGTAAAGATGTAAATATTTTGTTATTGCTGTGACTTTAACAGCAGTCGGTAACAATTAATGATATGTGATAACAAATCTTGCCTAGCAAGAAGCTAGGAAATTCCTGAGTCCTTTTTCAGTTGATCTCAGAGTGGTAACGAATATTGCCTAAATTCCTGAGTACGTTTTCAGTTTATCTCAGAGTGGTAACGAATATTGCATAAAAAGTAGCTAGGAAATTCCTCAGTACTTTTTCAGTTGATTTGTGAGTCATACAAATCTTACCTGCAATGTACCAAGAACATTCTTACGCACTATTTCAGAAAATGCCTTTTGAAATTTCAGTAAGGTTTTGTTATTATCTAGGGTTCATTTACTTCCAAGGTCAAATTAATTTAAAACATCAATATTGTTTTGACTCGACAAAGGCAAATTTTTGTGGAAAACATGAATATTTTGACATTTTTTTAACTTTTGAAAATCGTGTTTTTAAAATGGACGATAGCCACCTATATTTCTGCCGCAGTAATTATCCACCACTATTCACATCCACTTCGGTGAATAATTGTTAAATATACACACACATATATATATATACATATATACAGCGAATTGCAAAAATTATGTCAAACCCAACCATATCAATATATCGGGTACATTGTGGGAAGGATTACTTATCACTCAACTCTAACCCGTTGACCTGCACATGAGACCGACACAATAATGGTTACTTTTAGCGTTCATCTCAAAGCAACGCAAACAGCAACGTCCTTCCGGAGCTGGAACCTCAACGTATCGAAAACTTCGACTTAAGGAACCAAGCGAAACATCTCAAGAAATGTAAAGAAGCCATATGGAAATGATGGCAACAAGCGTATCTGCGTGGACTTCGCGAGCGACACCGTGCGCTGGCAGGACCTGAAGGCATGTTGCTAAAGATGGGAGACGTTGTAATCATCCGATCTGAAGAAGACAAGGGCAAGTGGCTTCTGGGAATAATCGAAGATCTGATCGTTGGAAGAGATGGAATAGCGAGAGGCGCAAGGCTGAGAGAAGGGAAGTCTCGCCTGGAGCGCCCTGTACAGCACCTCTACCCCCTTGAGCTCTCATGTGACAGGAGGGTGACAGCAGCAGCAGTCCCACTGAACCCTGATGTTGGGGATTTTATACCCAGGCGGGATGCCACCATAGCAGCAAGGATACGCATGAGGGATCTAGCAGAGGATCAGGAGTGACGACGTGTAAATAAGCAGTTAAGAGTTATGAACTGGAACTTACTTACTGAGAACTCTTGTTTTGTTAACACACTATGATTAGTTAAGTGAAGCCACTCTCCTTAGGGACATATATCTCCTCTGGAGACATATGGGGGAGCACGTCGGAGATGGGCCGATGCTATATTAAAGCGCCATTAGATTATTATGTGTAGGAAGTTGGAGTGGTGTGATTATATTAAATTACCAGGGTTAGGGGGTGTGGTAGTGCACCAACCAATCATAATCCGAGATAAACTAATCCATGGGTAAATATATGCGAACTGGAAATTAGCTTGATGGTGAGTTGAGCGTTGAACTGAGACAACAGCGATAAACTTTACCCAAGAGATTGAAAGAAACTTTACAAAGAGTATACCAAAGAAAATCAAGGTATTAAATCAGTGAAGTGTACTGTGATTGTTTATTCACAACACTTATTAATTTGCTTCCTGCTTTGGTGTACCGGTATTCATATTTGTGTATCATTCTTTCTCATGGTAGTCATATTTTGCAAGCATTTCTCCCTAGCGCCCAAGGGTTCACAAATAACCGGATTCCCATTGCTCCCAGAGGTTTTGTAATATTTATTTTTTAAATATATTATGAATACTTTAGCAAACTGTTGTTTGCTTTCTTGCACGAATGCTGGATATTCTACAGCCTGTTAAAGTCTACTAAATAGGGCAGAAAACGAAACCTTTTTTCACCACCAAGCAAATGTACAAACCTGATTATAGAAGCATTGCTCTGGTACACAATGTATTGTGTGGCAAAGGATGAGGAATCTGTAACAGGTAATTAATTCTTTAGGAATTGTAGGATTCCTACGGTGACATCATATTCCTAATACCTAACCCTGACCCCCCAAACCTAACCCTAAACGTAACCCTAACTCTCCACCTGGGTTTAGGGTGTTTAGAGCTAATTACTAATTCATACAGTCATTCTATAATTAATGTCTTTATTATTGTTCAAACATAAAATTATCAAAACAGGTAACTTATCGAAACAAATATAAAATATTGTTGTTCAAGATGGACCAATCATTAATATATATCCCTGCAGTACATATAACTCATGCTGAAATTAAACTAACATACAATTTCTTTTCATTTGGCTTATAGAATATAGGTTTGAGTCAGGCCTTGGCTACATGGGTGTTGACAGTATGTTGAGGCGTACAGAAGATGTTTTGTCGGTGTAAAATGGTTCACAGTAAAAAACGAGCTGTAAAACGCAACTGTTACACTTGATCTTACAGAAACTGTAATGGTGATATTAGTTGTGGTTACACACACCGTGGTAAAAGTGATACACAAGGTGTGCATGATATCCGTTATAATATACAGGTATACATGATATCCGTTATAATAGAGAGTAAAGTGTGGCACATGCAATTATTCCAATTAGTGATGTTATCAACCCTAATTAAGCATTCGAAATTGTTTAGATTATTGCAGCAATTATGCTGTGTACTAAGCTAAATTTCCGCAGAAAAAAAGCGTATTTAAAACTTGCATTCCAAGACCAAATACATTATACAGATATCTGCAAAAATGGCAAAATAACTCTAGCTAGCTATTACAGGCTACGGAAAAAGAGAATAGGAGAAGAACCGAAAGTTGGGAAGAGAAAACTGGGGTGCAAGCGTGGAAGACCCAGGGTTTTCAATGATCGAGATGTGAGATGTATAATAAGAGGACTGCACGAATTTCTTAGAGCAGAAGGGAAATTCACCTCTACTCGGCTCATGGAAGTCTGTTAGAAGAACGCTCAATAAGAACGGATATAGCTCCCTCCAGGCACGGAAAAAAGGGTATATGAACACCAAAAGACCATAAAAGACACCTGGCTTTCGCTAGGAAAGTAAGACGTGAATTTGCTCAAGATCTCTGGACAAGGAGGATTAATTTTTATCTTGACGGCGTCAATTTTGTATTTAAAACTAATCCAGCTGCCCAAGCCGCATTAGGCGCAAGAAGAGCGAAGGCCTGGAAAAGGGCTGCACAGCCAAGGATCGAAAGAGGGGAATGGGGCCAAAACATTCAAGCTTATGGTTGCTATCAGCTATAAGCATGGTGTGAATGGTGCGCCTATTTTCGTTATTACTCAGTCGGAAAATTTTCGCTATTGTTTACTGTTGCAGACAAGGCGCCATATCGTCTGTGGCTTCAAGACGGTGAACCATCGCAATCTCCGGATCTAAATCCCATAGAAAACTTATTTAACATCGTGTGAAAACAACTAGCCAACCAAGCGCTGAAATATAATATAACAAAGGAGACATACAATGAATTGAAATGTTTTGACCAAAATATGCTCGAGAGAGCATGAACAGGAAAATCGAACTAGTCCTTAAAACGAAGGGCCGAATAATTAAGTATTAAGTTATGTGTATGATAGCAAACCACACCAATACAACAAGTACAACCTTATTTTGTTGGAGTACACTTTTATCCCCACCACCCCTCCCTGCGTCTGATGTACAAATAGTCTATTAAGCACATCCCTCTTTTAATATGTACCAAAAATGGACATTGCAAAAGATGGACATTGCAATACGGTTATAACAACGAGTATTATCAGTCAAAAATGGAATGGTAAACCCGACGTTTTGCACGATAAACCATGATAAACCACCAAATAGAAGTAGTATTTCTTACAGAGCAGTTTACCGTGGTTTATCGTGTTTTACCGTTAACATGGATATTAAATTAATGTTATATCAGTTTACTGCGGTATACCGTTTCTTTACTCACAATCTTCTTTTTTAAATATGTAAAATATCTTAATTTCTTAAGTACATGGGATTAGGCCCGGGAAGACAGTACAAGCGCTGCAAAGCAGTGTTTGCACGCTGTAATCTCACGCTGGTCTTGCTGTTTAATATGGTCATTAAACCTGAAAATGTTCCACCTTACCCGCATCATTTCGGTTTCCCTAGTATCAACTACGCCATTCTTGATATATAGTAACTCCTTTTTGCTTATACAACTAATTCTAAAAGGTTGCTCTTTGATGATTTACGATTCATTATATAATTACTCCCAGGGCATTCTGCAGATCTATCATTCTGTCAGGGACTACCATATAACAACTATTATAATCATGTAACTACCTTATACCAAGTAAATTTACGAAGGTTTAAATATGAAATCAGTCTCCTCTTCTTTATCATCAAGTAGCTGCTCTTGTACCACAGAGACAGTGGTTCTCGCAGTTAATTATGCATGTGTTGGTTGTTTGCAAGTGCTATCTTCCTACTTTTTCAGCTGTTTATGATATATACACCTCATTCATAATGGCCGACAGCGCGGTTAAGCCTGGTGACGAGCGGCATGAAAGCGACGCTGTAAAGGCTTCGCATGATCACTTCAGTATAGACTATAATGGCGTCATGTACAAATTCACTTAGTGTTCGTCTTAAAATTACGGGAAATGATGTTCCTGGTGCTTCTCTTGCTGATCGAAAACCAACAGAAGTAAAGATTGAAGAATTGCGCTTCTGGTTAAAGTGTCGAGGTGATCCGGGAAAAGGATTAAAAATGAAAGCAGAGCTAGTGAAGACGTAGGAAAACTGTACACAAATGTGTGAGATTGTGTGTTATTGACTCCACTATGCCTCATTTCAATTGCAAATCCTGTAACTATACTTTCTTTACTTCTTCACACTTTTCTTCAATTAGAGTTGAAGAATATATAGAAACTGGGCAAGATCAAGATGTTGCCTTTACACTATCGTGATTATTGATTGATCATAATGGTACATCTGTTAATGTAAAATTCCAAATTGGTGAGCTCCCAAATGATATGAATATGATAGCATTTCTTGCTGGGGAGCTAACCAACAGTGCAAAATTATTCTCGTCCTTTGCAGATGTTAGCTATGACAATGGCAATGATGTTCATGGAACTTTTGGAGAAGAAAGGAAGAACAAATGGAAGCCCTGGAAATATCAAGACCGACTGAAGGTGGTACAAAAGGTGGAAACGATAAAGAAAGAGCTTGAAAGGAAAACACTGGCTGAGTAAACAAAGAGAGCAAAAATAACATCCCTTTTGTTAGCATGCAGGCAGGAATTTGTACCACTTCTGGGAGAAGTTATTGACAGGGTTCATGTAGATCCCCTCCAGCTAAAGAATAATGATTGTGCTCTTGCACACCGTTGTCTTTTGAATGAAGTCATTAAAGTATCTAATCTCCTTGAATCTGTTCATTCTTTTTCACAGTTGAAATCTAACTCTCCATTGGCCAAACATGTTAAAAACCAAGTGCCATCTTTCAAGACTTGCCAATAAAGTGGTAAGGTGGTTCAATGAATCACGAGGAGAAGGTAAGAGTTTTGACTATCGTTTTATTGGTAGAAGACTCAAGGGGATTTCTGCACAACTTTATGTTTTTAATTGCAGCTATTGAGCCTGGGCTAGAGGAAGATACAAAGTCAAAATTCATTTTTCATGTCATCGCTTATCTTTGTTTGACTTTGCGAGATTGTGTTTCTCTTTTTAGTCATGTTGAAATCTCTGATGAACAGGTAAGTCAGCTTGAGGTTCTCTGCAGAACTTACTTCAGACTGAATAACATTTGTTTTAACTTTTCATCCTACAGTCTGGACCATGGGTAATGTAGTACTACCTGTTCACACAAGGGACATGAAGGGCAAATATGGTATGGGGTTGGGAAGGGTAGGGAAGCAAAGCATATTTCAATTGCCAGATACATCCAAAATACCACATATCAGTCCAGATGGGAGCAGATATTCATGCATGAATAAGTTTCTCTGATATGGCTACGTAAACATTCAAGCCAGTCTTCTCCTGTGGATTGAGATATGTTCCCAAACGTGCCACTGATGCCCCAGAGTTCTGCTACTGTGGATTCAACAAACCAACTTCAGCGAGCAAGTGCCTGTATTGCCTTCACCCATTGAAAGATAAGATTAAGAAAACTGTCGAACAGTTTGTGCCTTAGTTGGAGCCTTTTTTTGTTAAGGGTAGGAATTAATGGTTATCTGTCTCCTGGTAGTTCGTCCAAAGCATTGAGAGGGGGACAATGAACGGCCTAGGAAACGTGGAGACAGTGAGAATGTAGGGGAGACATTTACTCTGCTTGTAAGATACTGAATGTTCGCATGTATTTATTGCAGTGTCAACACGGCCTTCGCTCGGTACAGTTCGAGCTCGCTATTTAGCAAAATCTAACTCTTTTCTTCCCCGATTTTGTAGTGGAAGTGCTCTTATAATTTGTACAAAACTCATCCTAAAAATCCCAAAGCCCCAAAGCTAAGACTTCAGAACATGAGTTTCTTCGTAGTTTCGCTTTGCCAAACTGCAGTTTAGAATGAAATATTATAATTCCCACAGAAGTTGTTTGTTTATGAGTCGGCATTGCCAAGTGGATTCCTAAACTATTATCCCGAATACCATACATGTAGATCTTCGAAGCACTTATGTCTTGGTCTAGTGGGGAGTTTGTACGATTCTAAATCCTGAACTTCTTAACTGATGCAAATCACGAAACTATAAACTCTTATCCATGATTATGTAATGTAGCAAACATCACAATCTATGCATTATACAGGTATTTCAGTTTTTGGAGCTGACAAATGACTTAAATTGGTTCCCTCTTTTTTTCAACTGCTCTTCTGAATTGAGATTTAGCACTAATGCAGTATTCTAGCTAGTCTCTACAAATGAGGGTAGAAAATTTGCAGTTATAAATATTCATAACATTATACATATTAATAATATTTTGACAGGGTGTTCTCGTCACCGAAGTGTTTTTCAGAGAGGCCCTGTAAAAAGAAAAGCTAACTAAATGGAATACTAAGTAAGCATAAAAGCTACAAATAGAATAGTAGTTACGTATTAAACGTGTATGGTTAGAGTTTAAAACGATTGATTACATAAACAGAGTTTGAGCTTGAATAGAGATAATGATCTTACAGTCCGAACATCTAGATCTAAGTTATTAATAAACAACGTTATGAATATTCATGATTAAATAGTAAAATACTTCTTTTTCTCCATCAAACAATAATTTATTGAGCTTTAGTTTCTCAAAGTAAATGGTTCAAAAAGTTGGGGGAGCGGGTTATATGTGATTGCTTTGACAAAAAAAAATATATATGTTTTTACATGATACATGGGTATACATTTCAGTATATTTTTATGGTTATAGATGCCAGGATTCTCATGGTGTTAATTTATAATAATTACATGCATTTAAATAAAAACTATATTACGACACCATAAGTTAGGCTTATATGAAGTACCGTAAAGACCCGTAGATAAGCCGCACCCCAAGTTTTGAAGCTTGAATTTAGGAAAAAAAACTTTTTTGAAAAATACAAAAAATAATTAGAAAATCTTTTGTCCGAGTTCATAAACGCTTGTACTTGATGCCAAATTTCTTTAAAAAAAAGAACAATCTTTTGTTGGAGTTCATAAATGCTCGTACTTGAAGCAAAACTTCATCAGATTTTCTTAAATACATAATCGCAACTTTAATTCAATCGAATATGGTTCAACTTTGCCTTGTCATTTCGTGTGTATATATTTTAACCTGCAGTCTTTAAATCACTCCAGAATACTTCTGCTTTTATTCCTCCATTAACTAACAACAATTCAAAGGAACCGCTTTCCTTTAATCGAAAGAGCAAGAAAGGTTTTCTGGCGAAACTATACTTGCACGAGTAGGTCTGAGGTCCGCCATCTTGGATTTTCATTAACTAGTGCCAATCTCCTGTGTAAAATTGCGAAGAATGCCTGGTTGTTTAGATGCATGCTTTGACAAGCGCTGCGAATCAGCATGTTTTGGAAGGTAAATAAGCTTAATTACATTTAAATATTCACGAAATTTTAATATATTAGGTCTAAGGTAGGTCTTAGAAGAGTTTTTGCTTTAATTCTTTCAAATTGCGTGTTTTTCCCCCCAGTGATTATGCTCAAATTGCTATATTACACGTTCAGATGCGATTTGAACCTGATTGTAAAATACGCACCGTCGCATAATAAAAGCTTCATACAGGTTCATGATACGTAAATATATGTTAATGTTGGGTCTCCTTTCTAGGTGTTCCCGTAGATAAGCCGCACCCCTGATTTTGAATGGAAATTTTGGGTAAAAAGGTGTGGGTCTTTACGGTACTAAGCAATTCAAGATCGAATGATTTTGTGAATGCTTTCTCTTACACTTTTAATTAGTGAATGGGGGATAAAAACAAGATAATACTGGTTGGCATTGTTTATTGTATAGAATTGATATGTCACAATCCCAACGCTGCACAGTTCAGCGATACTTAAATGTTTGAAAATGCTTATCAACACTTGGTCTGGTAGCAAATCAACTGAGAACTCTTCTGGTGTTTGCCATCTTCAATCGGTGTTTGCTCGTCTGTGTTCTTAATTATTTGAAAACCACTGATTCTTTACACTTTTTTGTGTTGCTATGCTGATTTTGGAATATACTCTTTCGGGGAACTTGACCTGTGGATTAAATGGGTTTGCATTGATTTCCGACAGCCGCCGCACAGCAATTACCCTGAGGGTCCTGTACATAACATCAAAACAGCTTTTAAAGAAACTTTATCAAACTTGGAAAGGCTGTAAAAAGGGCTGCTACTTCTGGTTTTACAAATGCAGCATACCTTGGGCATTGCCCTGGATAATGAAAGCAGCAAGATTGACAAAAAGATCAATGGAATAAAACTATTATCAAGATTAACAACCAAACTTCGGAACTATTGCCTAGTCGCAGACTATAAATAAACCATGTACAGGGGGCTCAACATTTCTTTAGATTACCGCACAAAATGGTTGTGAGTAGTGTATTGGTTGAGAATGATATTCTGTTTTCCAGACAACCTTTGTCAAAATGACATCATTTCAAAGGTGATACTATTAACAATGAGCAACATTAATTGCTTGATACGTAGGTAGGTAGATGGATGGATATGACATATACTCAAATAAAGTATTTATTTCCATGCAGAGAAAAAGTGCCCATCAAATCCAAAGAGACGCAGTTCTCATTACTTTGAATCCAGCTCGGATGAAGACACTCCATTTGAGGAAAAAGGTAAAGATAATAATGATAGTTAATAATAATAATCCTTTACCTCAACACCTACTAGCCCTATGACTAGTGGTTCTCAAATTTCACTAGCCCAGGTGCAATTTTTACTCGTCCCAGGCTAGTTTACTACTGCTAAGGTCAAGCACTGTACGCCCTTTCAGAAACAGCAAACAATTACCCCAAACATTTACATATGCCTGTTATCAGCCATGACATTAGTAAATTATTGTGTACCGTTTGAGTTTTTTATATGTCACAGTTTAATAAATACCTCAGGTTAAATTTGTCCAACCTAGTTTATTTTGTGTTCAACCTACATGTACATGTGGTTTTCAACCTAGTTTCTTTTGGGTTCAACCTTCAGTTTTAATATTTTGGTTCAAGGTTGTTCATTTTTGTTCAACCTAGTTCATTTTGGTTCAACCTAGTATATTTTGGTTCAAGGTAATTCATTTTGGTACAACCAAGTTTATTTTGATTCAATCTTGGTAATTTTTAGGGTCTTTGAAATGTAGGGTATCATCATATTTTCTACATTGTGAATCAACCTAAGCTGTCAAACTATGCGGATGATAATCAAATATGTTATAGTGATCACGATCCTGCAGTGATGGAAACAGTTAAAAATAATGAACTAAATGTTGCTGGTAAGTAGTTTTACAGCAATAACCTTGTACTTAACCTGATATTTAAACTTTAAATGAAAGTTTTCCACCGTTGTTGACTTCAAACAAGCAGTTCAAAACTATTTTACATGAACATGTTATATACTCTGGTAAAACATGCCTTTTTAGCCAATCAGAGCATGCATTTGGTTGAAACTATATTATAAAGGTACCGTATTCACTCACGGATAAGCCGCACTTGCAGATAAGCCACACCCCGAGTTTAGAAAAAGAGTTTAAGAAAAAAGGTTACATTGTAACCTTCATTGGACTTTCAAACTGAAGAAAACTCCAAAGTTGTATCTGTAATTTCAGCTCTGAAATAGTATAAACTTCATGTCTACATACTTAGATACATGACCTAACTTTCGATAGTATTTTTTTATCCGAGATCTTTTCATTCAGGTCACTTTTTAGATCGACATGTATCATGTCTAAAAGGATATCTGGAAGCCATCTATTTGAGAAAAAAACTAGTTGGTCAAAGAGAGGTGGAAGATCAGTTTGCATAAATTGACTATTTTGCTGTGAAAGTTTTGAACAGTGATGACACAGTGGGCCATTTACCACGCAAATACTCAAGGATATAGCGTGGTATTTTCTTGCTCGTGGAGGAACTATAACCATCCATTTATGAAACCAGATTTAGCATCTTTATTTTATTGCAGAATAATAAAGTTCTTTTCTGATTATCAAGAGTATATTTATTTTTCAGTTCCGCCTTTGGAAAGGTCTCTTTTTCGCCATTCAAATTGACTACTTTATGCTAAAAACTGTCCGGTTTGCCGTGCGGCCAAATGAGCTGCGTGACGTCACTGTGAGGACTTGTTGTTACAAATATGGTGGACTCCAGCGAGAAAGTTATCAACTACGCCATTCTTGATATATAGTAACTCCTTTTTGCTTATACAACTAATTCTAAAAGGTTGCTCTTTGATGATTTATGATTCATTATATAATTACTCCCAGGGCATTCTGCAGATCTATCATTCTGTCAGGGACTACCATATAACAACTATTATAATTATGTACTACCATATACCAAGTAAATTTACGAAGGTTTAAAGATGAAATCAGTCTCCTCTTCTTTATCATCAAGTAGCTGCTGCAAGTGCTATCTTCCTACTTTTTCAGCTGTTTATGATATATACACCTCATTCATAATGGCCGACAGCGCGGTTAAGCCTGGTGACGAGCGGCATGAAAGCGAGGCTGTAAAGGCTTCGCATGATCACTTCAGTATAGACTATAACGGCGTCATGTACAAATTCACTTAGTGTTCGTCTTAAAATTACGGAAAATGATGTTCCTGGTGCTTCTCTCGCTGGTCGAAAACCAACAGAAGTAAAGACTGAAGAATTGCGCTTCTGGTTCAAGTGTCGAGGTGATCCGGGAAAAGGATTAAAAATGAAAGCAGAGCTAGTGAAGACGTAGGAAAACTGTAAACAAATGTGTGAGATTGTGTTATTGACTCCACTATGCCTCATTTCAATTGCAAAACCTGTAACTAAACTTTCTTTACTTCTTCACACTTTTCTTCAATTAGAGTTAAAGAATATATAGAAACTGGGCAAGATCAAGATGTTGTCGACCCTGATCCCAATAGCCTTTACACTATCGTGTTTAAATAAAGGTTATTGATTGATCATAATGGTACATCTGTTAATGGAAAATTCCAAATTGGTGAGCTCCCAAATGATATGAATGATAGCATTTCTTGCTGGGGAGCTAACCAACAGTGCAAAATTATTCTCGTCCTTTGCAAATGTTAGCTATGACAATGGCAATGATGTTCATGGAACTTTTGGAGAAGAAAGGAAGAACAAATGGAAGCCTGGAAATATCAAGACCGACTGAAGGTGGTACAATAGGTGGAAACGATAAAGAAAGAGCTTGAAAGGAAAACACTGGCTGAGTAAACAAAGAGAGCAAAAATAACATCCCTTATTGTTAGCATGCAGGCAGGAATTTGTACCACTTCTGGGAGAAGTTATTGACAGGGTTCATGTAGATCCCCTGCAGCTAAAGAATAATGCTTGTGCTCTTGCACACCGTTGTCTTTTGAATGAAGTCATTAAAGTATCTAATCTCCTTGAATCTGTTCATTCTTTTTCACAGTTGAAATCTAACTCTCCATTGGCCAAACATGTTAAAAACCAAGTGCCATCTTTCAAGACTTTCCAATAAAGTGGTAAGGTGGTTCAATGAATCACGAGGAGAAGGTAAGAGTTTTGACTATCGTTTTACTGGTAAAAGACTCAAGGGGATTTCTGCACAACTTTATGTTTTTAATTGCAGCTATTGAGCCTGGGCTACAGGAAGATACAAAGTCAAAATTCATTTTTCATGTCATCGCTTATCTTTGTTTGACTTTGCGAGATTGTGTTTCTCTTTTTAGTCATGTTGAAATCTCTGATGAACAGGTAAGTCAGCTTGAGGTTCTCTGCAGAACTTACTTCAGACTGAATAACATTTATTTTAACTTTTCATCCTACAGTCTGGGTAATGTAGTACTACCTGTTCACACAAGGGACACGAAGGGCAAATATGGTATGGGGTTGGGAAGGGTAGGGAAGCAAAGCATATTTCAATTGCCAGATACATCCAAAATACCACATATCAGTCCAGATGGGAGCAGATATTCATGCATGAATAAGTTTCTCTGATATGGCTACGTAAACATTCAAGCCAGTCACCTCCTGTGGATTGAGATATGTTTCCAAACGTGCCACTGATGCCCCAGAGTTCTGCTACTGTGGATTCAACAAACCAACTTCAGCAAGTAAGTGCCTGTATTGCCTTCACCCATTGAAAGATAAGATTAAGAAAACTGTCCAACAGTTTGTGCCTTAGTTGGAGCCTTTTTTGTTAAGGGTAGGAATTAATGGCTATCTGTCTCCTGGTAGTTCGTCCAAAGCATTGAGAGGGGGACAATGAACGGCCTATGAAACTTGGAGACAGTGAGAATGTAGGGGAGACATTTACTCTGCTTGTAAGATTCTGAATGTTCGCATGTATTTATTGCAGTGTCAACACGGCCTTCGCTCGGTACAGTTCGAGCTCGCTATTTAGCAAAATCGAACTCTTTTCTTCCCCGATTTTGTAGTGGAAGTGCTCTTATAATTTGTACAAAACTCATCCTAAAAATCCCAAAGCCCCAAAGCTAACACTTCAGAACATGAGTTTCTCCGTAGTTTCGCTTTGCGAAACTGCAGTTTAGAATGAAATATTATAATTCCCACAGAAGTTGTTGTTTGTTTATGAGTCGGCATTGCCAAGTGGATTCCTAAACTATTATCCCGAATACCATACATGTTGAACTTCGAAGCACTTATGTCTTGGTCTAGTGGGGAGTTTATACGATTCTAAATCCTGAACTTCTCAACTGATGCAAATCACGAAACTATAAACTCTTATCCATGATTATGTAATGTAGCAAACATCACAATCTATGCATTATACAGGTATTTCAGTTTTTGGAGCTGACAAATGACTTAAATTGGTTCCCCCTTTTTTCAACTGCTCTTCTGAATTGCGATTCAGCACTAATGCAGTATTCTAGTCCCTACAAATGAGAGGGTGGAAAATTTGCAGTTATAAATATTCATAACATTATACATATTAATAATATTTTGACAGGGTGTTCTCGTCACCGAAGTATTTTTCAGAGAGGCCCTGTAAAAAGAAAAGCTAACTAAATGGAATACTAAGTAAGAATAAAAGTTACAAATAGAATAGTAGTTACGTATTAAACGTGCATGGTTAGAGTTTAAAACGATTGATTACATAAACAGAGTTTGAGCTTGAATAGAGATAATGATCTTACAGTCCGAACATCTAGATCTAAGTTATTAATAACAACGTTATGAATATTCATGATTAAACAGTTGATAGATCAATAATTGAAAATACTTATTTTTCTCCATCAAACAATAATTTATTGAGCTTTAGGTTCTCAAAGTAAATGGTTCAAAAAGTTGGGGGAGCGGGTTATATGTGAATGCTTTGACAAAAAAAAAATGTTTTTACATGATACATGGGGTATACATTTCAGTATATTTTTATGGTTATAGATGCCAGGATTCTCATGGTGTTAATTTATAATAACTACATGCATTTAAATAAAAAACTATATTACGATACCATAAGTAAGGCTTATATGAAGTACCGTAAAGACCCGTAGATAAGCCGCACCCCAAGTTTTGAAGCTTGAATTTAGGAAAAAAAACTTTTTTGAAAAATACAAAAAAATATTAGAAAATCTTTTGTCCGAGTTCATTAGACGCTTGTACTTGATGCCAAATTTCTTTAAAAAAAAGAACAATCTTTTGTTGGAGTTCATAAATGCTCGTACTTGAAGCAAAACTTCATCAGATTTTCATAAATACATAATCGCAACTTTAATTCAATCGAATATGGTTCAACTTTGCCTTGTCATTTCTTGTGTGTATATTTTAACCTGCAGTCTTTAAATCACTCCAGAATACTTATGCTTTTATTCCTCCATTAACTAACAACAATTCCAAGGAACCGCTTTCCTTTAATCGCAAGAGCAAGAAAGGTTTTCTGGCGAAACTATACTTGCACGAGTAGGTCTGAGGTCCGCCATCTTGGATTTTCGTTAACTAGTGCCAATCTCCTGTGTAAAATTGCGAAGAATGCCTGGTTGTTTAGATGCATGCTTTGACAAGCGCTGCGAATCAGCATGTTTTGGAAGGTAAATAAGCTTAATTACATTTAAATATTCACGAAATTTTAATATATTAGGTCTAAGGTAGGTCTTAGAAGAGTTTTTGCTTTAATTCTTTCAAATTGCGTGTTTTCCCCCAGTGATTATGCTTAAATTGCTATATTACACGATCAGGTGCGATTTTAACCTGATTGTAAAATACGCACCGTCGCATAATAAAAGCTTCATACAGGTTCATGATATGTAAATATATGTTAATGTTGGGTCTCCTTTCTAGGTGTTCCCGTAGATAAGCCGCACCCCTGATTTTGAATGGAAATTTTGGGTAAAAAGGTGTGGCTTATCTACAGGTCTTTACGGTACTAAGCAATTCAAGATCGAATGATTTTGTGAATCGTTTCTCTTACACTTTTAATTAGTGAATGGGGGATAAAACCAAGATAATACTGGTTGGCATAGTTAATTGTATAGAATTGATATGTCACAATCCCAACGCTGCACAGTTCAGCAATACTTAAATGTTTGAAAATGCTTATCAAGACTTGGTCTGGTAGCAAATCAACTGATAACTCTTCTAGTGTTTGCCATCTTCAATCGGTGTTTGCTCGTCTGTGTTCTTAATTATTTGAAAACCACTGATTCTTTACACTTTTTTGTGTTGCTATGCTGATTTTGGAATATACTCTTTCGGGGAACTTGACCTGTGGATTAAATGGGTTTGCATTGATTTCCGACAGCCGCCGCACAGCAATTACCCTGAGGGTCCTGTACATAACATCAAAACAGCTTTTAAAGAAGCTTTATCAAACTTGGAAAGGCTGTAAAAAGGGCTGCTACTTCTGGTTTTACAAATGCAGCATACCTTGGGCATTGCCCTGGATAATGAAAGCAGCAAGATTGACAAAAAGATCAATGGAATAAAACTATTATCAAGATTAACAACCAAACTTCGGAACTATTGCCTGGATATTATTTTTCTGCGAAAAGCCGCAGACTATAAATAAACCATGTACAGGGGGCTCAACATTTCTTTAGATTACCGCACAAAATGGTTGTGAGTAGTGTATTGGTTGAGAATGATATTCTGTTTTCCAGACAACCTTTGTCAAAATGACATCATTTCAAAGGTGATACTATTAACAATGAGCAACATTAATTGCTTGATACGTAGGTAGGTAGATGGATGGATATGACATATACTCAAATAAAGTATTTATTTCCATGCAGAGAAAAAGTGCCCATCAAATCCAAAGAGACGCAGTTATCATTACTTAGAATCCAGCTCGGATGAAGACACTCCATTTGAAGAAAAAGGTAAAGATAATAATGATAGTTAATAATAATAATCCTTTACCTCAACACCTACTAGCCCTATGACTAGTGGTTCTCAAATTTCACTAGCCCAGGTGCAATTTTTACTCGTCCCAGGCTAGTTTACTACTGCTAAGGTCAAGCACTGTACGCCCTTACAGAAACAGCAAACAATTACCCCAACAAATTACATATGCCTCTTATCAGCCATGACATTAGTAAATTATTGTGTACCGTTTGAGTTTTTTATATGTCGCAGTTTAATAAATACCTCAGGTTAAATTTGTCCAACCTAGTTTATTTTGTGTTCAACCTACATGTACATGTAGTTTTCAACCTAGTTTCTTTTGGGTTCAACCTTCAGTTTTAATATTTTGGTTCAAGGTTGTTCATTTTTGTTCAACCTAGTTCATTTTGGTTCAACCTAGTATATTTTGGTACAAGGTAATTCATTTTGGTACAACCAAGTTTATTTTGATTCAATCTTGGTAATTTTTAGGGTCTTTGAAATGTAGGGTATCATCATATTTTCTACATTGTGAATCAAGCTAAGCTGTCAAACTATGCGGATGATAATTAAATATGTTATAGTGATCACGATCCTGCAGTGATGGAAACAGTTAAAAATAATGAACTAAATGTTGCTGGTAAGTGGTTTTACAGCAATAACCTTGTACTTAACCTGATATTTCAACTTTGAATGAAAGTTTTCCACCGTTGTTGACTTCAAACAAGCAGTTCAAAACTATATTACATGAACATGTTATATACTCTGGTAAAACAGGCCTTTTTAGCCAATAAGAGCATGCATTTGGTTGAAACTATATTATAAAGGTACCGTATTCACTCACGGATAAGCCGCACTTGCAGATAAGCCACACCTCGAGTTTAGAAAAAGAGTTTAAGAAAAAAGGTTACATTGTAACCTTCATTGGACTTTCAAACTGAAGAAAACTCCAAAGTTGTATCTGTAATTTCAGCTCTGAAATAGTATAAACTTCATGTCTACATACTTAGATACATGACCTAACTTTCCATAGTATTTTTTTATCCGAGATCTTTTCATTCAGGTCACTTTTTAGATCGACATGTATCATGTCTAAAAGGATATCTGGAAGCCATCTATTTGAGAGAGAAAAAATGTTGCTCAAAGAGAGGTGGAAGATCAGTTTGCATAAATTGACTATTTTGCTGTGAAAGTTTTGAACAGTGATGACACAGTGGGCCATTTACCACGCAAATACTCAAGGATATAGCGTGGTATTTTCTTGCTCGTGGAGGAACTATAACCATCCATTTATGAAACCAGATTTAGCATCTTTATTTTATTGCAGAATAATAAAGTTCATTCTTTTATGTTTATCAAGAGTATATTTATTTTTCAGTTCCGCCTTTGGAAAGGTCTCTTTTTCGCCATTAAAATTGACTACTTTATGCTAAAAACTGTCCGGTTTGCCGTGCGGCCAAATGCGTGACGTCACTGTGAGGACTTGTTGTTACAAATATGGTGGACTCCAGCGAGAAAGTTTCAGAGAAAGGTAAAAATAAGCGAGGAGGTGAAGGATATTGTGTGACTGGTGGCCTTGGTTTTCTTCCCGTATTTAAATTTATCCTATGCCAAAATACAATGGCCATTGAACTTCTAATACAGTGTTACTCATTCACAGTTTAATACAACACAACTACAAGAAATGACTCGCCAAGAACTCGACAATAACTTTAATACTCCTGTACTTTTATGCTGAAGCCAGAACTGAATGGCAAAGAATACAATATAATTTACTTTCGAGGTCTTGAAATGCTGCTAAACGCACCCGCGTTCTGCTCGTGCATCCACAGTTTTTCAAGACCTCGTGCATGCAACATTTTGTTATAGAACAAGAAGAACCATCTTTAATTTGTTAAGTATTGTGTTGCGTTCTACTGTATTTCATTTTTTGTATTGAATTGTATTGTGCTTTATTATATTGTATTTTTTTGTAGAAATGCGTGTCGTCCTATATGAACATATTTAGGAATTGTCACTTGCGAGTCCTCACAGTGACGTCTTTATAATGGAGGATTCGGTTCCAGGCTAGGCATTTATAGATTGTGCTCGGCAACTTTTGGGCAACTTTTGGGCAACTTTTGGAGTCTCGAGCAACTTTTTGAAGTTTACGCAACTGTAAGCATTTTTTGGAGTTTTGAGCAACTTTTGAGCAACTTTTGAGCAACTTTTGAGCAATTTGTTAAAAAAATTGAGCCACAAATAAAATTTTAGACTTTTAAAATACAAGATCTGTGTAAATGCGGCAGAAAACACCCTGAACAATCCTTACAAAAAGAAAGCAGTTTATTATGTGCCCTCGATTACTTCCATGTGGTCAGCGGCTGTTCGCAAACTGTACACGCTCTTTATGGTCAGCGGTTCGAAATTTTCGGGATCGACCATTTTGTTTCACGCTTTCATTAATGGCAGCACTAGAACCTATGGAAGACAGTTCTGTTTCTACGTCAGAAGACCCAATTGTTATTGCAACAAATGCTGGGGCACGTCTTAGTGTTCCAAAAGCGTCTTCGGTGTCTCGAAAGCGAAAACTTGTCACGAATGAAGGCAAGTACAAAGGCAGGGGAACGGACAACAAAAAAGGAAGCGAACCATGTGCTTATGACCGTGTAAGGGAGTATCGAAATCAACATTTTGTTGTAGTGAGTGGACAATTGCGATGTAATGCATGCAGCGAAACTCTGTCGAAGAAAAAAGTTATATCGACAAGCACATAAAGTCAAACATAGGCACCCAATGGGTGAACTCGTGGATGTAGTGACGAAGTTGTGGTTTGCTTAGAAAAGCCTTCATCTGAAAAGTATATATACAACACTGGTCCATTATGCTTGGAATGAACAGGAGCCATGTAATCGAGCTCTCTTTTTAGAATTTCCCAATTCCCCGACACCCTTTTGCAGCTCCGATTATCAATTGACTTTTTGTGAAAATTTCACACAAATAGAATAAATTCCTCTTGAGTGGGAGCTTTTTTAAAACTCTATTTTGGTTGAAAATCGAAAGCGTAGAAAATAGCACTTCAAAATTTTTTGCCATCTGTCGTGCGTGAATCTGAAGCCCCGCCTCTCCAACAATTAGCGAGCTCTTGGCCAATCATTTCTCATCACAGTTCAACTATCTGTCAAGATTTCCCGCCAATGTCGATTTCCGATCAAAACTACGCGCCGCATCGAGAAAATGTTGATATAGCCGGTTGTTCTAGTTCTCTTGTGTGACTTGAAAAATGGGAAAGACAAAAAGACCTCAAGGGACAAAGCCAAGGTGAACACCTAGAGACGCTTTGAATGCCGGCATAGTTAGTAGAGGAGACAGCGATTTGAAGGCGCCTGAAACAGCGCGGCAATCGTTTCAAGCGATTCAGATCGAGTCACCGTCAGACTTTACGTTTCCATCTAAGCTTTCTTGGCCCGGGTTTCTTGGAAACAAATATTCTCTCGGCCGGCTCCTATCAGTATCTATTTATGTTCAGATGTGGACCACTCGGCACTCTGTCTAAGTGAAAATACGAACCCTTGTCGGGTTTTGCGAGGACTTCTATTTAGCTATTTGGCTCGTAGTCGTATGCATTGTTTGGCCATGTTTTGCTTTTCTTTTTTCTCTGTTTTCCAAGCGAACGGCACCTGCTTTTTTTTAACGGAGCTTTTGGTATATGATAAACTACTGCTAAAACTCATTTCTGTGCGAAAAAAAAAATCCCCATCTTTTTCGTTTTGAAGGTATCCGGTAACCTTAACCATTTGGGGAG
This sequence comes from Actinernus sp. WN-2022, assembly GCA_030867875.1. Lineage (NCBI taxonomy): Eukaryota > Metazoa > Cnidaria > Anthozoa > Actiniaria > Actinernidae > Actinernus > Actinernus sp. WN-2022. The sequence continues at coordinate 249,747 of JAOWCC010000666.1, read as the reverse complement.
TTTTACATACGTTTTACGCATGCAACCTATCTGAAATAGCTGAAAATGGCATTTCAGAGCTTCTATATTTCAAAATAATAAAAAAAACATATGTTCGTTCCTGGGCCGTTTCCTGAGTTGGCAGAACGCCCAGTAAAATATAAACTGATCGACATCTTGAGATTGTAACGCCTAATTACCGCGAGAAAGGTCTCATTTCGTTGGCAGAAGGCCCAGTAAAATATAAAGTGATCGACATCTTAGAATTACCGTGGGAAAGGTCTCATTTCATTGTGATCTTACACGTGTGTACTTCGGATCGGAATGATCTCGTAAAAGCAACCATAAAATTTCACGAAGAACACACACTCGATCAAATACTTGTAAATAAGAGTAAACGGATTCTAATTCTACTTTAGAATTGAGGTACAATTTTAAACTATACATTTATATTTGTGATTTATTTACACTCACCAGTATTTTATTCTGCCTTCGATACTCATCCCCTTCAAGAACCGTTCAACGCTAGACTTCGGCGTGAGACATGTTTGCGAGTCAAGTGGCCAAATATTCCCGGGAAACCAAACCTTTTGTGGAATACGGAACCTTGTAAACAAGTCCATCATTTCATAAAGTTGATTTTTCTGCCATCACAGTGTGTAGTCTCCGTGTAAAACACTTCTGCAGCTCTGAATGCCACTCGCCCGACAGCTCACAGTGCCTCAAACTCGTCCCCGAGGCTTCCTCGCTCGTATTCCGAACAGCATACGATTTGATATTGATTGATTTTTTGCTAACGGCTAGCTAGCCATCATTCGCCCACCTCACGCAAAAACTCGTTCCTGCGCATGCGCGCATCCACGAGTTAAAAAAGCACCAAAGTGGACTTTCCTGTATTGAGAAAACGCAACTTCTTGAATTATTGAAGCACCTTTTCTCCTTTTTGGGCAACTTTTTCGAAATTTTTGAGCACAATCTATAAATGCCTATTCCAGGCCATGGACAGTTTTTAGCATAAAGTAGTCGATTTGAATGGCGTTAAAAAAAAGACCTTTCCGAAGACGGAACTGAAAAATAAATATACCCTTGATAATCAGAAAAGAATGAACTTTATTATTCTGCAATAAAATAAAGATACAAAATTTGGTTTCATAAACACTTTAAATGTTTGAAAATGCTTATCAACACTTGGTCTCGTAGCAAATCAACTGAGAACTCTACTGGTGTTTGCCATCTTCAATCAGTGTTTGCTCGTCTGTGTTCTTAATTATTTGAAAAACACTGTGATGCTTTGCACTTTTTTGTGTTGAAATGCTGATTTTGGAATCTACCCATTTGTTCGGTATCTAGATGCTATCGCAGATAAGCCGCACCCCCGATTTTAAACAAAGATTTCGGGTAAAAAGGTGTGGCTTATCCGTGAGTGAATATGGTATTAGATTGCATTAGCGATGGTGATGATGATGATGGCAATGATAACGGTAAACAGATACAAGTTAAGAAGAGCACATTCCAAGGTACTCAATAACATTAGTCAGGCAAAAACGTAACTATACTGTCAACCACAATGACAATAATTACTTCAATTGGTTTTGAAAAGATGAAAAGACCAGACAAGAAAGCACTAGAAAAAGAATAGCAGGTCTTTTGATGCTATATTTTATATCTATTCCCGATTGATGGTATTTGAATGAATGCACAAAAACCGTGCATTAGTGTTTTCATAATAGATATACTATTAAATACTACCTATTTAAATCAACTGATAAACTGTGATAATTGTAATAAGAATGCTAAACAGAGAGTAGCGCACTATGGCAGTTTTAATGCCAATCCGCAACTACTAGACATGTATGATTGACAGGTGTGCAACTAAAGCTGTTTTCATTGGCTTAATTGGGACAGTACTAATGTTGAACATGTCCTATTATCAGCCAATGTTTATCCCAGACTGAAGTAGGGTTAATGTAAGCATCACCCTATGATCGATGGATAACTCACCTAAACTTATCATTTATCAGATTCATAATGTCAGTACCTTTGTTACCAAATTAAATAGTTATTTATAAGAGCTTCCCGAACTTGGAATACACTTCCCATGAACTTCGTAAATTAGATATCGCTTTTCCTAAGTTAATAATAATAATAATAATAAACAATCTATATAGTGCCATTTCTACTAAATGACCAATGGCGCTTTACATCACTAATTCAAAATAACTAGAAAACTTACTCTATCTACGATAATTAATTTTCATATAGTACTAATATAAAATACACTTTAGGATAAAAGGTTAAAAGCTTGTTTAAAAAGACAAGTTTTAACACTACTCTTAAAAATGTTAATTAGTTTAGCATCCCTAATGTCTTGTGGTAGCGATTGCCATAAGGTAGGAGCAGAAACTGAGAAGGACCTTGCACCCTATGTCTTGAGGTTGTGTTTTGGAACTTTAAGTAGATTCTTACATGATGAACGTAAAGAACAAGATGGTACATAGGGATTTAGAAGTTCAGTAATATAATTATAATGAATTGTTATTGTTAAGAGCCTTAAATGTAAGTAATAATATCTTAAAACTTATTCTTTGCTCTATGGGTAGCCAGTGTAGTTCTCGTAAAATAGGAGTAATATGATGAAATTTACACGAGCAAGTGAGAAGGCGAGCTGCTAATTCTGCACATACTGAAGCCTCTGTATCAAGTATTTGGGCAGACTATATAATAAAGAATTACAGTAATCTAATTTAGAGGTGATAAAAGTGTGAATAAGTATTTCGCTGGTTTCAATAGATAAAAACTTTCTTACACGTGCAATGTTCCTAATATGGTTAAATGCTGATTTACAAACAGCAGCCACTTGATGTTCCATCATAAGAGCGTGGTCGAACATGATTCTAATGTTCCTTGCTGACATAGACGGTCACGGATACTTTCGAGAGGGGGTTGTGAACGATGACAAGCTCTCAATACGAGTAACTCAGACTTGTCGTTATTGAGCTTTAATTTGTTATTGACCATCCAAATGTCAATATCATGCGGGCATTCTTCAATTGTGGTCTTAGAGAGCTCAAAGTTCAGGTCTTTATGACACTGAGAACCTTAGATCTTGGAAGTCAGTATGCTCTGTTAAGTTTTAACGACCTGAGCAGCCAACGAGAAAACAGATAAAAATACATAAGATTAAATTAGATAAGCTACAAGCTTTTGGAACTGATGTAAAGGATACAATTTATCCTGTTTGTGTGTATACAAGCGAATAGAGGTGGAACAATCTTTCCGGTCAAAGTTCATTCTTGGTTCCCTTTCCATCATACACCAGCTCATTGGTAAGCAATCAAATTAGCTGGTGCACGTGTGCCATTCCCTGAACCAATTACGGCCAACCAGTTCTGGTACCTCGAATCTCTTAGCACACTGCCAGTTGCAGGTTTCTCTTTGCCTAAAAAAAGTTTCCCAAACCCACCCTCCCCTTTTGTTTCCTGTTCCCACCTCTGCTCTCTGTTTCAGTTAAAGCATTAGTTAGCGAACTTAGAGCTTCTTGCTCAGTGATTTCCTTTGTTTTTGCTTCATTAATTATTCATGAGTTTTTTAAGTATAGATGGTTTGCACTCAATCCCCAGAGATTCAAATGACAAAGGGCATGGCAGCCATGTTGGTGTACAGAACAAAAGAAGCTAACGAAGAATCTATTGTTAATTGTACACCAACATGGCGGCTATGACGTCACGTGCAAAGAGATTATAGTTTAATAAACGAGCAGCAGTGTTTTATCAGATTTAAAACTCGAGGGCGCAGCCCGAGAAGTTTTAGATCTGATAAAACACTGCTGCTTGTTTATTAAATGGCATAAAAAATGTCTAGATGTATAGTCATGTAATTCACTTATTTTGTCGATACGACCTATTTCGACGAAGAAAATCCAAGTTAAAGTTTATGTAAATTAGGATGAAATCTTTATCACATTTAAAGGTCGCTTCTCGCTCAGTGATTTCCTTTGTTTTTGCTTCATGAATTATAAATGAGTTTGATAAGACAATATAATACATGGCTCAGGCTTCTTTGTATGCTTTATGATATAGATTACAGTGCATATGAGCCAAAATTAATGTTTTTAATCATTTTTTTAGTCAAATGTTTCTTGATTTGAGTGTTTACAAGTTATAGAGGTATAATTTTTTTCGAATATGCTAATGCCGTGATGTCAAGTAGGGAACATGTGATACAAAAACTTGCTGGTAGAGATAAATAGCCTTTTACCAACAATATCTATGTTGCATTTAAAGCTACATTATCATATGGAAAATATTTACCTTTATAACTCACAGATGCAACACTCAAATCAAGAAAACTATTACCATTCAACTATTATTTTACTTCTTTTTATGAAAAATAATTTGGGCTCATATGCACTTTAACGTGCACAAAGAAAGGAAATAAAGACAGAAGCATGTCTGTCTGTTCAGCATGTATGTCTGTCTGTTCAGCATGTCTGTCTGTTCAGCATGTCTGTCTGTTCGGCATATCTGTCGAGTAGTATGCTCTAAATTATATTACTTCAATCTCTTCTGATGTTTCAACGTTAAATGAATCTTTTCTGCCTTTGTTGACTTCAAACAAGCAGTTCAAATCTATATACGGTAATACGGGCGTGTTATATACTCTTGTAAAGCATGCTTTTTAGCCAATCAGAGCATGTGGAGGCAAACCTTGTAAGGGACTTCGAGTCCTATTGTTTCATCTCCCGTGACCTTGTGTCCGAATGTCATAAATAAAAATAAAATAAAATAAATGTGCATTGTTGAAACTATTATAATGGCATTTTATTGTAGCAAACATCATGATCCATGCATGTATTTCAGTGTACAGGAACTGACAAATGACTTAAATTGCTTAGATGAGTAGAGGTGATGCATTTTTTTTGTTTATTATTAATACTTTTTATTATTATATTTTTTATTGTATTTATGTGCTTTTTATTTTTTATTTTTGTTTATTTTTAGATTATTCAGTGATATATTCCATTTTTATATATCTTAGATACCTGTAAAGCGCTTAGATCTATTTGTATAAGCGCTATATAAGCTGTATATATTATTATCATAATAATAATACTATTTTGACAGGGTGCTCTCATCACCAAAGTGTTTTTCACAGAGGCCCTGTAAAAAGAAAAGCTAACTAAATGGAATACTAAGTAAGCATAAAAGTTACAAATAGAATAGTACATGTAGTTACGTATTAAACGTGACTATGGTTTCATACCATGTTTTGATGTGAAAACGTATATTATTTTTAGAGGGCGAAATTCATGACAACACTGATGAGAATGTTGATGACAAGGGCAAGCAGAGCCAAGGTACATGTAGGAAGTTATACACAGAGAGTAGGAATACCAATGTTTCTTAGCAGGTTTTTTCTTTTATTCATGCATTTCAATGAAATTTGTTTATTTAGGGAATAGCCTATAATCAGTAAAGGGGAAGAAAAGTATTACATCTTGATGAAAATTCAGATAATTAGCATAATTAGAGTGTTTCAGATAATTAGCATTAGTTGGGACACTCCAGAAAAAAAATGCTATTTTTCAACCGTGCTGGCTTTTCGTCTTCCTCTCCTCCCTCAATGTTGGGACTCTAGAAGGGTCAACTCTTCTACCCAACATTGAGGGGGGAAATACGAATGTGTCCCAACAATAGTATCAGGGATTGTCACCGTTTGGAATGAATGGTATGCTGAATAAGTAATTTTCCTGAAACAACAGGGTTGAACCAGTTGTGCTCGGTTAAAACCAAATAAATAACTCAGTCAAGTAGATATATATGTAGCATCTATGAGGGAAAGCTACAGGTTTTGATAAAGGAGGATATTCATGTCTTCCCATCATGCATTGCAAGCAAAACATATTATCAACCGTTTTGCCCCCCGCGAAGCTTTATTTTGACGAGAAGTTGCCTTTGAGAACACAGCAGAAATCATGCAGCACTAGTGTCATGTCATATTAAGGTATGAAGTGCTGTATTATTCGTTTCCTTAGTAAATCCACACTTTACGTATGGTTGCTTTGTTACTGTTGTGATCAACAGACGTTATTTAAACATTTAACCCTAGTTTTCTTGTGATTTATCTCCAGTGCCGCCGGCCGTTTCGATCAGTGCTTCGCTTTCCAGAAGTGACAACACAGTACAGTCAATTATTAAAGCTATAACTATAAGGTCTTTGAACGAAGCGTCCACCTTTCTATTCAAGACCCAGCTACCATGTGTAGCGCAGAGGACCGTATGTAGAGTTAACGGTTATTCGAGCTGAGCCTCGATGTCCTTCGCGAAGTGCATGATTTACAGCAGAGAACTAAATTACTAGTAGCTTCATTTAAAAATATGTTTAGTTTCTTGCATACGGGCAGAGGTATCACTTCACAGAACAAAACATATTTTGTCCGATTCAACTTCTTGTTACCTCGAAGTGAAGCACATGACTTTGACAATATAAAGGCTCTCAAACAGTGCATTGCATGCAAAAAATACTTTACATATGGCTGCTTGGAGATACAGAATTCTCATTGTGATAAATAACACATTTATATAATTACATGTACTGTGCTCACCCGTTTGTTATCAAGCCAAACACCCAAGGAATAAATTCAGTATCTCTGCATGCCTGATATCCTATTTACAATTTATGGCACTTAAATAATTAATTAAATCTGAAAGTTATGACCAAACTCTTTGATCACTCTTTCCCTGGTTATCATAGATAAAGTTAAAATGACTAGCAAAACTAAGGCTGGAACACAGAGCACCACAACTACGCACCACATGCATTCCCAATTCATAAAAAAATTACTAATATTATTGTATGATATAGATCTCCATTTTTTTTTATATTGGTGTGTTGAACTAGTATATACATTTATACATGTTAAGGCATGAATGCTACTTCATGAGGGACTCAATAAATTAACAAATTGGAAATTATAACTTGTATGGAAGTTCTACTGAAAGTTATTGCTAGAATGGATAGCACTGGGTAGTTGGGCAAATAGATTACTAATTTTGTGGGGGGAAAAGCAAGCTAGTGTAGTTACAAAGCACCTGCAACATAGCTGGATTTGAAGCAGAAGCATTGTCCAGTAATGAAAGTATATGTACATGTAGATGTTGTGCGAGTTATTTAGCAAGCAGTCTACACATTCAAGATGCACACAAAATATATGGGTACATCTAAGTCAGGACTCTATTAAATTGTCCTTGGGGGGCGGGGGGCGCACTGTTTAGGACATAGCATATATGTGCGGGTAAGGGTTTGAGCCTAATTGAGCAGTCAGGGTCAGGATTTGAGCCAATTTGAGCTATCAGGGTCACAAAAAGTAGGGCAATCAGGGTTTTGGAGCTCCCTTTTGGGGTCCAACAGGGTCAGGGTTTGAACATACCTCCCATTTATCACATATTAAGTACCCCCCAGGTAATTGCAATTCGAAACAGAAGGGAGGAAGAAAAACCAGAGAATCTTGAGCAAAATTATCTGAGCAATGTAAGAAAGCATTACCAGTCTTGCAATCACAGCTATAGTAATAGCTTTATTAGTAGAGCTTTAGACTTGGCAGTTGTATACTAATTGTTCAAGGTGCACATGAAATATTACATGATGATGGTGACAAGTAGCCTGCTATGCAGACATATTTTTTCACTCATAAATTCGAAGAAAAAAGTAATGTCTGCTTACCCAGGTGCTTAATTAGTTTCCAATATGCAAGTATGACGTCAGCACGTTTGTTTTATTTTTCCGCCCACCGCCTAATCAAAGCCATTGTTACAATTTTAGTGAATTGGCATGCCAGTGAACACTCTCCCATGATTGGTCAATGGCAATGACAATGACCTTGGAGCGACTCTAAAATTAATATTATAAGAAATAATATAAATAAATAAAATAATTAATGAATGAAAAAAATAATTATAAAAATTAAAAAAGAAAGGAAAAAATGTAGTTCTTGTTTTAGGGTCTCCCAACCTAGCGTGATCACTCAATAAATCAAGTAATAATTATGATTATTTGTAACAAAGTAAACATAGCCCGAATTTGAATAATCTATTAATGTTGTACTGTTTTTCCTTTCAGTAATTTGTGTGAAATCTGTCCAGAAGAGGGAGCATTCAACAAGACTATATGATAAAAGGCAGTGTTGTTTCTTCTGCAACAAGTTGGTAGCAAAGGTGGCAAGACACTATCAGAGCATGCACAAGCACACTGAAGAGGTAACTAAAGCAATGGCTTTTCCGAAGGGTTCTAGTGAACGAAAAAAAGAACTTGAGAGACTGCGACTAAAAGGGAACTATTTTCACAACATTTTGGTTTTAGAAACCAAACGAGGACAATTCATACCATGCAGGCGTCCTTCACAAAACTACAAGCTTGAATCCAAAGACTTCCTCCCCTGTGCAAGTTGCTTGGGCTTTAAAAAAAAAAGATGACCTATGGAAGCACACCAATGCATGCCAGTTTAAAACTGAGAGCCAGCAGTCGAAGGGAGAGGAAGAAAGCCAAGAACAAAAGTACCAGAAGGTGCAAGAACAAAGCAGGATCCTGCTAATGTCCCAGCTCACACCAACGGACAAGAAAGCTCTGATCGAACTGAAGGCCTCCATGAGACAGGATGATATATCGTTTGTTGCTAGAACCGATCCACTTATCTGCAAGTTAGGGGAGGTGCTTCTGGAAAGGGTTGGAAGGTCGAGGTCACACAAAGTCTCACAAGGGATGCGAGAACTTGCAAGACTTCTGTTGGAGCTCAGAAAGAGTACATCTGTCTCTGATAACTGGCAAAGGCAAAGTTTGAAAGATTATCTCAAACCGGAGACATTTGATGAGATTGTCTCTGCGGTGCAGTCGTTGTGTCGCTTTGGAGAAGCACCAGTAGGGAAGAAGGTCGGAGTTCCCTCCCTTGCCTTAAAGCTAGGGTATTCGCTGAAGAAGTGTATCCTTATCCTGAAAGGCCAGACCCTGCGAAAGAAAGACAGTTACTCATGGAGGCAGACTGGAACCACAGGGTCTCGTACCATTCCTTGGCAGAGCTCTCAAATCAAAAGTACAATAAGATCGAGCTGCTGCCACTTTCCAGTGATCTAGAGAAGTTGCGTAAGCACCTCCTTACACAGATTAACAGGCTGTCAAAAAGCCTGAAAGCAACACCGTCGCTTAATATGTGGGAGGAGCTATCGGAAAATTTGATTTGCAGAGTGATCATTTTTAATAAGTGGCGGGGCGGAGAGGCATCGAAGATGCTCGTTGAGTCTTACAGGAACCGGCCTAATTGGAAGCAGGCCCAGATCACTGACATACAAGATAGCCTCCAGCCTTTAGAAAGGAAGTTAAGTGAAAGGTAAATACACTAAATACAGTTACTAGCGTGCCTGTTTGTAACTAATAGGCCTATGTTTTCTTTTTGCTGTACATGTTTGATTGGTACAATAGGCCTTTTACAGAAAACATTCACATGCTGATATAATACTTCGTTAACGAATGAAATGAGCTTGTGATCCCCATGGGAAAGGCGTTGCCATGGATGCTGGACGGGAAGCTATCTTTAAAAACGATGTTTTAGAAAGATCGACAATTGACTGGAAGTGGAAAATAGCTTTTACAAACCGATCTCTTACAAGTGCATTTAAATAAATGAAGTCAGTTATTTTCCTGTGCAGTACAACCACGTGATTACATCCCTATTGTAGTGCTATTTAGAAACCAACATTAACCTTAGAGTTATGTTTCTCTCCGCAAAAAGTTGACCAGTGAGGGGCGTTACTCCGAATCAGTTAAAATCAGATATTGTTGTGTAGGGCAGAGACGAAAGAGAATAAAAAGATCGCTTATATCAGGAAGGTGAGAAGAAGAACATTTCAAATACTGGTACCATTTGATAAAGCAAGTTCAATGTTCTACATATAGAGCAGATTTTGATAGCTGGTTTTTATTGTAAGAGAGTCCAATTGTTGGAAATTAAAGCAGGATCTAGTTAATATGTTATAGGTATTTTTTTAGTTTTACCTCGGTTCGCTTCGCGAACTTTGAATGTATCAGAATTTCAGATCCCTTTTATAGGTGGTAAGGGGTCAGAAATTCGGAGAATGTTTCTGAGCTTGGAAAGGGGTCAGAGATTCGGAAGCTTTTTCTGCAAACGAATCTGTACAGTAGTTTTAATTAGCCACTTTAAAAGGGTACCTCAATTGATAAGTCAAAATGGTCCATTTTACATGTTCCAAAAATTGACAAAATAAGGAGTTTGAATTGGGCTCTATTAAACTCAAAAGCATTGTACATTTTATCATTTTAAAATTCGGTTACTGTATTCACGCTATGTCCATAAGAAGTTGACTGAAACTTACGTTTGGTCGACAGCCATAAGGATACATAAGTCACATGCAATTGAAAGAACTAGTGTTTATATTACAGAAGAGAAAAAATAGACACAGTATCGGCTGGATAGCGCACGTGTAGTAATGTTACGTGTACTCATTGTAATTTAGTTTGTATGTCTTTACTTATGTCATTTTATATTTTATAATTATTCGCTTTGTTGTATTTGTTCGATATTTTTGTATTTTAATAGTATTAGTAATAATTGCAGTGAGTCACATAAACTTGAAACTGTACTATGATAAATATAAACAGTGAAGCTGCAGAACCCTGTAAAACCCTGTTCTACTTGTTCTTTCTGTACATATAGTTCCAATATTGATACGTTTGTCTTTTAGCTTGCTCATAAATTAATTATATTTTGTAATTGTTATTCAGAGTTTTTATATTTTATGATATTAATTGTAGGAGGGCCACTGGTTTTTCAGTTGTAATACTGTTATGTGTCTACCCTCTATAAATAAAGTTGATTATTATTATTATTATTACTTGCTAATACATGTAGATTGGTTCAAGGTGAAGCAACACAATGTCATAATTAGAGACTTTTACCATACATACATTTTGATAGAGCTAAAGTAGATTTGGTTTTTCTTAGTCACTATTTACATGTATGAATGAAAATGAAACAATGTTATCCATTTTAATTAATAGCGTGCATGCTTTAAAGTTCAGCTTTCTACACGTTCAGATTTTAGCCTCTAGCTCTCCTGTTGTGCATAGTTGAGTCCTGTCGTCAGGTACATGTAAAGATGTAAATATTTTGTTATTGCTGTGACTTTAATAGCAGTCGGTAACAATTAATGATATGAGTTTAGCAAGAAGCTAGGAAATTCCTGAGTCCTTTTTCAGTTGATCTCAGAGTGGTAACGAATATTGCCTAGAAAGTAGCTTGGAAATTCCTGAGTAGGTTTTCAGTTGATCTCAGAGTGGTAACGAATATTGCCTAGAAAGTAGCTAGGAAATTCCTCAGTACTTTTTCAGTTGATTTGTGAGTCATACAAATCTTACCTGCAATGTACCAAGAACATTCTTACGCACTATTTCATAAAATGCCTTTTGAAATTTCAGTAAGGTTTTGTTATTATCTAGGGTTCATTTACTTCCAAGGTCAAATTAATCTGAAACATCAATATTGTTTTGACTCGACAAAGGCAATTTTTTGTAGAAAACATGAATATTTTGACAATTTTTTTAACTTTTGAAAATCGTGTTTTTAAAATGGACGTATTAAATGAAGTAAGATGATATTTAAACGATAGCCACCATTTCGGCCACAGTAATTATCCACCACTATTCACATCCACTTCGGTGAATAATTGTTAAATATACACACACACATATATTTACATATATACAGCGAATTGCAAAAATTATGTCAAACCCAACTATATCAATATATCGGGTACATTGTGGGAAGGATTACTTATCACTCAACTCTAACCCGTTGACCTGCACATGAGACCGACACAATAATGGTTACTTTTAGCGTGCATCTCAGGGTTTTGGATGAAGTTATCAAAACATAATTGTCTCACTTTTGCATTGACGAGGTACCTAAATTTTCATTACCTGAACAACTTAAGTCTTATTTACTCGAGCATCACCTATAAATTGTGAAACCTGCGACAAGTATGAATTTCAAAGCGGGGATACTTCTTAGAAGGTAGAGGGAATAGAAAATTCGATATTGTGGATGAGGCCAAAGAAGGCCAAATCTCTAAAAAGGGGTACGTGTTGAAAGCGTTTTGTTACACGTAACATTACTACACGTGCGCTATTAACTTATTATTTATATATGGTGCAGGAATTGAAGCAGAAACCTACAACCATTTTCCAGGATGTGGGTCTCAAATTGCACAAGTGGCATTCAAATGCGAGAGAACTGGAGGTGGATTTGGGCTATATAGCGTCAGAGGATTGCACCTACAAAGCAGCAACTAAGAAACACTGTGGAGAACGGAGGGCAGTCTCCTTTGCCTAGGATGGGACATTAAGCAGGTCACTTCGAGGGTCAACTTTCCAGAGAAGGCTGCCGTAACTAAGAGGGGAATCTTAGCCACTCTGGCTAAGATTTACGACCCACTGGGTCTGTTGTCGCCAACTACGCTAAGTGCCAAAGTCATTTACCGTGGGGTGTGCCAAACAATGGGTAAAGTGGGAAACGGAGCTTCCCAAGGGAGTGGACATCCCACGTTCAATACCTTTGTACTGAGAGGAGATAACGCACATTGAACTACACGCATTTGGAGATGCTTAGGCTTATGGAGTTGCAACTTGTGTTGATGCCGTTGTGCATCAATCATCAGGAATTTATCAGGGGCTTGTTGCAGCTAAATCTAGGCTGTCGAAGGGAGGTCTGACTATTCCATCGCTGGAGTTAGTCGCCGGTTGCATGGCAGTAAACCTTATCACAAACATGCGAGATACCCTGGACGGATTGCCTGTTGGCAGCACAACCTGTTGGCTGGACAGCACTGTCGTTTTGTCCCAAGTGGCATGGTCCAAGTGGCATGGTCCAAGTGGCATGGTCCCAAGTGGCTCTCGCATCCTGGTTGAGCGGAGAGGACGACAGGGATGGTGAAACCGGCGCCTAACAAGACATTCGGAAACAGGATGCTGGTACAGAATGAGTAGGATGCTGGTACAGAATGAGTTGGATGAAGTTCTACTTGATGTTGAGGTAATGCTAAACAACCGACCACTAAGTTCTGTAGAGGATGACGTACAATTTCCTCTGTTGATGCCAAATGCAATGCTGTTTGCAAACAGCAACGTCCTTTCGGAGCGGGAACCTCAACGTATCGAAAACTTCGACTTAAGGAACCAAGCGAAACATCTCAAGAAATGTAAAGAAGCCATATGGAAATGATGGCAACAAGCGTATCTGCGTGGACTTCGCGAGCGACACCGTCCGCTGGCAGGACCTGAAGACATGTTGCTAAAGATGGGAGACGTTGTAATCATCCGATCTGAAGAAGACAAGTGGCCTCTGGGAATAATCGAAGATCTGATCGTTGGAAGAGATGGAGTAGCGAGAGGCGCAAGGCTGAGAGAAGGGAAGTCTCACCTGGAGCGCCCTGTACAGCACCTCTACCCCCTTGAGCTCTCATGTGACAGGAGGGTGACAGCAGCAGCAGTCCCACTGAACCCTGATGTTGGGAATTTTATACCCAGGCGGGATGCCGCCATAGCAGCAAGGATACGCATGAGGAATCTAGCAGAGGATCAGGAGTGACGACGTGTAAATAAGCAGTTATCGGAGTTATGAACTGGAACTTACTTACTGAGAACACTTTTTTTGTTAACACACTATGATTAGTTAAGTGAAGCCACTCTCCTTAGTGACATATATCTCCTCTGGAGACATATGGGGGAGCACGTCGGAGATGGGCCGATGCTATATTAAAGCGCCATTAGATTATTATGTGTAGGAAGTTGGAGTGGTTGTGATTATATTAAATTACCAGGGTTAGGGGTTGTGGTAGTGCACCAACCAATCATAATCCAAGATAAGCTAATCCATGGGTAAATATATGCGAACTGGAAATTAGCTTGATGGTGAGTTGAGCGTTGAACTGAGACAACAGCGAGCGATAAACTTTACCCAAGAGATTGAGAGAAACTTTACAAAGAGTATACCAAAGAAAATCAAGGTATTAAATCAGTGAAGTGTACTGTGATTGTTTATTCACAACACTTATTAATTTGCTTCCTGCTTTGGTGTACCGGTATTCATATTTGTGTATCATTCTTTCTCATGGTAGTCATATTTTGCAAGCATTTCTCCCTAGCGCCAAAGGGTTCACAAATAACCGGATTCCCATTGCTCCCAGAGGTTTTGTAATATTTATTTTTTAAATATATTATCAATACTTTAGCAAACTGTTGTTTGCTTTCTTGCACGAATGCTGGATATTCTACAGCCTGTTAAAGTCTACTAAATAGGGCAGAAAATGAAACCTTTTTTCACCACCAAGCAATTGTAGAAACCTGATTATAGAAGCATTGCTCTGGTACACAATGTATTGTGTGGCAAAGAATGAGGAATCTGAAACAGGTAATTAATTATGTAGGAATTGTAGGATTCCTACGGTGACATCATATTCCTAATACCTAACCCTGACCCCCCAAACCTAACCCTAAACGTAACCCTAACTCTCCACCTGGGTTTAGGGTGTTTAGAGCTAATTACTAATTCATACAGTCATTCTATAATTAATGTCTTTATTATTGTTCAAACATAAAATTATCAAAACAGGTAACTTATCTAAACAAATATAAAATATTGTTTTTCAAGATGGACCAATCATTAATATATATTCCTGCAGCACATATAACTCATGCTGAAATTAAACTAACACACAATTTCTTTTCATTTTGCTTATAGAATGTAGGTTTGAGTCAGGCCTTGGCTACATGGGTGTTGGCAGTATGTTGAGGCGTACAGTTACACGCAACTGTTACACTTGATCTTACAGAAACTGTAATGGTGATATTAGTTGTGGTTACACACACCGTGGTAAAAGTGATACACAAGGTACGCACGAGGTATGCATGATATCCGTTATAATAGAGAGTAAAGTGTGGCACATGCAATAATTCCAATTAGTGATGTTATCAACCCTAATTAAGCATTCGAAATTGTTTAGATTATTGCAGCAATTATGCTGTGTACTAAGCTAAATTTCCGCAGAAAAAAAAGCGTATTTAAAACTTGCATTCCAAGACCCAAATACATTATACAGATATCTGCAAAAATGGCCAAATAACTCTAGCTAGCTATTACAGGCTACGGAAAAAGAGAATAGGAGAAGAACCGAAAGTTGGGAAGAGAAAACTGGGGTGCAAGCGTGGAAGACCCAGGGTTTTCAATGAACGAGATGTGAGATGTATAATAAGAGGACTGCACGAATTTCTTAGAACAGAAGGGAAATTCACCTCTTCTCGGCTCATGGAAGACTGTTAGAAGAACGCTCAATAAGAACGGATATAGCTCCCTCCAGGCACGGAAAAAAGGGTATATGAACACCAAAAGACCATAAAAGACGCCTGGCTTTCGCTAGGAAAGTAAGACGTGAATTTGCTCAAGATCTCTGGACAAGGAGGATTATTTTTTATCTTGACGGCGTAAGTTTTGTATTTAAAACTAATCCAGCTGCCCAAGCCGCATTAGGCGCATCAAGAGCGAAGGCCTGGAAATGGGCTGCACAGCCAAGGATCGAAAGAGGGGAATGGGGCCAAAACATTCAAGCTTATGGTTGCTATCAGCTATAAGCATGGTGTGAATGGTGCGCCTATTTTCGTTATTACTCAGTCAGAAAATTTTCGCTATTGCTTACTGTTGCAGACAAGACGCCATATCGTCTGTGGCTTCAAGACGGTGAACCATCGCAATCTCCGGATCTAAATCCCATAGAAAACTTATTTAACATCGTGTGAAAACAACTAGCCAACCAAGCGCTGAAATATAATATAACAAAGGAGACATACAATGACATACCAAAATATGCTCGAGAGAGCATGAACAGGAAAATAGAACTAGTCCTTAAAAAGAAGGGCCGAAGAATTAAGTATTAAGTTATGTGTATGATAGCAAACCACACCAATACAACAAGTACAACCTTATTTTGTTGAAGTACACTTTTTTTCCCACCACCCCTCCCTGCGTCTGATGTACAAGTAGTCTATTAAACACATCCCTCTTTTAATAGGTCCCAAAACTGAGATGGACATTGCAATACGGTTATAACAACGAGTATTATCAGTCAAAAATGGAATGGTAAACCCGACGTTTTGCACGATAAACCATGATAAACCACGATAAACCACCAAATAGAAGTAGTATTTCTTTTAGAGCAGTTTACCGTGGTTTATCGTGTTTTACCGTTAACATGGATATTAAATTAATGTTATCAGTTTACTGCGGTATACCGTTTCTTTACTCACAATCTTCTTTTTTAAATATGTAAAATATCTTAATTTCTTAAGTACATGGGATTAGGCCCGGGAAGACAGTACCAGCGCTGCAAAGTAGTGTTTGCACGCTGTAATCTCACGCTGGTCTTGCTGTTTAATTTGGTCGTTAAACCTGAAAATGTTCCACCTTACCCGCATCATTTCGGTTTCCCTAGTATCAACTACGCCATTCCTGATATATAGTAACTCCTTTTTGCTTATACAACTTATTCTAAAAGGTTGCTCTTTGATGATTTATGATTCATTATATAATTACTCCCAGGGCATTCTGCAGATCTATCATTTTGTCAGGGACTACCATATAACAACTATTATAATTATGTAACTACCATATACCAATTAAATTTACGAAGGTTTAAAGATCTTCTATATCATCAAGTAGCTGCTCTTGTACCACAGAGACAGTGGTTCTCGCAGTTAATTCTGCAGGTGTTGGTTGTTTGTAAGTGCTATCTTCCTACTTTTTCAGCTGTTTATGATATATACACCTCATTCATAATGGCCGACAGCGCGGTTAAGCCTGGTGACGAGCGGCATGAAAGCGAGGCTGTAAAGGCTTCGCATGATCACTTCAGTATAGACTATAATGGCGTCATGTACAAATTCACTTAGTGTTCGTCTTAAAATTACGGAAAATGATGTTCCTGGTGCTTCTCTTGCTGGTCGAAAACCAACAGAAGTAAAGATTGAAGAATTGTACTTCTGGTTAAAGTGTCGAGGTGATCCGGGAAAAGGATTAAAAATGAAAGCAGAGCTAGTGAAGAGGTAGGAAAACTGTAAACAAATGTGTGAGATTGTGTATTATTGACTCCACTATGCCTCATTTCAATTGCAAATCCTGTAACTAAACTTACTTTACTTCTTCACACTTTTCTTCAATTAGAGTTGAAGAATATATAGAAACTGGGCAAGATTAAGATGTTGTCGACCCTGATCCCAATAGCATTTACATTATCGTGTTTAAATAAAGATTATTGATTGATCATAATGGTACATCGTTAATGTAAAATTCCAAATTGGTGAACTCCCAAATGATATTAATATGATAGCATTTTTTGCTGGGGAGCTAACCAACAGTGCAAAATTATTCTCGTCCTTTGCAGATGTTAGCTATGACAATGGCAATGATGTTCATGGAACTTTTGGAGAAAAAAGGAAGAACAAATGGAAGCCCTGGAAATATCAAGACCGACTGAAGGTGGTACAAAAGGTGGAAATGATAAAGAAAGAGCTTGAAAGGAAAACACTGGCTGAGTAAACAAAGAGAGCAAAAATAACATCCCTTATTGTTAGCATGACCAGCAGGCAGGAATTTGTACCACTTCTGGGAGAAGTTATTGACAGGGTTCACGTAGATCCCCTCCAGTGTGCTCTTGCACACCGTTATCTTTTGAATGAAGACATTAAAGTATCTAATCTCCCTGAATCTGTTCATTCTTTTTCACAGTTGAAATCTAACTCTCCATTGGCCAAACATGTTAAAAACCAAGTGCCATCTTTCAAGACTTGCCAATAACGTAGTTCAATGAATCACGAGGAGAAGGTAAGAGTTTTGACTATCGTTTTACTGGTAAAAGACTCAAGGGGATTTCTGCACAACTTTATGTTTTTAATTGCAGCTATTGAGCCTGGGCTAGAGGAAGATACAAAGTCAAAATTCATTTTTCATGTCATCGCTTATCTTTGTTTGACTTTGCGAGATTGTGTTTCTCTTTTTAGTCATGTTGAAATCTCTGATGAACAGGTAAGTCAGCTTGAGGTTCTCTGTAAAACTTACTTCAGACTGAATAACATTTTTTTTACTTTTCATCCTACAGTCTGGACCATGGGTAATTTAGTACTACCTGTTCACACAAGGGACATGAAGGGCAAATATGGTATGGGGTTGGGAAGGGTAGGGAAGCAAAGCATATTTCAATTGCCACATACAGCCACAATACCACATATCAGTCCAGATGGGAGCAGATATTCAAGCATGAATAAGTTTCTCTGATATGGCTACGTAAACATGGCTACAACACATTCAAGCCAGTCACCTCCTGTGGATTGAGATATGTTCCCAAACGTGCCACTGATGCCCCAGAGTTCTGCTACTGTGGATTCAACAAACCAACTTCAGCGAGCAAGTGCCTGTATTGCCTTCACCCATTGAAAGATAATATTAAGAAAACTATCGAACAGTTTGTGCCTTAGTTGGAGCCATTTTTTGTTAAGGGTAGGAATTAATGGCTATCTGTCTCCTGGTAGTTCGTCCAAAGCATTGAGAGGGGGGCAATGAACGGCCTAGCAAACGTGGAGACAGTGAAAATGTAGGGGAGACATTTACTCTGCTTGTAAGATGCTGAATGTTCATATGTATTTATTGGTGTCAACACGGCCTTCGCTCGGTACAGTTCGAGCTCGCTATTTAGCAAAATCGAACTCTTTTCTTCCCCGATTTTGTAGTGGAAGTGCTCTTATAATTTGTACAAAACTCATCCTAAAAATCCCAAAGTCCCAAAGCTAAGACTTCAGAACATGAGTTTCTCCGTAGTTTCGCTTTGCGAAACGAAACTGCAGTTTAGAATGAAATATTATAATTCCCACAGAAGTTGTTGTTTGTTCATGAGTTGGCATTGCCAAGTGGCTTCCTAAACTATTATCCCGAATACCATACATGTAGATCTTCGAAGCACTTATGTCTTGGTCTAGTGGGGAGTTTGTACGATTCTAAATCCTGAACTTCTCAACTGATGCAAATCACGAAACTATAAACTCTAGATTTCGTGCTAGCGAAAATTCCAAAGGTCGTTCCAGTTCAGTTGAGCTTTAAATCGATTATGTTTTGGTTGCTTGACCCTTTCACTCTCAAGGGTTAGGAACTGATTTTTAGCAATTTCTAGACTGAAAATAACTCCCCCCCCCCGCCAGCAGTGTCATTTGAAAACATTGATTATATAATTGAGAAAAAAATTCCTGACACCAGACATATAGAGTTTGTTTAACAGTTTGTCCCTCGGCACGCTATCGTATGCTTTTTTTAAATCTACGAAACAGCTGAATAAAAAAAATCCTTTCTTTTTTAATTTGGCTTTGACATGTTTATCTATAATTGTTTTCAGAACAAAGATACTGTCTGCGGTACTGTGCTTTTTTCGAAAGCCGCCTTGGACTTTCTTGAGGATTCCTTTTTCTACTAAATAAGTATAAAGCCTATTATTAAGTATGGAGGTAAAGAGTTTTCCTAGGGAAGGGAGCAGGGTTATTCCTCTATAATTATCAGCTAACGTATTATCCCCTTTTTTGTAAATTGGTACGATGAGGCCCTTACACCAATCACGCGGGTGTTTGCCTGATTCTAGGATTAAGTTAAACCGCGATTTTAACCATGGCCTGAGTTGAATTTTACCGTTTTTAAGGACCTCGTTTAG
This sequence comes from Actinernus sp. WN-2022, assembly GCA_030867875.1. Lineage (NCBI taxonomy): Eukaryota > Metazoa > Cnidaria > Anthozoa > Actiniaria > Actinernidae > Actinernus > Actinernus sp. WN-2022. Next base: position 229,966 of record JAOWCC010000666.1, on the reverse strand, counting down.
AATGTTGTCCCTTCCCGGAGATTTATTATTTTTTTAATTTTCCGATTGCATATTCAAGTTCTTCATCAGTGACTACGCGATCCAGCTCTTCGCTCTCGTTGTTCATCCCATTGTCGTGATTCCCAACGGTGTTGGTGCGGGTAAGGGTTTCCGAATGTGCTTTCGGCTCGTTTAGTTTTTTGAAATGTTTATGTTTTGCTTTTATATTTAAAAAAATTGTGGATCTGTTTCCATGTAGTTTTCGGGTTTTTTAAATCCAACTCGTCTAGTGTTCTCGTTTTTTCCTTGTGCAGAGCTTTCTGAAACGTTTCTTTTTGTTGAATAATTGATTTCTTAGTTGCTCGCAACTAGGCGATTCGCATGTCTGCCGGCCTAATGAGTTAAGATTTTCTTTTTCAGTCTTACATTCCAAATCAAACCAGTCTTTATTTCCGTCAGATTCTCCTTTTTTCGGTGTCTGGAAGCGTAGACCGGCTTCCTTGCTTACATCAAGAATAGTCTGGGTAAAGTCGTGTGTCAGTTGGTTTACGTCACAGTTTTCAGTATGCCCACATAACAATTGGGAAAATTTAGTTCGGTATTGCTCTGAATTTAGAAGCTCAGTTATTCTGGTTGCTGCTTTTTCATTCCAGACTATTTTCCCGAACTTTTTAACTTTGGTGTGATGGGTATCGTGATTTGTAACTGAGGGAGTGCGCATATTTAAGCCATATGAAATGCAACAATGATCCGATAGATGCGGTAAAAGGTTGCCCACTTTAAAATACCTTACAATTGGTATAATGCTATGTTGCACAATTGCGTAATCTACGAGAGAGCTGCCATTATATTGAAAACAGGTCTTTTTGCCGCAGGTGTCGCCAATTGTTCTCCCATTGAGAATTCTAAGATAATTTTCAGTACACAGGTCGATTACTAGCCGACCCCTTCGGTCACATATAGTATCTTGTGAATATCTCCAATCGGCAGAATCAATCTCATAGTCTTCTGGGAGATCAAGGAATTCGTCATCGTCCAATAAGACAAACTCTTGTAAGTCACCGGTGCGCGCGTTCAAATCGCCTTGTAATAAAATGTCTCCTTTTTGCGCAAAATTAATGATTTCGTTTTCTAAGTCGGAAATACAATCTTGGTTGCTTGCTATGACCGAGTTTTCGGGGCTAAGATATACTGTTCCGAGGTAAATATATTTTGGTCGATTAAAAAATCGCTTATCGAGCTTGAGCCAAAGTACATTATCGTTAGCATTCGGTATGTAAGAAACGCCCTTGCAAATTCTGTTATTTACGTATACAGCAATGCCGCCGTAGTGTTTGTTCCCGCTTTTTTCGCGGCTTTTACTATAATATTTAAACGAATCAACTGATATATCCAATTCCTTTCCGACATGTGTTTCATTCAGTCCGAAAATATCATGTTGTTTGACAATATTAATCACTTCTGCAAGCCGAAGTTTGTTTCCAAGCTCTTTGCTTATTACTCCATGAATATTCCAAACACCTATCGTCACAGTTGGGCCGGCAAAAGCCGTTTCACAGCGGCGTCGACAGGGACCAGGCATGTTCGCCTGCCTACCAACCTAGTGCTTAATTAATGTGATATAATTATAATAAATATAGATATTGATAATACAAGTACTATAAACCTAGAACTTCTAGGCTACAATATGCGAGAAGCAAATGTTACACCGTTTGTGTAAGCACGTTGCAAACTGCACGCCAGTAATGATTGATTCAGTATTGCAAACTTGGTACTAGATAATATAGAACAATTAGTCTCGAAATGGGAAATACTATACCTACATGTAGTATGTTGCGAGAAGGAATTTGGATCCGACAAACCCATCGACAGGTTTGTAAGAGAAACAATTTCACGAGACTATCTGTCCTTAGACCAACCGTTGCAGTACCTTAAGGCTTCACCTCGCTCATAGTAATCGTGCCAATCACCGCTACCGTACCCGTTTCGATAGTAATCATCATTGTAAGGCTGATGATTGTAAAAGTTTTGCTGATCATCATAGTTCTGCCTTGAGTGGTAGTTCTGTTGCGATTGCCAAGTCTCCCCACGAAAATGGTCATTATGACGGGTGTATGGGTCTTCGTACTGACTTCGATCTCTTCTGTCTCTGTCTCGGCGGCTGTTTCTGTCCTCTGCCGGATTACTGTAGTAATAATGCTCAGTTCTGTTCGCTATATGGCTGTTCCGCTCTCCAATTGTATGAGGTGGTCTCGAGCGAGGTTGACTCAATCGGCCTCGAGGAGCCCGTAAACCCATATGATTTTTTAGGTTTCCTACAATTTTCTTTGTGCCAATCTGGTTATTCAAGTGCACTCGGTCGTAGATATGGTAATATCGACCCAAGGATTTTCTATCTTGCGTAACATGGGCATTGTCCACAAAGGTAGCGTAATTCCGTGAAATACATAGATTGCTCAACTGTGTTTATATCATTTATCGCAATGTTCTTGTACACGTCGTCACGATGGAATGTAACCCCTGAGATACATATTTTCACATCGCGCCATTTTTCATGTAAATGTTCTACTATGCTTCCCATATTCATGACAATATTTTCATTAGACAATACTGAAACGTCATTCGTTCCTGTACAATTTGTTTGTAGGGAGTGGTATCATGTAATCTTTCAATGTGACCCAACACCTCTTTCGTCCCATCTGGGATGTATTGTTTATTGACGTCCTTGGACGGAGCAAATTTTCGTTGTAGTACACCTTTCAAAATAGAATCTGAAAGTATTAAAATCGCTTCAGCATCTGCCCGGTTATTGGGTGTAACTCCTCTGTGTCCTGTTGTGGATTCTATTGAGACTCGCTCGCTACTTGCATTTCTGATTTCCATGCGGGTTAGATTTTCTGTTTGCCTTTGTGCAAATTCTTGGGTTTCAAAAGTATATTCAGTATCATGGTTTTCAGATTGATCCACGGTCACTGCATTGAAAGTAAAATGTTCCGCGTCCGTTTGTGTCGGCGTTGATACTGTGTGTAGTGAATCACCGAGTTTCTTCACGTCCTCTGGTTCTTTTTTTAGAGACTTGACCTCTCTGACCAGCTTTTTGTTTATGCTTTCTAGGTTTTTCGATAAATATTGCATGGTCTTTTCAAAATCTAAACGAAGAGCTTCAATGGAATTTACGAGTTCGTACCTGAGTTCTTTTATGCTTGATTTAACTCTACACTCATCATTCTTGAAATCGATAAGCTGTTCATTTAGTTCTTCGGACAGTTTTATGGCTAAGTGATCGAACTTCTCATTAAATTCTCGTTGCTTGTTGCGAAAAGTAACAAACTCCTCGTATTTGGGATCGTGACCTACCTTGGGATCAATATTCCCGGTGGCAGTTGAAATGACTTCACGCAATTCTGAATCCTCCGTAGCATTGCAGAGGGATGAATCCACATCTAATGTTTGCTCTGGCTGTTTGTTGCCTTCTACTGGGGATTCGTTAAGTGCCTATACTCGGATGTCAGTGCTTATTGAGATCTTGTATAATGAGTGTCATAACTAAATAAGTCTTCATCAAGCACTAGACTAAATAACGGCACTAGATAAATACCATACCCTGTTCAAGATCTGTCGATGTGAAAATGGATACCCTGTCCAGCGGATCATCCCCGTATAGTCCATATATGGGAGTACCCCCAAGGGTTCAGTGCTTGCTGTGCATCAATGTCAAAAGAAGAGTGTCCAAATAATAAGTAAGCAAACTTCTTACCTAGTTCTCTTAACCCAAGTGACGTGAGGAGCATTGTTACGTAAGGGCATAGGAGCTTCACGCATTTCAAGGGGTTCCACTACAGCGTATACTCTGTTTGAGATTTCCTCATGGAGATAATACATCACAAGTGCTGGTGGAGTTCCTTTTTGTTCATCTTCGTGTTCATCTTCGTGTAGGATGGCATGGCAAATTCTCTTCCCCATCCGCTGATAGCCCTTCGAGGTGTACACTTTGCCAGAAATCATCACTCTAGTGAATCGTTTCCATACCTTGACCATATCACCAACAACAACACTGCAATTATGTAACATGCCTTCCACTTCGGGTGTCATCTTAAACAATGTACAGCTACCAACCAATACACAGCCATGGGCATTGGTGACGATCTTGGGCCTACAGTCAGCATTAGAAAAGAGCTCAGAGTTTAAGGTAGATGGCATTTGAATTTAAATGTTAGGGAGGGGAGGGTGAATTTATTTTTAGTACCCAAAAAAAATCCTAGTAAACTGAAAAAAAAAGAACTGTGACAGTACTTTTACAGTTTATGAAAGGGCTTATAATACCATGATTGATTGTACAATGCAAAAAGATTCATGATAATAAATCACATTTACATGTATGTACCTCCGCCAAGAAGATGTCATTGTTGTGACATAGTCTTTGATCGTTGATGTGTTTTTCAGTGCCAGCTGTTCCAACTGCATTTTCTTCCCAGCAAAAGAAGGAAAAAATAACATGTAAATGACAGATTTAAGTGGGAAATCTCAGAATTTACAAAATAATGTACAAATTATCACATAATATAAGAAAATTGAAACAAAACAATCATAATATTACCTTCCAGTGTTCATTCTAGAAATGAAGCAAGGTGGGAAGTTTCTCATTGCTTCTCAAATTTTGTTATAAAAAAGGGATGATTTAGTGACTCCTACAAAAACTGAATCATTCTACATGTATGAGTGCAAAAAGTGAGTTGTGAAAGTGAGAGAATATCGCAAAATTGCACCCAAGAATGAACACTGACTGACCTTCAGTTATACATTGTATGTCTAAATTTTGCCAACAATGACAGTGGCTGGGGTCCACATGAGGATAATAATTATGCATACATGGCTATTAAGCCTCCAACAATTGGTTAAAGATATTTTAGTGCTAAAACACCAGCCATTGTAGCTCCACCAAATCATCATATCTGATTGTTTTCATGTGTACGTTGTATCATTCATGTGAAGTCACACAAATATATAGCTTTTCTCTGAATCAATAGCCTTGTTCAATGAATTATTGAACAATCAGACACACAATAGTTAGTTATCTAGCTGATTTCCACCAACAAACCTGGTGAGCAATATCTCTTGTCCCATGAACTGAATTGACACAATCACCATTGAGATCTTCAAAACTGAAGCATGAATAGCACCAAAGTGGTCCCCAGTTCCGAACCATTTGAGCATAATGCACAACATTGTGCACGTTAAGTCCACACTTTGCTTTCCCTCAGAATGAACAAATGCAGATGTTTCTCCAATACATTTACAATTAAACCTGTATTAAGCGGACACCCTCGGGTCCCTGGCGGGTATCCACTTAATACAGGTTCTTAGAAATTGTGCAATGTTTTTAACAATAGAAATTACCAAATGGGCTGAGTTTTGGTGTCTGCAGCAGCTTAAAGTACCTATAAATAACCCCTCCCCCCTCCCCAAAAAAATATTTTTTATTGAAACTTTAAACTATTCTTTAGATCTAAAAGCAAAATTGGGAGGCTAAAACTCAATTCAAATTATTTTACAGCCTTTCAAAGTTAATAACCAGAACACACGGCAGTCAGTTTTCATTTCCCTTTGGGGGCCTGGAGACTTGTGACCTGTGACATATGTAGTAAGGGAAGGCGTCCAAATATCGGGCGGTAATTCCGTTCCGTTCCGATTCGAAGTTGATGTACCGATTCCGATTTTGATGCCATCGGTATAAAATTCTTCCGATTCGGTCGGTATTTTGTCTGATTTGATCGGTACGTTGCCCGATTTGATCGGTACGTTGCCCGATTTGATCGGTACGTTGCCCGATTTGATCGGTACGTTGCCCGATTTGATCGGTACGTTGCCCGATTTGATCGGTATGTTGTCCGATTTGATCGGTATTGTGTCATGTCCGATCTGATCGGTAATTTTTTTCTATTTGATCGGTAATTTTTTTCCAATTTGATCGGTGTTTTCTTCGACCTGATGTCAACGGCATTTTCTCCGACTTTATCAATGTATATTAAAGCATATAGAGCTACTACTAGTGTAGAATACGAGATCGGTATTGGAAGTAAAATTATGCCGATTGGTGAATATATATCGTTTTGATTAAGTTTAATAATCAAGTTGTTCACTAGCTACACTTTAAAAGCAATTATGCTAATCAGGTCACATAATTTATTGCTATAAACATTACGAAATAAGAAATAGATGCAATGGCTATACATCGTAACTTGTATGTAGTTTAAAATTCAAACCTTTATAATATGATAGGCATTCTCATTCTTTACGTTCTTTTACCTCGTCTTACCCTGGATGCCAGAGACTCGAGAAGCGAAACTTCTTTAATAGCCGTCGACCGAAGCGAGACCTCTTTTAAGCTGACGTCGAGCGCTAGCGAGCAAGGAGAAGCGGATTTCCAACCTCTGATCCAGGGTAACCTCGTCTGGGTACATCTCATAATGCGGCAGTCTCACAACATAACATATTTCATCGAGTCGCTGCATGAATAACAAACGCAGTACACTCCGATAAAGTACTCCCTGGAAACCGTTAGAGTTACACTGGCTTTGTATAAATCACTTTACTCTTTATACTGGACACTGACAAACAAAATAATTTACATTTCAATTTTAGCCTCACCGCTCTGATCTAAAAGATCTATCGACCACAGCAGGAGTTGCACAACTCGCTCATTACCTCGATCGAACCGCTAGAATGGTGTCTAGCCTTTGTGTCAGGCCTTAATACAATCATTAAATAAACAACTCAGACCACTCAGATAGCTTTTGATTCATCGCTAAAATATTTTAATGAAAAATATACATGTCAAATATTTGTGAGTGTAATACTACCATTTGCGATTGCGTTCAAGCTTGAAGCGTGACGATGTTGGGATTGTTAAGTTACAAACGCGACGTTTGTCTCAATCAAATCTCGCACTTTAACAATGAAATTCATTCGTTTGGCGTGTGAAACAGTATTTGTGCTGTTTCACAGGCACGCAAAACTAACAAATGTCATTGGTCACCGGCCGACAGAACGACATTCTTCGCTCGCCACTTTTTGTCTCGCCAACGATAAATATTTCCCCTAACTCGAGACGGATTTGTTCAATGTCTTAAATTTTCACAAAATGTCAATTGATATCAGCCACAAAATCGTGTCGGCCCCAGGAAATTGGGAAATTCTAAAAACAGAGCTCTTGACGCGTATCTACTCAGATTATGTTTTCGCCTTTTCACGGAAAGCATTATAACTTTTGAACTAAATCGAAATCTGATAATCCCCAACACGATTTTGTAATACAAAGTTTAGCTTCTGAAAGCTATCTTAATTACTAGATAGATCGGAAAAACGGGATGGTGTAAAATTCGAGTTTTTCAAATACCGGTAATTCAAAACTGTTTTATATATGCTTGTAGCAAATTTGAGGTATCTACGATGTTTGTTTGAGGCGCTACATATGTAATGTACACTGGAAACGCACCCCGAAGGTATCCCGTAACCCTACATAAATGACGATTCAACATTAAATAAAATGTCTTTATTTTTCGAAATAGTCTAGTTGGACGGCACTGCATGCAACGCAAGCAGTTAGCGGTGTTTATACATGAATTATTTATACAATTAGATATACCAAATCTGCAGAGTTATATCTGCAAAAGCATGTTATGTTTGATGATCTGTCTTATCGGAACAGTAGTAAAGGCTTAAAAAATAAATCTGATAATGCCTAAATACAGCTTAAACTATTGCCCTTTGCACGTGAAGCAGATTATATATGTACAGCTTCAGTCTTATGACTTGATTTGTGACAAAATAGTCAGGAGAAATCAAACAATAGGACTGCCTCTTGTCACTTCGCGCGTAATTAAACTTTGGCTCAGAGAGGCCAGTAGAACCTCTAGCATCCAGGATATCCTACACAAGAAAAACTCATGAAAATTTTGGAAGTAGGGACCTCCAATTTCTTATTGAAATATGATTCATTAGGCGACAATGGCGATCAGCATCAGCTTTCGAGGAAAATACATACCTACAGCCAAAAGGGCACAATGGTGGAGGCTTACCTCTCAAACTAGGCAAACCCTCGTCAATGCCTAATACTCTCCCGCCAGCTTTACTGACCGCTAACTCTTCGAGCAATGTACTGTAGTGCCCTCTGTGAATGTTACTACTCCTAGGGGTTGGAAATGCATCATTAAAATTCTCAAGGATCCTTAAAAAGGTACCTGAACGAGCTGGTGAGCTAGAACAGTGATCCATGAAGCTATTTTACAACGAGTAAACTGTAACTGATATGTCTTTCGTGTACAGTGCTTAATTAAAAACTGATATTCTTTTTGAATATTTAGCAAATCCCTGCTCTCTTTCAACTTACGAGCACTGGCGTTGGAGAAAGATTTCAACAGTTCATGGCGGGATTCTAGAGGAGAAACTTCGTGACATGGAATACCTACGACTTTTATTGTAAGAGTCATACCTCTTGCCGTGCCAATACTTTTTGCATGTGTCAATTGCATGATCCAGAACTTTACCCTTTTGTTGTATTCTTTCATTATCTGACAAATGAGAGAACTCCCAAGGAGACTGCTCATTTTCATGGAGACGAATGGGAAGTGTGACCCCTGTTAGTAGCCTCGATAGAGGAGACCAACAATGCTCAATAGGGTTATACTTACTATGCCCTGGTGCGTAACAAGTTAAAGAAAGGAAATCTAACTTTAGGTTTTTCCAAAGTTGGCCAAAATTGAGTAAATTTGGAGTAAATTTTGTACTCCAATCGGGGCCACATCGCATATGATTGTCACTGCTCCCTTGTTCTCATATTCTACGATTGGCCGAAGAATTTCCCCAAGGTTACTAGCATGCATGGCACTTGTGCTATTATGAAATAAAGAAGCATGCAAATAAACCGTAAGAGGACCTGTGCGAGGCCATGAAATTCTCTCTCTACCCAGCTCATCTCTGTAAAGCCTGCCTTTCCTTATCACTTCACACTTTGATTTATAGCGTAAGTGGGGAGGCTGTGAGAGAGAGCGCTTATTATGACAAGAACCCCAGCAGGAGGTTGTGCGTTTTGGAGACAAACTGTGCGACCTTCGCAATCTAGGTTTAAGTAGAAGATATCCCGCAGGGACTAGCTTTGCACCGCTGTATGGGAAATCATGGTCTGGATTGTTAGGTTGATCACCAGTCATAAAAAAATTGTTGATGTTAAAATATCTACTTACTGCTAACGTGCCTACGTTTAACTTATTTTTGTCATCTGCAGAAAGGGCTACTGTTTCTTTAGCACACATTTCGGAAAGCTCGGAAACAAAATTCACTTGTGCGCACGTAAAGTGAAAATCCGAGTGCTGCCTTACAATCAAGTCATTTCTTTTTTGTGGTAGTTTTGCTGTAACTAGACCTCTGTATCTGTTTGCAGCTTTCCTATTTCTCTGGGGCGGTAGCAGGAGTCTTCGTATGGTTGACTTGGAGATGCTAGGAATCTGGGGAATTTTCTGGAGTACATGCCTTCGTATTTGATCTATGCTGACCCCATGACAGTATGATGTGTCCTCTCTGCGGCGATTGTGTGCGGCAGCGGAGTGCTGAGTAATAAACTCTTGCACGATTCCCACAATTTCTGGAAACTTTTTTGTAATAGGAGGCCTACCGCACGTCACCCCTACAAATAAAAGTCGACGTTAGAGTTAGAAAATATAAACACAATTGTTAATTTGTTCTTTCAGGCCGAGTGTGAAGTTCTAATCTAATTAAGACAAATTAGTGATGTAAAGGTAATCAACTGATAAATTAACTACATGGCACATGCATTTCTGCCATTTTACTGAAAACCCCACAGCTTATGTCCTCTTTAACTGCAGAAGAATTGCTGTATTTATGACTTATTTTACTTCATTTCACGATTATTCTTAAACTATTTTAAAATATACACGCAGACAGCGAAAGACAGTACGCCAACGATTTTGATCTGGTTAGTTTAGCTTTGAGGACTCTAAGTACTCCAAGAGACAATTTGGAGTAAAAATATACTCGATTTGGTATTATTTCAACAGCATTTCTCATGCTGTTGTGTATTTTGATTTAAGAACGTTATTTCTCGACTTTTCGATATTTGAATTTGCATTTCGCAAAAAATCGAGACGAGGCAGATGTGAAAGATCAAAATAGAACTCTAAAACTCACGTTTTTGTTTAATTTTGTCAAAAAATTCAACTGAAGGAAGGAAAAATGTATTGTTTTTCTCTGGCTCTTGGGACACGTAATTCACACTGTATAAATTATAAATAATTTTCCCGGGAAGCCATTTACACTGTAACTGTTTTTTGTTTTGGCCTTTTCACTGAAGCTATTCACTAGATTCTTCGGCGCGCGGAATAGTTTTCAAGAACTGCCTAACCAAAGGCTCTTGTTAAATGTATGGCAATAACAACAATAAGCGACAAACCATGTTGAATTAAAATCGATACAGAACTTGTATAACTGATGAGGTGATTTACCGGCATTTGGTGCTTCTTCCTCCAGATCGTCAGATGAAGATGATAGTGAGTCAAGCATCCAACAATCATCAGCATCGTTTTCCTGGCATTCTACTACAATGACAATAAACAGAGGGGGTTATGGTTTGGTTAATACAATTCAGTTCAGATCACGGAGCAACTTAATTCAAGTAACCGTCTAAACGTTTCAAGAAATTAATTCAGAAATGTTTTTTCCATCCAGTACAACCACGTGATTGTATTGCAGCCCATGTTCAGTTTCTGGGCGTTCTGGTGGTTAAAGAAAACTTTCCTTACCTTGGGATGAATCGTCGTCTGATGTGGAATCGAACATCCATGTGTCGTCCATCAGGAGATTGTTGCATGGCTGTTATAACTTTCATTGTACGACGTATTATAAAGTTGCTTATTCAGTGAATAATATCACGTATCATATGTTATTTCCGAGCCGCATCCGTTATGTCTCTACCGAAATCGTGCACTAACGTAACCGATTGAATTAGTTCAGTTTTTAAGCTTTCAAGTATTAAATAAACCAAATTCGGCAGCACGCTCATAGAATTCTGAAAACAAAAATGGCTAATGGAGGACCAAATACTGAATCATTTGTGCCACTGACTCCCCAGATGGAAGCAGAGAAATCAGTCCGTCTTCTAAAGGAGGGACTTAAGAACTTGGCTAGTGCGTTCTGTTTATACGACGAGTATACTGATAATCCCGACCCATACGCTCCGTGCAGGAAACACCCTTTTTGGCGACAACTTGTTCGAACTTATGAAGGTAAGCGAAGTGCTGATGTGCACATTTAGCAGTGGCGAGCTTTTTTCAGTCTCTTCATATATGCAGACAAACAAATAACTTAAAGACTTACTATTTCCTTCCTTTTTCTTTGTTAACTCAGTATTAAAGCTCAGCACTGAAGGACTTGAGGAGTTGGTTGATGTTGACGGCGTGTTTCGCCTACCAGAGGAATTCAATTGATGCAGTGGAACACTTTAAAATTATTCCAGTATTCCTATTCTCCTGGAATAGAAACTGCTTTAAAATGGAGGCAATGAAATGCTAGACTCGTATGAACTGAATAAATGGACGCTGGAGTAACTGGACGATTGTTTGGACAGTTTTTCCGGCTTTATAGTAATCTTATCTCATTTCATATTTAAGGAAGCTCGAAAGGGTTATACATAAGATCGGTACTAATTTATTTCAAAAATAATTTATCAAAATCCGCGCAGTTTAATTCCTCTATAAAGCTATAAACGAAACTGAAGTTGGACACATTATCTTTAATCTTAGAAGAAATATAAAAATTATGTACGAAAGAACTTGTGCATCTTAGTTAAAAAAAGTCGTTTTGGCGCTTAGCTTGGACACAGAATATTCTTACAGAATCGAATGTTTGAAGAATCTATATATTTACCAAAAATGAAGAAATTCCACTGCGTGCTACTAAAAATGATACTGAATAAAGGACAATAATTTTGCACCACAAAATATTTCGCGTTAGAGTGCTGTGCTGCTCACCAGTTCTAGTTCAAATTTTGTTATATCGGTGTAATGAGCATAAGCTAAATGCTTTCATGTAGCATGACACTATAGCTACGTTATTTGTATACTATAGATGTTATCAGTGTATTTACAGTCACGGAGATTTCAGATATCAATCTAACTTCAGGATATTTGCAATAACTAAGTTAGTGATGAAGGAAACTTTGTGTCATATTTACTAGATGATGTTGCCAACTTTACACAGGAAAAAGGGGGTTAAGCACTTTATCAGTAAAGATAATGAAATTAGGAAAACATGTTATCGGATGTTCCTCCCTAGATAGTAAACCACGGAATTTGGCAATGAGTAAACAGGAATAAGTGGGTTAGGAATACTATGAGTCACCAAGGGCGGTTGAAGCTTATTAAGGAGGCTCGAAAAGGATTTTCTGAGCGCGCGGGAAAGTTAACAAAACCTGATTTCGTTTGTAAAAGCTTTTTATTTACTTTTCTCTCCGACTCATTTCGTAGGACTTCAGCAGTTTACAATAAAACTATTGACAGTCTAAAGATAGCTTGCATAGCGGCCCTCTTATTTGTTTGTCCCAGCAATAAGTTGAGCGTGGGGACCGGATTGGGGTTAAACATGAAAGCGAGAGAAAAGGGGGCCGCGCGCTACGCAGGCTAATCTAAAGAACGTGCATGGATTTAACTTCCACGGGAAATTACTCATTTCTAATACACGCTGCATGATAGAGTTTTACATGAACGTAGAATTATGTAACCAGTAACCATGTACACCCACAATATCAACACGTAACACAATTATGCGTTCATGTAACGCCCCATGATACAGCGTGTATTAGAAAATAGTCGTTTCCCGTGGAAGTGACATGTTCTTTATACTAGCCTGTCAATATTTACTACTGTTAATAGTTTTATTGTAAACTCCCTGAAGAAGTCTGTTCTACACAGACGAAACGCGTTGGAGAAAATAAAAATGTTCACAAACGAAACCACATGCAGTCACAGACGGTTTTCGTACATGTGCTGCTCTTGTTAAAACAATACAAAAAAAGAGAAAACTTCCTGTCAGCCGGAATACCGTTTATACCTCGACACCAGTAAAAAGACCACGTATTTCCGAACAACACCCTTTGATGTGTCCCACTACATGATCGAAAGATAATTTTTGCATGCCGCAACTGTAATAAAAAGGCTTTCTGTTATTCATTGAGTTAGTTGCGATTTTAACCTTTGTGCAAGCTAGAACAAGCCAACTGAATTTGAGAAAATAGTACGAAAAACAGGTCCAGGTACATGATGGATACCACAAAGGTAGGACTCTTGACTTTGCCGATCCAGTTATGTGAATTTTTAAATTAGTAGTACTACCGACAGACCATTCTCGGCTTTTAAAATAAATATTTTTTTCTGTACGTTCAGCCAACATTCGCAAAGAAGATGAAGGTGCAGGCCTTAGATCCGTCCTATTCGGTGTGGCTAGATGCGATAGTACTTGAAACCAAAGAGGACCAGCAACTGTTAAAAGTGCGATGGGTAGGCTACTCGAAGAAGTATGATACCGACCTGCCATTTGAATGTGTTCGGCTACCTGTCGAGAGAAGAATCATGGACCGAAAAAGACCGGTACAAAAACAATATTGGCCGAGCAAAGGACACCCGAAGCATCTAGTGGCTGGAGACACAGTTTTCTTCATGGGCCCAGGAGATATTTTTTATCAGGACGTTGTTAAGGAGAATGACTGCTTCAATGCAGAGGTACGTACTATTTAATGACGATTCAGTTAAGTTCATGTTCTGGGCGTTTTTCGCCCTACGTGTGATACAATGCAGTTGATATATATTTAACAAATTAAAAACAACAAGGTTTCTGTTAACGATAGTTTTATCCTGTTCTTTGGATATGAAGCTTTAATTATTTTTATTTTCCATTTCTTAAATTAGGTTTTGTTGGAGACAGCAGCCAGAACTGTTCGCTATGAATTTATCAAGGAAAGAAACCAAGGCAACCAAGATTTTGAAAATGAGGTAATTTATGCCTATACTTCATTCGTTTCCTATATCATTGCGTCACAGTCACTGAACAAAATTCAAAGGGAGTAATTTAAAGGATGAAATTTAACTGAGAAGTAGTGAATTAACCCGTGTTATAATGAATCATGCTAGAGGATCCAGCAGTGATTAGTTTGGTCTACGATGTTAACCATTGTGTAGCACAGTCTACTCAATTATTAGCGAGCTAAACGCCACTGCATCCTCGATCGAACACATGTGCCTTACAGTTCACAAGATAAAACAAATAGAGAATAATACATGCATGGCGCGCGGAGATATGGAATTTATCTTTCAGTGTTCAACTCGATATCTCACGAGTGAGCGCAGCTTCGAGTTGAACACAAGAAGATAAATTTCATATCTCCAAGCGTCCATGTATTAATTTATTTATTTCATAAACAATACTTGGACATGAAGCAAAGGTAAGCGCGTGACGTGGAAATCGCTGATTTGCTGAAAGGCGATTTCCACACACGCAAAATTATCGTATTTTTACGTGTGTTCAGATACAATATTTATGTGCTGGAAATCCTTGTAAAACACTGTAGTTTAATGAATACAATATTTTAACAGTTTTTACATTGCATACATCTTGTTGGAGAAAAAAGAATAATCGATGACAGATTTGTACGCCTTTCTTACAATTGCTGTTTAGGTTCTGCTGATTTTCGTTGGACATTTTCATTGTAGGTTCTTTTGAAGGTTAATCCATCAAATAAAGACAACGAAACTATAGGCAAGACATCAGCTGAGTTAGCCGAACAATCCTCACTCGAAGACGAAGCCCCCAGTTGAGATACCGCAATCCTCACTTGAAGACGAAGCCCCAGTTGAGATACCGCAATCCTCACTTGAAGACGTAGCCCCAGTTGAGATACCGCAATCCTCACTTGAAGACGAAGCCCCAGTTGAGATACCGCAATCCTCACTTGAAGACGAAGCCCCAGTTGAGATACCGCAATCGTCACTTGAAGACGAAGCCCCAGTTGAGATACCGCAATCCTCACTTGAAGAGGAAGCCTCAGTTCAGCTACTGCAATCCTCACTTGAAGACGAAGCCCCAGTTGAGATATCGGTGCAATCAAATGCAGTACATGTAAGAGAACTTGCTTTTATTCATTGCTTGCTATAGTAATTCTCCTTGACCCCCCCCCCCCCAAAAAAAAAGTATACAAGAACTTTGTTAATCTAAAAAAAAGAAATTCTATCGATGGATGACAGATTTGTAGCTCTTTTCATAAAACAGTGCCCTGTATTTATACATTGTAAGACGACACCGAGTTTGTGTAAGTATTCTAAAAGCTAATTTCTACTTCAGACCACCATCGTTATTAATAATTTTATAATGATTAACGTTTCTCATTCATGTTCATGTTATACATAAGAGAAGCAAAAGATAGATAGATAATTATGTTTCTACAAGAAATGTTTTTGAAAATGAGTATATACTGTATGCATGTGACTTAAGACTGACATATTTTGATTGGCTGTGTAAAAATGATTGATAACTTTGTCTCTACCAAATCTGCTGTTTGGTAAATGTGTTAATCACACTTTTAAATATCCTACCAACGTCAATCAATGACCCAAATATCATCTGAATGTAGTCAAAACCTACCGACTAATTTCCTGGCTATTCATGACTTCTCTCAAATGAATTTTAGCGATCTTTTGTTCTTGTTTTGAAAGTTTGAAATGAAATTATATTTTCTTGACAATGGTCAATAACATTATTAAATTAGGAGTTTAATTTTGCGGGAGTTAATTTTTGCGGATTTTGCGGATTTCCTTCGATCCGCAAAAAAAACTCCCGCAGAAAAAAACTCCCTCAAAATTTTCCGCCGCAAAATATACTCCCAGAGAAAAAAATGTAAATCTTGTTTTAATAGTTATATCGGGTTAACAGCAACTTTTTAACATTGAACATAATAGGAAACGCCAGCCAAAGTTAATAAAATACATTTTTCTTCTCACATAGCCGGCTTCTCACGGAAAACCATACTTTCCCGCTTCTGTGTCACGTTCAACGTCAGTTGTCGTAAATAAAGACTGACAACATACAGTCAATTCCAAAGTACATGTACGCAATGGATTAATCTACAGACTTAATTCCTGCAGCAAATAAAGCGTGCTCTCATAACTCCGAGGCGACCGGCACAACAGGCATCTGTATTCCCGATTCAACTCCAGACACGTCCTCAAAAGAAATGGAGACTGTTATCATAATCGACTAATACGTTTTTACAAGAACGTACAATAATTCCCTCAGGTTTTGTCGTTGTTTATGTTCATGTTGGCGCTATTTATACTTGACCAGAAATCCACAAAAATTTCCTCCCAGCTGTCTCGATCCGCAAAAATTTCCTCCCGCAAAACAAATTGAGTCGGCAATCCGCAAAATTTTGCTCCCGCAAAAAATTCGTCCTACACGGTAGGCCAGAATTACCGCGCTTTTGGTAACAATCAAGTTTTGTTGGCACTTGCAAAAGGTGTATTTTACACAATGTTTTGGCTGAGTAAAATTATTCATGAAATGATTTGTTTTACCTTTTTGCTTCAACAGGAGTACGGTTGGTCGGATAGCCAGGAGTTAGAAGATTTTCAGATGGAATACGTGAACAATACTTTTGACAGTGCATTAAATGAGATTGAAATGAATGATCGTTTACTTGCACTTGAAAAAAACCAACATACTATTATTCAAAACCAAACGGCGATACTTACTTCTCTAAAGTCTTTAACGAAGCTACTAAACTGTAAAGCTAAAAAAAGAGGTATTGTAGTAACCCCTAGTACAATGAGTACTATTAATTTAAATTATGACTCCTCGTGTTCTGAAGGTGCAGCCACTAGCACGCCACTTGCTTCAAGCTTAGAAGCAGCAGAATCATTTCATGACTCCGAAAACAGTTACGGAACGCACATGGAACTCTCCACCATTTCCCCGATTGATTTAGAGGAAATCTGTACAAGCACACACACCGCGCTGGACACACCGCAAACTTCCGCTGATGCATTGCCTTGCACTAGTGTAGAAAACGAAGAGTCAGCTGTGCAAGAAAAGTGCATTAAGTTTGTTTTAAGACAATTTACTTCTATTTTTAAAAAGGAAGAACTATCAACTTCAAGTTTAAAAGGTGGTCAAAGGAAATACAAAGGAAAGGTCACCTATAAGAGTGCCCTTTCCCCAAGACGAGTCAAATTAGTTTTTAAGGCGGCATCTAAGGCATATCCTGATGCATTTGAACAACTAAAAGATAGCGCAAAGTTTAGAGAAGCTATCAACAGCAAATGCCGAAAGACTAAGGTATCTAAAAAGAGCCTGTCGTATCAGTAGTGTATACGGACACCACTAGCACTCATTTCTTGAAGCTTTAATAATTAGATCTATAGAAGCGCCTGTTGTAATCTTTTGTCCTGATATGATATGGGGAAAACGACAAACTGCAGCCGTTGTTTATTTTTTCAGGGGCTTAAAGTAGGTGCCTGTGCTTGTGAGGTACGACATCGGAGGGAGGCACTTAGTGGACTATAGGGACGCTTATTAGTAAAAAATACTTGCATCCGAAGGTGCTTATAATTTGGAGACGGGTGCTAAATTCGAAATTTTACGGTACTAATTAATGTCAAATATGTGTCAATTGTAGGCTCTAGATTAGTTCCTGTGCGAAGTATATACGCAAAGTAAATGCGCAGTTTGTGACTCATAACTTCAAATAAAAGCCATAGTAGTTTGATATGATTGTTTTTTCCCGATTCCTCTTTTTAAAGGACCTCATCACAGTGTTTTATTCTGCTTTGCCTACAGAAAAACAAATAGTATTAGTGGAAAGAGCACATTAAAATGAGTAAGACTATCCACTAGTGTTATTTGCTTTTCTGTCCAAAGCTGTAATAATAAAGAAAGTAGAAAAACTGTGACAAGGTCTATCGAATAGTGCTGCATGTTTCTTTTGATTTTTCTGTTTTAACTACATTCTCCTTGAATTTCAACAAAACACCACTGTAGATCAGCTCTGATTTCCTCGACCATGGGTAGACGTTGATACCTGCGGGTAAACTGGCCCAAGGCGTTCAGAAGCCGTGCCATGAATACTGTACTCTTCCAGGTTGAACACGCAGTAACTGAAATGAGAATTTGCCGATTAAAATCTGCAGTTCTCTTTTGCTGAATTCCTGAAGTTCCAACCATCTTGATAATTCAGATTGCAATTCAGAGAGACGAAAATCAGGCACTGACATAGTCATAGTGTTAGTATTGAATTCAATTCATAAACATAAGATGTTGTGCGTTGGTACTACGTCTTTGTTTTCAGAGGCTGTTAAATTGAGTTCATTAAGGATGTTCGTCAGGCGATGAAATGCCTGAAAAGCACGCTCAGGCGTCTCAGCTCCGTAAAAATCGTCTTATATACGTCTACTGACGCATATGCCCTCTTGATTTAGAATCCATGCAACTGCTTTAGTCGTGCGTTGACATGCCATGGTTGCAGATCTAAGGCCAAAAGGCATCATAGTATGAAAATAAAAAATGTCCTGAACTTTGAAATCCAGTAACGGGAAATCGGCCGGATCAACAGGAATCTGTCGATATGCACGCCGTAGATCCTTTTTGAATAATAAACAACCCTGTCCTTTGAGATTAATGAATTCTATTACGCGGTCAACCCCGGAAAGTTCGTGCAAATAATAGCTTTTGTCGATCCCGTCATTGACTGAAATTGTTTGTCAGGAAACTTAGATCATGAGCCACACGAGGTTCTGTACTATCTCGTTTCAGCACGCATTGAGAGGCGAAGCGCTTTAACCACTGCGCTACCCCGGCTCCCCATATGTATAATGTGAAGATTGTTTCACTAGCCTTCTGCCTTAATGCATTATTGGAGACTCGTCGTAGTTTTGGTCGATACGATTGGTTTCAATGTTAGTTTTCTGTGCTTTATTTCGTGATCATCTTAAAATAGACCCTTTGACGGTGCGTGCATAGGCACGTACCTACTTGTACTCCGTAATTGACCCATTGTTGACAGATAGCATGCAAAGATGTCAAAGATTTGACATTTTCAGTCTGCCTCAACTTCGTTAAATTTCCAGCTCTTGTGAGATCCGCGTATCCGGTGGTTTGTAGGAATCCCTATCTTAGAAAACGTTTTGGTTGGTTATTTCTTCAGGAATCACTGTAACAGTTACAAATACAATGTAAGTGGCCATATACGGAGAATTTGCCGTCGTACTCCAGTCCGGTGTCATATATAAAACTATGATTTCACGGCAGATGCTTGACTCATTAAAAATTGAATAAAGTAATCCTCTTTATAAATAGTTTATTTAGATTCGTAGTTTGAACACTGTAATTTTCGAGGATAGTAGTCCAAGTTGCAACAAAAAATCAACGCTAATCCGATAGATGAGGATCGTAGAATTTCGCTCTTAAACCCTGAAATAGTGAGAAGCTGCAAATGAATACCTCGATACTAGCAGGCGATTGTGGACTCTGATAAGTATGTCTGAACTTGGAACATAGATTTCATGTTGATGGACCCCGTGTCTTCATTTCGGTAAAATATTCCGTTCGAACGGTCTTTAATAATTCCCATTGAAATACCGTTTGAAACATGTCGGCTTTCCAATTGGAATACCGTTTCATAGCTACCGTTTGAAGCGACATTCGGTACTCTTTAAATCGGTATTTTTTTTATCAGCATCGGTATTTTTTTTATCAGCATCGGTATTTTTTTTATCAGTATCGGTATTTTTTATGCGAAATTTTCCGATTTGGTGGTCATTTTTTTTTACCGATTGAATCGGTAAACGTGAAATCGGAATCGGTAACGCTACCGATAATCGGAACGGAATTAACGCCCGATATTTGGACGCCTTCCCTAAGACGTCCTTCCAATTCCATACAAACATCTCATTTCTGCAACTCTTGAAAGCTCACAACATACTAAATATCCAATGAAATGTCACCAAACTTGGTAAACTTACTAATTTTGATGATTATTTCTTACTGATTAAACTCTATAATTTTTCCTTCTTTTTGTTATTCAGATTTTCCAACTCCTTTAAGAAAAGCAAGACAATGGTCTAAATTAGAGGAACAAAAGAAACCGTGCAAAGGATTCTGGTAGTTCCAACTGGAAACAGGGAGCCCAAAATGGATGTTTTCCATAACTTACACCAATAAAATCATTGAAGTTTAGTTTTTCACTTTTATTTTTTGAAATTCTTAGTCGGCGCACTATACAGAATCCAAAATAAAAATAACATTTTTGGGGTTATAGGCACTTTAATAGAGACCAGTGCCCGCTGAATACAAGAAGCAAAATTTTACTCACTTGTAACAGACAATTTTACCAATGAAAGAATATGAAGCAATGACAACCTTAATCGATGAACAAAGCATTTGAATCGAAAATATTTATCACTCATACATTATTTATATTGCACTAAAAAGCCTATTACCTATGATGCATGCCTGGTTATAGGGTAATGACATCATATTAATGACACACTCAACAACTTACTTCCCAGCATTGCAATATTTATTATTGTAAGATAATGTTTCAAGAAGTCTACTACACATAGTAGAAGTTATCAACAAAACAGGCAACAGACGAATTAAGTAACAGTCTGCGCAAGAGGTAGGCACAATTCTATTGTTCAGATGCAATTTGCTTTCCCCACTTTAGTATTTTCTGTTTTTCATACTGACAACTCATCAACCCTTAAATCATAAATTTCATTTGCGTTTCGTCGAACCGGGACTACAACTCTTTGCCACAGCTCACAGAACAAAACAAAAATGGACCAGAACAAACGAACTCAAACATCTGAATTCAAACTTGCACGAGCTAATATACAGTAATTCAAACTTGCACGAGCCTAATAATTAAGCCAAGGTGGGAAATACTGGCCTTCGTCTTCTCGACTTTGAGTGCCAGCTGTTTGGTTCCACATTTCCACGATGTGTGCTTCGTAGTAGGTTACGTCTAATTCGTCAAGCGTTTCCCAGTAGCACCAAACTTTTTGGTCTAAACGAAAGTTGTAGTCATCGAGCGACCCTTCCAGCGGAACTCCATTCTCGGAACGTTTCAGCTTCCATATGCACGCTTCTGTTATTTTAGAACAGAAGTTATCCGAGGTAAACTTAACCTTAACATATGGCGTTTCTTTTAGCCATGTTGGGGCCGATCTCTTCCTCTGGTTTGGCCTCATGTTGAAGAAAACATGAGGTCAAGAAATTGAATGTATCGTAGCGATCTAACAGTGTGACAGTGACAAATCCAAAAGGACGCGCATTAAATGTAAGCCAAACAGAAACCTCAATATACTTATTAACCAATCAGATAACTCGTTGTCTCGTTTCCATGACCTAGCCTCGATTTCGTACTCAACTTGCAACTTGCCCAAGTGTTTTAAAATGTCGACAAAAAAGCGCAAGGTATGGGTTGTTTGCAAAAATGCAAAGATACCTCGTACAACAGCCTGGAGACGTGCAAGCAAAGGAACATTGATTGATTGTTGTTTGCCTTCAGCTTCAGATGTGCTGAATACCGATATCGACGTAGATCTTCTTTCGCCTTCGGATCCTAATCATGATCCTGAAAATGAAATTCCTGATCCCTCGGACCTGATAATCAATACGATGGGAATTCAATTACTGAACTTTTATCGATTCTCACCACTACGATAAGCGACGAATACACAGTCACAGATGAAGAATCTGAAGCCTGTGACAGGGAAGGAGGCGAGATATACGAAGACAGCGACAGCACGTGTTCTGAGGCTGAGAGTGAGAATGGTAAACGATCTGATGCGGAGATCGATGAATCAATGACTGATGATCACGTTCCACTCTATGAAGGGGCTGCTGTTTCAAACCTTGGAGCAATGATTGTGGTGATGCTTTTTACTTTGAAGCACAAGCTTGCTGGTACAGCTCTTATCGATTTAGTCAAAGTGCTGTGTGCTCTACTTCCAAATGGCCACAAGTTTGTATCATCCGCATACTTGCTTAAGAAGTATTTTGCTGATCGTTTTGGAGAGCCTACCCCCAAGACACATGCTTACTGTGGGAACTGTCTTGGAAGAATACGAAAGAATGAAACAGATTGTTCGAAACGTAAATGTGTTAATGCAAAGAAGAAAGTTGAATACTTCTTGGAGCTTGATCTGCACTGTCGTCTATGTCAGTTATTTAGAGGTAAGTTTTGATTGGCCTAACGCCATTGTATTACTCTGGGATCCAGAGGTTAAATGTTTTGCTGGATTCGTTTTGCCCTTTGTTAGTAAATTCGGTGAGCCGCGCGGAAAGCAAAATGGCAGTCTGGGCCAGGTTTGTTTGAATCTCGTTTTCATGAACAATAATGCGTTAGCAAAAAAAGTCTAGATTTTGATTGGCTAGGAGAGCAGTGCAAGTTATATTAAGAACAGTGAAAAATTTGAAACACCAATTCAAATTACACAACCTTTTCACAAAGTCTCAAAACCAAAGATCCTAACGTTAAAAGGTTTTGCTATTTAATTTTGCTATGTTGTGCATCTATGAATAGAAAATAGAAAAACCTCCTTCACAACATTGCTACATGTATGTATATATATATATATATATATACAGTCAATATCCATTGTTATATGTACAGACAGCTCAAGTCTTGTAGTTTGTGACATCAGGTATGGGAGAAAAAATAGTTTTGCCATGCTCTTCCTGGCATTGGAAAGCCGGACTGACAGCCTCTACATGTAATTGCAGACCATTGTGCTTTCTTTGCACTGACATACAATATAGATTTTTCAGCAGAAAATCTAATTATTTGAAGACTAATTTTCTCTTCATAGATGTGCAACACAGAAAAATAAAATATATAAACTTATGTCTTTCAAGTACATCTTTGTATAGATGTTGGATTGATCTTAGGGTTCAGTTCCCCTTTATCACATGCAGAATAATCTTAGTGCATTTTTGTGTGCTGTCATGTTATGTTGGACAAAAATAATCATGAGTCCAAATAGTGTTCGTCCACCAGGTTTTCTGGCTTTTTTATAGAATGTTATAACATCAAATTAAATATCAGACAATACAAATATATATATATATATATATATATATACATGTAACTATGCAATAGAAATCGAGAGCAATAATTATTTCTAATAAGTGGCTAATATCTTGAAAATGGCATCGATGCTAACGTTATTTTATTTTTTATTTAATTCACAGATAAAGAGTTTGTAAGGCTTCTAGGGCATCGGTTTGATCATGATTTTCTAAACGACGAGAACATACGTGATGTTTATAGTGGACTGAAGTATCGAAAGCTCTTTCAAAGTGGTGGATTCCTCAGTAAGGACAATCCATTGAACATCTCTTTTTCGTTCAATACGGATGGTGTGGCACCCTTTAAATCATCAAACAGGCAAAACTTTTGGCCTATCTTCCTGGTAATTAATGAATTACCCCCAAAACTAAGGTGAGTTTGAAATAATAAAATGTTGTCTTCTAGCTTCTAATAGTTAAAAATAGATTGTCGTACACAAGACCCTCCGCAGGACTCAGATAAGCACACTCACAGCTGTGACAGTATTTCAGTGAGTTTGAGAATTGAGTAGGACATAATTCACTTTTTTTGATAAAAAGAAGCATTACCTTAAATAAGATTCTTGTCATATCAGTAATAGTGACTACCAAGTATTGTTGCAGTGGGAGATGTAAGAGTGACTCCAGTTGTGAAAAAACATAGAAATGTCAGTGCTGGATAAATGTTTGTACAAGAGACCTCAAAAGCACGTGCACTGAAATTCGAAGCTGGTGTTTGAACTAATTACTGATTCACCCTGCAACCTGCTAGTAAAAACATGTGGGCTCTATGAGATGTTATTTTAATCATAGCAATATTATTTTATTTCAGCATTATATATGCTTGTTTTCTTATTTGTAAACTCTGTTGTGTCAAAGTGCCTCAAGTATTTACAAAATTAATACGATAGCAAATGCAATCATGGTCATTCTATTTATGTTACAGGTGTTCCAGAAAGTACATGTTCCTTGCTGGTCTGTGGTGCTCAAAGAAGAAACCAAACATGCAAACATTCTGTAGACCCATTATTGAAAGTATCAGTGACCTTTATATTAATGGCAACTTTATCTACATGTAGACACAGATGCAGTACAATTCTGATAACTTTAACGCCAGATAACCCAAACTGAAAGCAGTTTCCCTTGGATTTGCATCAAATGCCATGTTTTTTTATAGGGGTGCGGGTTATCAGACGTACAAAATACTTTTTTTTACCACAATTGCCGGTAATATCAGAATCTGATTGGTAAATAAGAGTCCAGACAATGGTGCTGACGGGAGAGAAAGTTATAGACAATGATGGCTCTTTCAAAGCTGTCATGTTTTGTAACAAAACTTCCTTGTACGCTTCCTAATATTGTTGTAAAAACAAATTTCCTCTGGTTTTCCATGGTGTGCACTCTTATTTACCACGATTTATGTCATCACACGGTCAAAAGTTGTTGTGGACTCATGGAAAATCAGATGAAATTTGCTAAATATTCATATATTGTCACATGATTGGGCATACTCGATACATATAATGCCTGATGCATGATACCTATAAACCATACAGAGCATAAAAAGTCCTGTTTTCATTCTGAATATATGTCATGTTTTCATTCTGAATACATGTATATAGAAGCCATAAATATTATAAAATATGTTTTAAAATATATATGGTCTTCTTTCATTTGTGGCTTTGGAAATCAGGTCTTACAGTTGACATGCCTTCTGGCAAAAAAACAAGTAAAGGCAACTCTTCTACTTGCATCAGCTGATCTCCCTGCAAAGGCTCTATGGCAAATATGAAACAGTTTAATGGAGAACATGGATGTTCAGTCTGTGAAGATAAGGAAAGCTTGCAGGTACCAGTGGACTACACAGAATTTGGCCATACACATCTAATATGGTTCTCCGTACACATCAGACAGTTGTTGCCTCAGTCAACAAAATGCTTGAAACAAACAAACCAGTAAGTATTGCTATATAAATGGTGTGGTTAAGGGAGATGGTTAAGGGAGTTGGTTGCACAGAGAGGTTCATCTGCATTTTGTAGTAGGAAAACAACAATAATAATTATTGACCTCAGAGAGAGAGACACATACTGCATCATAATGGTTATTTAAATTTGTCTCAATATATCTCTGTTTTTATACATGTATGTCCCAGGTTAATGGTATAAAAGGTGCTTCAGTGTTCTTGCTGACTTGGTGAAGGGATTTGTTGTGGACTGGATGCATGCAGTGTGTCTTGGAGTCACGAAGGCCATGTTAAACTTCTGGCTGAATACAGAAAACAAGGGGAAGGACTTCTTTCTTGGAGCAAAGGTACATTTTTAAATTTTGTGAAAGTGTTTTGCCAAATGCAAGAGTGAGCCATTTTATCATTTAAACCCGAAGCACGGCCATCATACGTTTTGTACACGGATTCATTCAACAACATTATAATGAAAATGTCCAAGCATAGTTTGATGTATTGTAGAAGTATGAAAGATTATTATGATTGATGTATACCCAAATACACTGTTTTGATTGTGCTAAAATTTATGTGTGATTGAGATATATATTTACGGTCATGATGCTTTTATTTATAGGTGGCATTGATGAATAAGAGGTTGCTGTCGATCAAGGTTCCTGATATAATCACACGCTGTCCACGAAATCTTTCAGAACGGGGAACTTGGAAAGGTAATTAAGAAGTACATGAATAAGCACAACTGGAATAATATAAAAGTCTGGCTATAGCCCCCCCCCCCCCCCCCCCCCCCCCCAGACAGAATACAGGAACTGGCTTGTTCACTACTCATTGCCAGTACTGAAAGGTGTCCTTCCAGAGATGTACTTTATTCATTATGCAATGTTTGTGACAGGCATTTCAATTCTTGTGAGTGACAGCATATCACCAAGACAACTTCTGCAAGCTGAGGAACTGCTGGACAATTTCTGTAAATTGATGCCAGAACTTTATGGTGAGCTATATTGTAATAGTATTTGTAAATTACTACTGAATGCGATGACTACAGATGCATGTATACAGGTTAGCCTCATTATTAAGTTAAACATTCATAAATACCAGCGAGAAGGTGGGCTGTTCACAACTCTGCGTATTGTTGTATTTTCACGTTTTGCACATTCTTGTTGTGCTATGTTTAACTTAAGAACGAGGTTAACCCTGTATAAATGCATCTGTAGTCATCTAGGCACATACTCAGCACTGATTTTGGAACAATGTTTATGTAGTGTCCATAAGGCAGTATTCTCCTATTTGAAATTTCTAGGTGAAAAAAGCCATCTTGTGTACTTTGTGAGGCACTTTGGACCACTTTGGGTGTACTCCTGCTTTGGCTTTGAGGCTCTTAATGATTTCCTTACTACCTTGATCCATGGCACCCAGAATATTTCAAAGCAGGTATTTTATTTTATGTTATCAAACTCATTAATAATGCATGAAGCAAAAACAAAGGAAATGAATAAAACATCAGTCTTTAATTCGTCCTGATTTAAATAAGCTTTGGCTTCAATTTTTTGGGCCAAAATAGCTAAAAACATGACTCTCTACATCTAGACGTTTGAGTGCCAGCGAAAGGCCACACAGCCAACCATCATGAGGCCGTACATGCCGGACAGTAACATGCCTAATTACACGAAGACTGCGAGGGAGAGGATGATAACTGCCTTCCGCTTGGGGGATTCGCTGAGGATCCTGCTTCCGCACCATCAAAGAAGTTGCGGAGGCCCCGCACTCCGTCATCTGACGAAGAAGGCTCCTTCGACAGCGACACGCCCCTTGGGCACATTGTACCCCAACAATTGGAGGAACAAGAGAGTAGCCTGGAGTCGGATGCTCCGTCCGACTACGAGCCAGAGGATTCGCCATCTTCTGATGATGTTCAAATCCCGGACATCAATGTCAGGGATTCCTTCCATTACCTCGTCCACAAGTGGTCAGGGAGCCTCGACACTCCAGATGGAGGCAACAAGGACGGCAAGACCATTACAATGATGACCCAGCAAGTCATCAAGATTGCTACTGCCGTCGAATCTCATCCGACGAAACTTTCCGTCTTCAAAGACTCTGATAAGGTCTATAAATCCTTCTTCAAGAAAAACGTGGAGACGTACGATAGGGACAAGGGAACCGGCCTCACCATCGCCAACCTGAGGGTCTACTCCCAATCCCTGGAGTTGTTCCTATCTTACGTCCTCACATTGCTAAAGGACGACTTGGGAAAGAAGCTGCAGCAGAAGCTCATGGCGCTCCGTGACCGCCAAAAGCTTTGGAGGTCCTCCTGGAAGAAGGTAAAGGCCATTCAGAAGGTGGAGCGCGTCCAAGACGAGTGGGAGAGGCAGACCACGCGGGAGGAGCTGATCGCGGCCAGGGAGGGGAGGCACTCGAACCACTGTGAGGGCCTCCTCAAGGGCAACAAGGCCATGGACTACACCGTCGACGAAGCCACCAAGATTAGGAACTGGCTAATCTACATCCTTAATATGTCGAACGCCAACCGGGCTGGTCCCATGACGGAGATCAAAGTGCGGGCGCTTAGTTCTCGGTCTCCTGATGAGGACGGTGATTATTGTCTCTCAATTGCCCAGCACAAGACCGTCACCACTCGTGGCGCCCGCATGATCCACCTGCCTGGCCACATCTACACCCTCCTGCGCCTATACGCTACCAAGGTGCGACCTTTGTTCGTAAAGAGTGGTGTGGACGACGGCGACCGGCTGTTTCTCTCGCAAAATGGTAAGAACGTCAGGAACAGTGGGGTTAGCAATCTCCTCAAGTCCTTTGCCAGGGCCACCAACATGTTCCGCGAGGAGACTATAGAGAACTTCTCCTCAACCTCGATCAGAAAGGTGGTGGTGTCCAACACCAGGGAGCAGCCCTCTCCCTTGAAGAACCAGCTGGCGGCCACTATGGGCCACATAAGGTCAACAGCCGATGCCTCGTATGACCTGAAGGACAAGGTGCGCGAGGCTAAGTTGGGCCATAAGGCCATTACCCAGCTCTTCAAGGATATCAACATCACCCCCAGCAAGATGGGGAAGACGGCTGCAATCCCAAAACAGTCACCACCATCGAAAGCACCACCAACTTCACCAAAGACCCCACCACCATCCTCACCACAACCAACGCGGTCCTCACCACGATTGGCGCGCGTATCACCCACAAAATCTTCGTCCAGCAACGTGCTATTCTCCTCCGTTAGTGATGACGTCACCATTATTTCAAGGGTGGCCAGGGCATTCATCTCTGGGGATAGGCCTCTCAAAAAAAGATGTCGTTATCCACCTCGCCCTTAATTCTCAAACGGACGCCATCATGACCACAGAGAGCTGTGTTTAGGTGCTGGAGTTGTAGCAGTAGTGCCAGTAACGGTAGAGGTAGTAGCACCGGTATAGTTCAACGCTGAGTAGCATTAATGTGTTGTAGCCGCCAGTGACAGTAGAAGTTGAGCTGTAACTTTTATGCTGGAGTTGTAGCAGTAGCAGTTACTTACGTAAGTGACGGTAGAGATAGAGTAGCGTTAATGTTCTTGAAGTTGGAGTCATGGCTGGTAAAGGTTGTGTAGCATTAGTGTACTCAGTAGAGCTGTAGCAGTATTGCCATTAATGTTTGAGGTTAAGAAAGTGCTGCAACTACTTCAAATAGTATTCTGGAATGTAGTTATCATTTACAAATTGTACTAGATTTATTATCGTATTAAGCCTTTAATTATATCTAATTTCTAGTCACTTCAACTTATGGACCTTTTATATTTTGTAAGGTTTAATTTAATGCTATAGATGGTTTGCACTCAATCCCCAGAGATTCAAATGACAAAGAGCATGGCGGCCATGTTGGTGTACAGAACAAAAGAAGCTAACGAAGAATCTATTGTTAACTGTACACCAACATGGCGGCTATGACGTCACGTGCAAAGGGTCCATAGCGATACTTTGTGTTGATAAACATTACTTTTGTTATGCTAATGTGCCAACCATGATTTCAAAAGGCCGCTTTCTGTCAGGAACCAATGGATCTCTTGTTGGCACATTAATGACAGTGGATGACGTGGCAGTAAGTATCGCTATTGGCCTTGATGTTGGTAAACTTTGCCACTATTAAAGTGGAATCACATTTATATCCTATCTGTGAACGACACAAATAAAAAATAAATTTGGTTATGCATATAACACAGGTTTTACGTCTTTCTATAAGTACATCGTCTTAATAGCAGATTTCTGTTTGCAACATTATAAGTCAATACCTGGAGCCAGTTGCTTAAAGCCCGTTTAGCGCTATATAACTTAAAGGGGAACTGAACCCTAAGATCAACCCAATGTCTATACAAACATGTATTCGAAATAAATTGGCTCTGCTATTTTATTTTTGTGTGTTGCGCGTCTTGGAAGATAAAATCCGAAAACCTTCCTCACAACCTCCGCTATGTTCAGACGGCTCAAGTGACGTCAGATCCGGGGAATAAATTAGTCCCGACATTGAATAGCGGGACTAACGGGCTTCTAATTGCGGACCAATGTGTTTTCTTTGCGCTGGAGGTGTGATCGGTTTTCCTTGGTATGCCGTGACGTACGTGTGGGGAAATTTGCACTGAACTGAGCCGCCACTCTATATAGATTTTTCAGCGGAAATCGAACTTCTCCCGTCATAGACGTGCAACACAGAAAAATAAAATAGCAGAACTTATTTCTTTCGAATATATCTTTATATACACGTTGGGTTGATTTTAGGGTTCAGTTCCCTTTAACCAAGGTTTAATTACCAAAACCAATAACGTCTATGAAGGCTTAACCCGAGTTAAGCGCTAATCGGGCTTTCAGGAACCCAGGCCGGTATATATGTTACCATGCGAATTAATGCCCAGTTTACATTACCGTTTCACTTTCTTTGCTCAGGGACGGTTTCCAAATTTACTTAATAGTGATTTCCCACAAGATAGCATTAAATAGTTATCAAGGGTTCGTAGTCTTTATTTAAACGAGAACTGGAAACAAGAAGCTACATCCGAGGCCCAGCTGAGGACTGAGGTTATAGGGAAATTTATTTTTGAATTTGAGGTTCTCGTATGCGCATTTTCTGGCACCCATTGATGCATTGTAGATGGGATAATACGTGGGTATATTTTGAATCCAAAATGCGTGGCTTATACATGAGTATGAGTGTTTCCTAAAAATACTATTTCTGCAATGGCCATATATGCAATCAAAGCCATGCAAGGAACTGGTTTTTATTTATCACTCCGGAGAGGGGGTCAGAGTATTTGGATATAACATCGGACACCCCTCCCCCAAATATATATACAGAGGAGGAGGTGGGAAAATTCTAGAAGCCCAGTTAGAAACGCTATTTCTGGCAGTTTGAGGGCATAACATGGTTTGGGACGTTTCAAACTACCAGGCTCTCTAGTTGCTGACGCTTCTCGAACGACGCCTAGAGAGCTAGAGAGAGAGAGGTAGGATTTTAACTTATGGGCAGGGTAGACTCAAACAATTTTATGTCCTTCCAATATTTGAGGAGTTTGTCCTTAAAAGTATTTAGAATGAATGTTTGTGAGGCTAAAACTGCAATGAAAGAGATGTTAGTAGGGATAATAATTGCCTTTGGGTACTGAACTCTAAGAGTAATGACCTTTACCCAATGTCCTCACAAATCGTACCACAACCCCGAATTTAAGGTCCTCACAAGTAAACCGGAAGTCTCCACGAGTTGTGTAAAAAATGTCCCCAGAAGTAGAACATCATTTTTTTCGATAAACATGGTGTGTATCAACTGCCTTTGTGCAGGCAAATATAACCCCCTTATAATAATTGTGGATATTGGTGAGCAAGCTATAGTCCCCAGTAGTGGGTGTCAAGCAAGAGTCCCCACAAGTGAGTAAAGGTAAGTATGCATG
This sequence comes from Actinernus sp. WN-2022, assembly GCA_030867875.1. Taxonomy (NCBI): domain Eukaryota; kingdom Metazoa; phylum Cnidaria; class Anthozoa; order Actiniaria; family Actinernidae; genus Actinernus; species Actinernus sp. WN-2022. The sequence goes on along the minus strand of JAOWCC010000666.1, from coordinate 198,944 downwards.
TTTTTACAGAGGTTAGCATCCTGGAGTGTAGGAGTTCTGCTCAAGTATCTGCCATTAAAGTTGTCAAGGCCAGTGCTTCAGGTAAATGTTTGAATTAATAATATGTGAATAGTTTTTAGATGACATTATTAGTAAACTAAGTACAATATGTTAAACACATGTGTTACATTGTATATATTGTAGTTCAATTTTAACCCCTGGTTAATTTTTTGCACTGGTTCCAAAATAAAACCATAGTTCAAACATTATTGAACCAGGGGTTAAAAGTTGAACTAAAACATAGATCTCAAGTAACTTATACTATAGAATGTTATGGTAATTATTCTGTTATTAAATGTTATCATATTTTTTTATTATGTTTCATTTTAGAGACTGTGAAGCCTTCGACACCTACATGTATTAATGGACCATCCACCTCCTTGTCATGTGGTAAGACAATTTAGCTTGCAAGAATAAAAAACTTGCTGAAATGGTCAAATTTAGTAGTAACAATAGATAGAAAAGATAGAAAAAACAAATATTTATGATCATTCATTTATCTGGTTCAAATTATTCAGTGCAGAGAGACCTGCATGTATAACAGAGCCAGACTACAGTACTCCTACAACTTCATTTGCACATGGTAAATACCTGTAACTATTATAGTGGTTGACACCTGTGTTATACTTCAGTGGTATAATTAGGTTTGAGTTGTGCATTTGGCCATGGCCAGCTTTAAAAAACAATTTTGTTTTCAGGTTGCAGTCAAAATGTGTACCTACCTGTGATAGCTGCAAAAAAACAGCTTGAACTCCAATTTTGCAACAGGCTGAGTGAGGTAGAGACTGTATGTCAGGAAGGTAAGCTGTTTGTTTGATCCTATTGATTCAGGAAACTCATTCTGGCGGATTGGCATTTTCATTAATAAGTACTGCACAACAAATAAAATAATTATTGCAGATTAATTTTAATAAATGATTGGATTAATACCATTCCATGTATGTTGATCAACAGATCAAGGGAATTCAATTACCATTAAGAGTGGCAACTACACACCAGGACAAGGCAGCCCTTCTTCAGAACATGCTGGTAAATTTGTGGTATTGGACCAATGCCATTATTTTAGGTACTGCATAATGTACCTGGTCTGTTGGCACAGATAACTCATAACTTTTTAGATCTTCTGGAATTACTCCTCCCCAGCTTAATGTCCAATAATTTGTGTGTCTAAATTCCCTGTTATTTAGGATCAACAGCATTGATACAGGAACAGGCTGTTCTTTCATGTAAACAGGCCCTTAGCCAGGATATCTATTACTTTATTTCAGGACTGAGGGAGACTCTCCAGTCATCATTAAGTGGTCTGCAGGCTGTACTAAATGGGCAATATAAACCCCTGGAGTTGAGGATTGATAATTTTGAGACAGCACTAATTAATGTGGGGAAAGTCTGCCTTCAGTTGCTTGATCATGACATACAGACCGTTCCCAAGACAGTTAAGGTATAACATTATGAAAACTGAAATTAGTTGGACTTATCATATCTCCAAAATAATTGAAAACATGTTAAGTGACATACATAATTTGTATCCATGCAGTACAACTGTACCGATGAAGCTATAAATTAATTAATAATTAATAAGGGTGCTTACCAATCCAGGCAGAGCATTCGAGTTACACGAGTACTGCTGTAATCTTTGTGTTAGATTGATGTTTTATTATTACTATTAGACGGTGATGTTTGAGCTCAAGTTTGTAAATCTGATAAACCACTGCCACTCATTCTAGTTATAATCACTGAACATTCAATGAAAGCTATTAATAATGTTTGCATGCAATGTATTTATGTTGCAGGTACAGGAAGTTGGACAAGTGCCCATTGAGGCTGATACCAAGGTAAATTAGATTTGAGTCTAGTTCCATCAAACTTGGCATACATAGTTTGGCAAGAAGTAACTATTTACAAAATGTTGTTCACACGTAGCATACATGATTAATTATAGATAATTATGTTAAAATAATAATTCAGTTTTACACATCTTGACTGCACCCTAATAGTATTATAATGTGGCAATAATTATTAATAGTGAAACAATCACAAAGCTACATAAACCTGGGAAGAGAAGAAAAGCAAGTGAAAAAAATTGTAATGCTGTCTAATGCAGCAATACATGTGGCAGCCCAATGAGTTCCCTTTTTTTTATCAAAGACTGGCTGAATTTACAATGTATCATTCATGTAACTACTGGCAGTTGTAAATTATTAATATGTATGAATTTAACTATCTTGCAGAAAAAAGTTGTTGCAACAATTGGGACGTCCTCCACAATTGGCGATGCTGTTAGAGCTTCAGCAGAATTAGTATTCACCAAAAGGGAGCTGCAAAGTTGTAGTGTGAGAGGTCGCCACACAAATAAGACTGCAGAGCGGCGCGAGGCACTTGAACCTGCTAAGTTGGGATGGATAACTAGTAAGTTACGTCATGTCATTATTAAAATTTAATGATGCAAAAAAGGATAGCCTGCACTGCAAAATTTATGGTTGTCCAGTCATCAAAAACCAAAATTTTATATTGGCAACTAAATTTCAGGAGGGTTGTTGACCACTTGATGACTATATTTTTGTGCTGTCCTCTTGTAGATACACAGAAAAGGGTCAATCATTTTGTTATGATTTCACAACATTGTGTATTGTCTTTTGCTTTTGTTCTTTATTGGTGAATCATTACTTAACTTGAACAAAGAAATACACCAATGCAAATAAGTCTAAGATTGCTGCCATTCTTGGGGACTTCTTAAAAAATTCAAGAAAGTGTGTACTCGGCCAGGAGGAAAAAAAAGGACATTGAACATGTTACTGTTAATAGCAGCTAAGTTTTCAAACATAATGCATATTATGAACATTTTGGTTAAAATTTTAGCTGTAAAATTTCATTATTACATGTAACTCAAGTATGCCATGATTAACAATTTCAGCCAGACATCCAATGTGAAGTGTGTGCTTGGTTTCTTTCTTTTTATTCTTCAATAGGCTGTAACTGCAAAAAGCTGCAAAAAATATTAATATCTCATTGATATATTTTTTCAACTGACTATACAAATATTGTAATTTCAGTACAATATATTATACAGATTTGTTTATATTTTGGTACCATATTTTGTGATATAAAAATAATTATTGTCAGAATCAGACACTGTATATTTGTCTTTAAAAATCTATGACAATCATCTTGTGTGGCCATTTTAATGATTTCAGTCTATTAGGATTTAGATTTAGTTTTGTTTTCATGTGGCTAGTTAAATTTATATTTCCCGACCAAGCTAAACTGGAATTTCCTGGCTAAACCAGAATTTCTGAGCTTAAACCCTGAAATTTGACAACTGGTTTAAACAGAGATTTGCCATAACCAACAATTTCAGGCTTTCCTGGGTTACCGTGGTATAACCAGGCTAACCCTGGAATTTAACCAGGTTAACTGCAGATTTGCCATAACCGTGCTTTCCTAGGTAACCCTGGTATAACCAGGTTAACTCCGGAATTTGACCACGTCTACTGCAGATTTGCCACAACCAAGCTTTCCAGGCTTTCCTGGGTAACCCTGGTATAACCAGGCTAACCCCGGAATTTGACCAGATCAACTGCAGATTTCCCATAACCAAGCTTTCCAGGCTTTCCTGGGTAACCCTGGAATATTTCACATTGGGTAAGCATGGTAAAAGCCCGGAACATATTCCGGATTACCCCGGAATCTCAACCAAGCTTTAACACCGGTAAACCCCGGAATTACCTAGCTTTTGGTGCCTGGGTATGAGACCAGTAGGGATGCATAGTTTAAATTTTGTTACCGAGCACCTGGATCGTTATGTACTACCCTGTATTGCATAGCAAAGCTGCATTTGCCCTGATTGGCTGAAACAATATATATATCATAATACATGATATTACAATGATGCTTCATATCATTTCAGATGGAGCAGCATGCAAAGGAAAAAAGAAGAGAGTATGAAAAGAAGAGGAGATTAAGGATGGAAGTTAAAAGGTTGAAGGAAGTAGCTGACACAAATAGAACAACTGACCCTGCTGACCAAACTGATACTCCACATACTATTGCAGATGATTCACACCAGCATCATTTGACTACTGGTTCATGCAGTAGTGTGCAAGATGCTCATAATTTCCATGTGTCAATGCTGAAGTATTTCCAGAAGAAACATTCTTTAAACAGACTTGAACAAACTTTTATTATTGTTATTACCATTAATTTTACAAATTATTTATTTTTCAAGTTTAGATAAAAATTGTATTAATAACATACGGTATTGTTTAAAGAAGCTGCGTCAGTGTTCAATTGGTGTGCATATACACTGGCAACAAACAGTTAAGTCTGCTCCCTTAATACTTGATTGTAAGGATATGCAGTATTTTCCTCAGACTAGATCTACCCACAGTTTGTTAGTAATTTTTGTACACTTACAGTGCACTTTGATTTCAACCATCCCACATTTTTTTTTTTTTTTAAACAGACACAAAAATTGTTGGAAGCCCAGAACAGAAATGCAGGCCCCTCAACATGACACAGCTCCTTTTATTCCATTTATTGTCATATCTTGATGACACACACTTGTTATCTTTCATCCTCATTGGAAAAAAGCTTAAATTATAGAAAAAAGCTTAAGTTTCTTTACAATTATACTACAATTATACTACAATTGTACACCCTGAGGTAGAAGATAAATATCATGTGAATGTCCTTATATATTATATATAAGCATTTCAAACTTTTTCGATAGTGTAGGCAAAGATTAAAGTGGATTACAGAAGCTTATTTTAGAAATTTCAAGTTGCTCTAAATTTATCTTAAAGGCAGTATTTTTCATCCACTCAAATCTTTGCCACCTTCATCAAAATTTCTTATATTTTCTCCAGTAAACCTATGTAGCATACTCTGCTAATCGGAACATGTATTTTTGTTTTTCTTCATCAGAAAGTTCGTCATTGGGGTGTTGACAGTCTCTTTAAAGTTCCATTATTTATATATCATCAGCCCATAACATAAGATAATTATATTAAATGACTGGGCATTTATATAGACTCAAACCTAAATTGGAAGAGTCAAATCCAGTGCTTGGACAGATCTATGGTTCTTTTACGTGTTCAATTTATGATTAACTTAATCAATCTGTTCCTATTTTAATGTAATTTATATATGCACTGACTCGATTAACAAAACTTCTTTCACATAGCCTGCACCCCTATTTTTACTTGTATAAAGTCAATCAGATGTTATATCTATTTATTACTGACATGTATATTGTAGTATAAGATAAAATACATTATTATCATTATATTGCATTTTGTGCAATTTACATTTCACTAATTAGATTTGGCTAGTTTAATGTACTTCAAAAATGAATTCAGTACATTGTATTTGGTCTAGATTTTGGCTAGTTCAATTAATCAATATTAATTGTATCAGCAATGTTATTGTCTTGGCAAGGATGTGGCTATTGTGTGTAGTTGCTATTATGACTGTTGTAAGATCTTTGAGCCGGGCTGCTGCAGTAAAGTGACCACTTTCTTGTGAGATCTTAGAGCTGAGATCTTAGAGCTGAGCAGTCCAAGCAGAGTGGCAGTAACAGTCATAACTCTGCTTCATTGCAACATACCCATTCATTAGTGGACTTCAAAAATGAATTCAGTACATTGTATTTGGTTTAGATTTTGGCTAGTTCAATTAATCAATATTAATTGTATCAGCAATGTTATTGTCTTTGGGCAAGGATGTGGATATTGTATGTAGTTGCTATCATGACTGTTGCAAGATCTTTGAGCTGAGGTGCTGCAGTAAAGTGACCACTTTCTTGTGAGATCCTATAGAGCAGATATATTGGTGTATATATATATATACATTTAAATTCTTACATATTTATTCGAAATACACGCCGGGCTACACTTCCATATAGCAACTGTGCAGGTATTTCCTACTGGACGGGGTAGGCATTTGTTTTTCTCAGTTTTGGGATATGATTTTTGACCATTCAATCTTTAATCAGTGTGGTCTTTCAATCTGAAAATTACGAGATTTCGTATTTGTTCGAATGTGCTTTGGTAAAATATGTGGAGTACATGAACATTTTTAACCTACTGTTTGGATACGAATATGCCAGGTTAATATATGTCGCATCAGTCCTTCATACTCGAGCATACCGCAGAATACGCGAGGTTGGCGTATTCACTACGAATATACCAGCAGTATCTCGCGTGTCATGTGCGACTTGCATACTCAAGAAAACGTGAAGTCCTTAGTAGATATTCGGAACCCGAATATCCCCCAATATTTTACATTTCACGCAGTGTTAAATGTAGCATTCTGAATTCAGTGTTTATATTCTTAGTTTACTGGTTAATCCCGAGGCTTTCACTTTGTGAAGCGGATTTTTTTGGGAATCGTTACTTTCACCTGTCACTGTTCGGAGGGTCGACACTCTTTCATGGCACACCGTTTCATTTGGCAATCATCAGTTGATGCCCTCTTGTGAAAACTGTCATGACTTGGAAAACAATCACCTGCCATGCAAACCATCCCTTTGCTGTTTTTATGTGAAATGCTACTCGACATTCCAACAGCTACCAGTTCCTTACATCAATCCGCCATTAATCAGCCTTAATAGCAATCTTATTACCATCAGTCCAAGTTACGTTTCTAGTGGTGATACAGCTGACAACGGAGGCAACAACTTTGGTGAAACAGAACAATGGTTCGACTCTCTTCAAGACACTATTCCCTTAGCTAAGACATTCCGTAGGAGCTCTGCTGCTACATTCCAGGAGTTACTGGGCCAGATTAAGTCTCTGGTACATCGTAGAAGATAGGTTGGTGCTTACAGAAGTGAATAATGTACTAGAGCATTGATTACGAGAATGACCACTGAAATATGATAGCCGGAATCCCCACCGAAAAACTGAGTCACTCATAAACAAAAGGCCCATGATCTGCAAACTGCTACTTAAACAGGTTCTGAGAAGATTAAGGCCGACATTGTGTTTACGTGATCCATGGTTTTGTGAATTGTCATTGGACTTGCAAGCTGAGATTTGGGAGATCCGCTCTAAAGCTGTCATATGTCATAATTCCTTTGGACATAAGTCGTAAGGTCCTCTAGAGTGGTTATAACAAAGGTGGAAAACAGCTAAAGTCAGACCGTTGTTTAAGAGTGGTGATCGCTCTGATGTTAATAACTATCGTACGATATCTCTTTTACCAGTATTATCAAAAATTATGGAAAGGCATGTTCACAACAGCCTTTATGGGTATAAATTATTATATTCACAACAGTCTGCCTTTTGCAAATACCGCAGCACCGAGACTGCCCTAATTAGGATCGTAGATCAGCTGTTAGTCAGCCTTGATAACAATCGTGCAAGTGGATTGGTGCTGATTGATTATCGTAAAGCCTTTGACATGGTGGACCACGGAATTCTTTTGACAAAGATGCAAACTTATGGGATGAGTGAACTTTCTGTCGAATGGTTTCGCTCTTACTTGACTGGGAGGCGTCAGTTTGTTTCTCTGGATGGTGTAGAATCAACCCAGATGGACGTTCCGCACGGTGTACCCCATCTGAGAGAGTTCCGTAATGAAGTATGTTACCATGTTGTTAATGGGAGCATTCTGAATTCAGTGTTTATATTCTTAGTTTACTGGTTAATCCCGAAGCTTTCCTTTTGTGAAGCGGATTTTTTTTTAAATCGTTACTCTTGAGATTTGAGGGATCAGTAACCATAAACTACTATTGTACTTTACGCGCGAGTGCTTTGTGTTTTGTTTTGATAGTTTTTGTTTTGTTTTTGTTTTGTAGATTTTGAAGCACTGTAGGTGATCGGGGAGTATTGACAGCGCACTTCCGTTCACAGTTCGTCTTCTTAATCCCCGGCCTCAACTTTGATGGACTCTCTAACGCCTTTTAGTTAAAATCCCATAAGACTTGGGCAAAAGGCGTTTGATGAATGTGGTCACTCCGTGAACAATTTCTTTGTTCCCAGGGTAGAAAAATGTGCGGCATGCGGTGTGCTGGTTCGGCTACCGAGAACATAAAACAAATCTAAATAAGGCACCGTCCACACTAATCCGTTTTTGTTTGAAAACGGATATTTATTTATCCGTTTTGGCCTCCCCGTCCACACTAAGACGCGTTTACGGATATTTTCGAAAACGCTTTCCAGAGTAGATATTTTCGAAAACTCCGTTTTCATGTTATAGTGTGGACGGCGAAAACGGAGCTTTTTAAAAATGCGTGGCGTGATGATGATCACGTCCTGTTCATGATCACAGTCTCCTGGTCATTCATTCGAAATGTCGGGCGAATTTGTTCTTATGTCCATATTATCAAGTTTGATTGCTTGTTTGTTAAATATTGGGTTGTATAATCTGCAAACAACATTCCTGCGGAAACGCCATAATAGCCTGCATACACTGCTTCTATCTAACGGGCCTCAACAACGAACCCTACGATGGTACAAACCTTACAAACGACGATTTTTGATTAGACCGGGAAGAACTAGTAGTGCGTGGTGGCACAGCTTTGTCAACGAAGTGGTAGTTCCCGAAGAGTGGCGGGAGAATTTCAGGATGTCTAGGGCCTCACATTGAAGGTGAATCTACGCGGATGCGATATCCAGTTGATGTCGATAAAAAGGTTGCTTGCACACTCTACTACTCGAGTGATGAAGGCCTACTACGGAAAACCGCCAATGCATTCGGGTTATCTCGCCAGGTTGCGTGTAAGACAGTCAAGGAACTGTGTATGGCGATTACAATACACTTAGGCTCGAATTATATCAAGTTGCCTTTCACTGAGCTTGAAGTTGAAGAGCTGGTTACTAATTTCTACAATGCACATGGTATTCCACAATGCCTTGGAGCAATAGACGGAACACACATTGAAATAAAGCAGCCAGGAGCTAATTCTACGGATTACTTGAACAGGAAAAACTAATTTTCAATTAATGTTCAAGCCACTTGTGATTACTTTCCTTGATGTGGTTGTCAAATAACCTGGAAGGTTTCATGATTCTCATGTCTTGGAAGAGGTCAACTCAATTTGACAGAGACATGATGGAAGTCATATGGTGTAAGTATAGCATTTAGAAGCTATCAGCTTTCATTCATGTGGAAAACTAATATTATGAAAGAGCTACTGGAATCAAATTACACTTCTCCTATTTGCTTCAGCTTTGGAAAGTAAAAGCCAGCACTAAATTTCAACTCTAATTAAGTCCTAATTGCTGCAGCCCCCTACCACACACCTATTTAGCATTTAAACGTCTTTTTTTCCATTTCGCTGCCCACTACTTCCAACTTCTCTTTGTAAATTTGACGACTAAAACAGACGCTTTTCCTTCGCTTACGTCACAAGATTTAAGCCGGTTTAAGTTTTGAATGATGATAAAAACCTAGCCTGAAGTCATAACCCTCTAGCACATATGAAACACGGTCACGGTCTGGATGATTCCTAAGCTCCATAGCAAACTGCTCCACTAACATGGGGCTGACCGTAGTTACTGGGGGAAGGCCGGCAGATGCATACCAGGGACTGCCAAAGACGATTGAGCCGCCGCAAAACCAGTCCCCGACAACAACAGATCTGTGGTTCTCGACTTGAGAACCAGAGTTCTCGACCAGAGTTCTCGAGTTGAGAACTTGGAGAAGCAGACCCACTGGCCACATTCGAAGTCGTCAAGAGCGAAGCATCCAAACTATTTCGTGTCTGGCAAGCCACGACTTATCTTCATAAGCAAGCAAATGTGCGTAACAGCAGCGAACAATAGATCCACAACGATCTGCAACGTTGAGCACACCAAGCCCCTGCTAAGCTTAGTGGAGGCACCCCACAGTTAAGGGTAGACAGCTGACCAGCGATGCCTCAATTTTAACTTTGCCTAAATTACATTTATCCACATTTAACAGAGTCAAAGGCTCACCACCTAACCAAAAAAACCTATAATGGCTCCTTCTGGGCCATATGTTTAGTCCTATTTTATTACATTACCAACTTCAGCATGCACCTTTGACCCTCCAAACAAGTAACACGAGCTTATTTTACAATTTACTCCTGGGGTATGCTTGTTACTATACGCTAGAGCAAGACCATCGAATTTTGCGAGCATGTAGTAGAGATCCCCATACCGTGCATACCACATAGTAAACTGTGCCCCACAACTGCAGCCATGCATGCCTTTAGCTTCACTAAATCTGCAAGTTCTACAGATCAGACGTTCGCCTGGATAGCAGATAACAGCGATAGTGCAACTTCAGCAGTTTACGTACAATATGTTCTTAACCAAATTACGATTGCATCTGATACGACTAAATATTAACCCAACCAGTACGCGGGCCATTCATGCCGCAGGGGTGGCGCATCTTTTGCGTATCAGTCTGGAGTGCCTTTAGAATTAATTAAAGCACTGGGCGACTGGTACTCTGACACTATTGTTATAAATCTAACCATGCCACTAACTATACGTCTTCATTCAGCTAACATGATCTGCAAATCTATCCTACGTCACAACACACAACCTTATACAACACGGCAACTAAGGTAAACACAGTTCGTAAAACTGGAATATTACCGCTTGGCATATCGGATCAGTCTAATCTGTGCAACTCTCAAACTAAATACCAAAATACCTCCACCTAAAGTTAAACGCATTAGAAATGTTAAGCATTTTAACGAGAAATATTTTAAGTCTGATATTGAGCAAACACCATTTCACATTTCCACCATATTTGAGGACGTGAAAGTGCGTAACATGTCGTCCTCATGGATCAATAACACAATAAAGCTCAAAATGAATCAAAGATTCAAAACATTCAAGAAAGCCATCCAAACAAAGGATGCTGAGAGGTGGGCTGATTACAAGAAACTAAGAAATGAAATAATATCGGACATCAGAAACGCTATAGCAGCTTATTTCAAGGAGAAACTTAATAAAGTAACGACCACTGCTGCCTTTTAGAACCTACTGTCCAGAGCTACAGATTCGAAAGTGCAAAAAGTAATCGGACCAATAAAACGCAATAATGAAAACCTCGCAGTTGAATATAAAGAGAAGGCGAACCTAATGAACAGTTGTTTTTCTACTATTGGAGAGAAATTGGCAGATACCATAGAGCCACAACAGGTACCCAGACATGTAAAAGAAAAGCCAACCCCTTGCATATACGTTGCGCGATTATTATATAGGGAAGTCGAGAAGAAACTTATTGTACTGAAATCAAATAAAGCGATGGGTCCTGGTGGTATTTCGCTCAGGCTACTTAAAGTGGCTTGGTTGTCTCTCGCCACTCCATTGACTAACTTATATTTACGTAGCATAAAAGATACCAGAGTTTACAGCGACTGGAAAGTAGCCAGATTAAATCCAGTATTCAAGAAAGACGTTGAGCCGGACAGGGGGAACTACCGCCCTCTGTCTATGCCAAGTGTACCGAGGAAAAGTCTAGAATCATGCATCACCAACATAATTGTAGATCATACTTTCATGCAAAACCAGCTCGTAACCTACTATCAGTGGGCTTATCGCAAGGGACACCCTACCGACTTATTATTGTCGCTCCTGACAGAGCCCTGAAGATGGGCTCTCTCTCACAAAGTCCTAATTCATAAGCTTGAGCATAATTTTGGCATAAAGGAAAATCTGCTTGATTGGCTAAGAGATTATCTTAGTGAGAGAAAACATTTCACCACTATTAACTGAGAATCGTCCGAGTACGCCAACGTAACATATGGAATTCACTCTCTACACAAGCGACTTACCTGAGGCAGTGGTCTCCGGATTTCTTTTATATGTATCCTGATGACAAGGCGCTAAAGGAGCTCGTGGATTGGAGTTTTAAAAATTACCCCATACCTCATCCCAAAAAGTGCGAGGCTATGATTTTACATCGAGGCAGCTTCATCGGCCTGTTTAACACCCCGTCTCTTGGGAACGACAATATAAAATGGGTGACCCACTCAAGGCTGCTAGGTGCTACTAGCCATCTAGTAGAAGTTAAGCAAGGATTATCCAATAAGTTAAATTTGTTAAAACGTAGCCGGTTTTTACCGCGCTATACACTTTGGATTTGTATTCTAAGTTAATTTTATCTTCTGTAATATACATTGTATGCATTGCCGATCTGGGGTAGTAATACCAATAAGACGGCCTTTCATGCCTAAGAATCGTTACATTGTAGAGCTGCTAGGCTAATATGCGGCCTTACGCGAGGTATGCCTTCGGAAGACGTATTGAAGGAAACAAAATGGGACCCTTTATTCTCAATGTACAAAGTAAGGTTAGCCACATTAGCATATAAAATTTTCTGAGTGCAGCCCCGCTTCTATGGACCACATTCTAGTTAAGAATGACAGAACGCACAATTTACGCAACAGGAATAAGGTTATAATGCCACGCTTTAATAGCTATTACATGAAGAAGTTGCACATATAGCGTCAACTGTGTGGAACCTGCTCACTTCTGACTTACTGGAGACCTCTAATGTGAAGAACTTTACAAGTATAGCTATTAAATCACATGCCCTGTATAGTTTAGAGGTATGCCTTCCGAAGACGTATTGAAGGAAACAAAATGGGACCCTTTATTCTCAATGTACAAAGTAAGGTTAGCCACATTAGCATATAAAATTTTCTGAGTGCAGCCCCGCTTCTATGGACCATATTCTAGTTAAGAATGACAGAACGCACAATTTACGCAACAGGAATAAGGTTATAATGCCACGCTTTAATAGCTATTACATGAAGAAGTTGCACATATAGCGTCAACTGTGTGGAACCTGCTCACTTCTGACTTACTGGAGACCTCTAATGTGAAGAACTTTACAAGTATAGCTATTAAATCACATGCCCTGTATAGTTTAGAGGTATGCCTTCCGAAGACGTATTGAAGGAAACAAAATGGGACCCTTTATTCTCAATGTACAAAGTAAGGTTAGCCACATTAGCATATAAAATTTTCTGAGTGCAGCCCCGCTTCTATGGACCATATTCTAGTTAAGAATGACAGAACGCACAATTTACGCAACAGGAATAAGGTTATAATGCCACGCTTTAATAGCTATTACACGAAGAAGTTGCACATAGAGCGTCAATTGTGTGGAACCTGTTCACTTCTGACTTACTGGAGACCTCTAATGTCAAGAACTTTACTAGTATGGCTATTAAATCACATGCCCTGTATAGTTTAGATACTTTTATGTATTACTGAATTATTAATTTTAAATATAGATGCTTAATATCAATGATATGGACACAGCAGATTTTGAATTTTACTTCTATATCGGCGGCAACAGGACACGCATCCGTCACAACATCTACATGACATTAAAGGCGGCAACAAATTTGACCCACCAAGAGATTTCACTCTGAAACCTCACGTGAAGCCGAAATTTAGCCATGCTGCTGCTAAGCGAATTCATTGTGTCTAGTATTCTCCTGAGGAACATGCGTCCTTCAAAGACTACCCCACAGGCCCAATTTAATCTAACGGCTAGACTTTGTAATTGCTTATGCGTAGCGCGCTTCGTAGACTGAAAGCGAACGAGTAGTTGATGAAGGTCATGAAGTTTCTCTTGTGGCAAGCTCATGGTACATGCTGAGGTGTCCAACTGGACGCCCAAAAATGTTAGCTATTGTCTAGGCAGAACTAACTTGTGTTGACTGATTCTGAGACCTAGATATTGCACAAGCCATAATAACATCTCCTATGCTAACTGACATTGTGCTTTGTCGGACCCTACGACCAAGAAATCATCTCGATATCGATATGGCTTTATTAATAAAGCCGCCATCTGTTAGAAAAGCTTTATCTGGGTCGTCTGCAAGTTCTGTAAGCCACAATTCACGATTTAGCGGTCCAGGGGTAGTTATATGGTTATTAGTTAGTCATCTCTGTTGTGCGTTACCTGATGCTGTGGACACTAAGTGTCTCTTCCTCGTCCTGTGGTACTATATTTTCTATATTATCTATAATGACATCTACTTTCTAACCCTTGGGCGGCATCTGTGGGTTGTAGAAACATCTGATGTAGTTTGATGCGGCTGTTTCCTTGCTGTTGATGTATTCAACGAATAGTGTATTGTCGGCAATGCTGCTGCGGCTTGTGCTGTAGTTGACCAGGAAAATGGCACTGCCTGCTCTGCAGTTTTCGGCTCTGGCGCTCTCAGGGGAGAGGACTGTAGTAGTGCATTGAGTTGGGTAGTAAGGTTGTGGTCGGTGGCGCATTCCTGGCTTCTCTCAGCTTCGCATCTTCTCTCATCTTCAATCAAGCCGTCGATGAATAGTTTTAGTTTTCCCTAAAGAAATACGTGGCCCTTGGCCCCTCCAGGTAAATCTTCGGACATCAGGATTTCGCAATCGCCAAATGTCACATAAATCTAGGTCAGACATAACAGCTAACATGTTTTCTATTGTCTTAGTTTTCAAATGAGGGTTTCCACCCTTTGCCTCCAAGAAGTCGTCGAAATAAAAATTTTGATCGCCTCCCCAGACTATCGCAATGCCTTCTGGATAATTTGCTTCAGACATATGCTTCAAAATGTTCCTTATTAGCGTCACTTGATCTTTTTCATTGTTTGGTGCGTAACTATTTACTAATAAGAAAGGATCTCCCTGTAGGGTACACATTACGATGATAAAGCGGCCATCAGAGTCATTGTACTCAGTTATCACTTTATATTCTAATTTCTCGCCGAAGTTGAGCCATGTGAATAAAATATTTCGCCTCGGAACTGGTTGCGCCACGTTCGCTCAATGTCAGGTGAACCGTGAGTTTCTTGAATAAACGCAACACCTTCTTTTAATCCATGAGTATTAAGCCAATTGAAAAGCTTCCTACGCTTTTTGTAGTCCCTTATTCCCCTGACATTAAGCGAAAGTAGTTTGAAATTAATATTCGTTTCCATACTTCTCAAAATTATGAATAATTATCTTAGGCCAGAAAGAAAAATAAATAAAGACACAACGGATGGAACGAAAAAAAAGAACACTAAACATAATCGTGAAATATTATTAAAAGATTAATTATAATTTAAGTTAATACCAGGTCCCTCAGGCTCTTTTTATAAGGACGGCGCTATCTCGCACAGAGCCTTATTCACTTTACTAAAACGTATTTATTGTGTATCTTACCGGTATTCTGTTGGTAAGGTATTGACATTATAAAGCTGACCTTCTATGCGCACGGACCGGCCTAGAACTTTAGCCATTCTCCCGGCTTCTTGAACTTTTAACATGGCCTTTATCAAGACTGAACTCTCTTTCTGTACTTCTCTCGGATAATCTTGGGTTATATAAGCGTCCTTCTATCTTGAGGACTTATTCATTCGTTGCTTGAGCTTGAAAACTAGATCCCTGTGCTCTCTTGATAATAATCGTACAATTATTGGTCTTGGCCTGGCCGAGGGAGTGTTACGCGGCTTTCCTACTCGATGGACGGCGTGGAATCCGATTCCAGCTACATTGTCTAGTGCAAAGTCCCTGCTCAATATATCTTTTATAATCTGCTTACAGTCTTCCCCTTCGGACTATGGCACATTCTTGAAGTTCAAATTTTCTCGTCTACTGTAAACTTCTGACTTGATTCTTTTCTCTTTTTCTTCAACGAGCTCTTCATCGAGGTCTCCCGTACGCTTGTCAAGTGCTGCAGCACGCTCTCTTAACCCGTCTTGTTCAGCTTTCAAATCCTGTATTTCCTGCCAAGCGCTACTTAGTGGTGTTTCCAAATCGTCGACGGTCGCTTTTAGCTCCTGGACACTACTCCATATCACTGTGGACCTTGTTGAATCCCTCATGCATGCTGGTCGAAAGTTGGCTGATTCGTTCCAACAGCGTGGCTGTATCTTTGTCACTCATATCTGCGTTGTCAACAGCACGTTTTTTGTCCAAAACACTCTCTGGGCTTGACGAGCTGCTTAATTGTCGCTTATCTCTAAATAAAGACATTGGCTGACCGGAAAAAAAACTAGGCAAAGGCTTAATAGCGCCGTTCTATAGCGGAGCTACAACCTTCCGCCATGAGAGTCGGACCCAGTTTTGTTTCTCCGATATACACCCCAGTCCAATATGGCGGATACACGGCCGGAGCGTTGGGGCGGGACACGAAAACGAGGGTAGTTAGGCGGAAGTCGATGTCAAAAAGGTCATGAGGCGGGAATTTCGCGCAAGTTTTGAAGCGAGTTTGTTTTTCCGAGAGGGTTGGAATAAGTAGATTTTATCCCCAGAGAGTTAGAAAATATGGCGGATATTCAGACTATCATTTTCACTGAGGGATATATTCATTTAGGAAACATTTATGTTAGCCACCGTTTGTTTGTAAATAAGTTTGTAATTAATTTCGTAAATAGGTTTTTCTATTTTACTTTTTACCAATTTAAGACGCATTGGGTTTTAGAAATGCACCATATAAGAATGTAAATATTATATTATTGTTGTGGAGGCTACAAATGTCCAAGTAAGCGCCTTTGAAATCTTTCGGCCGTATCGTGCAAATAGTCGCCATTAGAGAGTTCATGTAGTTGGGATACATTGTGTGATGGATCCGTTCCCGCTATAGACAAACAAAGGTACCCCAATGGGTAACTCGTGGATGCATACGTTTTGTTGATACTTAAAAGTGAAAGGCCGGCCTAAGTTTTGTATTGTGAAAAAATTACAATCAGGGTGTGTTTGATACTCAGTTGATAATAATTCCAAGCTATGTATACCTATTTTCTTTGTTTTACAGCTATTTCAATTAACATTAATCATAGACATTTGATACAATTATTACATTTGATTGACTAATGATCCCTTTCTTTAGATTGAGAATAACGAGTGGCTCTGGGTTGATGCCCTCACCCTCTCCCTAGAAAATTTTGAATTTAAATAGCTCTGAAACACTAGTTCTTGTGATCTGGAGTTATTTTCTAAATACATATATGTCAATTCACAGTTTAATATTGTAAGAGCTTTGTTGGATGAGCTTCTACTGCAAAGGCTTCACACATCAGGGATGGTGGAGCGAAATTTCAAGTGGGGTGCTAAAAATTGTAATTAAGCTGGTATGACCAAACTATAGACCGAATGCAAAACTTAGGTACCGCGCCTCTATCTAAAACCAAAGCGAGGCTAATTATGTAAACTAACAACGCAAGACTGGATTTCGTGACCGAATTTTGTAACTTTTCCGTCCCGTGTCGCTTCCCTTTTTCTCTATTTATTTGCGCTGTTTGTCGATTCCACATTCAAAAAAATATTGGAAAACATTCCCTGGAGGGTGTATGAAGTGAAAAGCTGTCCATTGTGAGAAAATATCGGCCATTTTGCAGTGCTCGTGACTTGTCAGGATCAAGTTTCAATTATGGCGTCCGAGACCTCAGGTAAGGCTTAAAGCTGCCGTTTTGGCTAAAAATTGAACAGTATTTGAAATCGTTCTAGAGCAGTTGAATATCATTTCAAGAAACTGACTTGTTGACCAGTGTTAACAGTTCTGGCTTTGGGGATTTCTTTTACCTTTCCAAACCTTTAGCATCTACCCGATATCAGTGGTCTAATCGTGAAATAAATGGATGGCGGGGAAGCATTGTCGGACCCTTGCGCAGTAGACGAAAACACAGCCTCGAAACCTCTTGAACCGAAGGACATACCTGGTTGTGAAATAGATTTGTCACAACTCAGCTCATATAGAGTCGGGGACACATTGAAAAATCTTCCTACGAAAGCTACGTGTGTCCAAAGGTAAGTTAAGAATAAGCATAATAACTTGTATTATTGTCAGCTACAGTGCAACGTTCTTGTTTTTAGCTATTCATTTTTCGTTCGTACAATCCGCGTATGGAACAAATTACCTGAGCACAAAATAGTTGGGGGGGGGGGAGTAGGAATTTTTTTCTTGGTATTGTTTAATTTTCATCCAGCCCTACGTATAATTAATGAACAGTCCCTAAGCCAATAACCCATATTTCCACTCTATCAAAAACATTTATACGTTTTGCATTCAGAATAGAATAGAATCAACTTTATTTAACGAGGGTTACACATAACAGTTTACACTGATAAATTGGTGGCCCTCAACGAAATAAGAAAACAAAAGCAAATATCGTAGCTATATAAAAACTAGCATTCAGAATAGAACAATTAAATACAAATATTAAGAACGACGATACAACTATCAATATACAATTATGTAAAATCTATAAAGTTAAAATATGTACAGAAAATATTTAAAACCGGATTTACTGCAATCGCTCAAAAATACAAGTATAAAAATTACCGATTAAAATGTTTCAGGCCTTCGTAACTGTTATTAAAATATTTAAGAAAATAGTTGTTGAAAGATTTAACAGTTGGCTTTTTTCTTATGTCTAATGGCATCTGATTCCAAAGTTTCGTTGAACATACAGCAAATGAACGACCCCCTTTAGATTCTCTTGAATACTTAGGACAAATCAAACTGAATTTCTGATATACACTTTTATTTTCAGTGAGTGGATTTATTACCATTTTCGTTGAAGTGCAACCCTTGGACGTTTCAAGACCCATCTGTAAAATTAAATATAGCCAACCGTCAATCAAACACAGAGTCTTGTCTCAAACAAAGCTTTCAAACATGTGTCGCTTAGACGTAATTAATTCTGGGTGTTTAATATGCGTTTCATTGGTGGTTGGCTAAATCAAATTTTACAGACAATACTCGTAACTTCCAGGGTCGCACTTCAACAAAAATAGTAACAATTCCAAATAACTCCATTCGAGTTCTCGTACCAGAAATACTATTTTTGTATGAGATCAACTCTCCAAAAACAGAGTAATAAGGTTATTTTCATTTTATTTGTTAGGAGATTACTGGAAGAACACTGTTCATAAGACAGATATGGTGTGGACAAAAGATCTCACTAAACTCGCAACATTTACTATTAAAGAATTAGATGCCTTTTTTCAAGCATCAGGGAAGACAGGCAAGACTCATAAAAGGGCTGAAAATCTTCTTTTTGACAACTTTTTGGACAACATACAGTGCTGCCAAACAACCAACAGTTACGTCAGGAGTATTTGTAGTGCATCCTATACGAAAAGTGAATACCACAGATTAAGTTGTGCTCTGGAGAACAACACAGCAGCAGTTCAACATGCGTATTGTAGCTGTAAAGCAGGGAAAGGGGGCTTCTGCAACCACATTTATGCTCTGTTGAAGCTCTTGGCACAATTTGTTCTTGATAAACTGAAAGAGATCCCAGAGCGATTACCATGTACTTCCAGGCCTTGTGGATGGACTGTGCCCCAAGTCAGAAAGATGAATGTCTTAAAACCAACAGTGATGGAGACTACTATCAAAAAGCCTAGATTGGACAAACATGCTAGAGCTGTTGAATGTACCCTATTTGAAGCAAGGGCACCAGATGCTCAAATTTATGACTTTGATGGGATATCTAAGATGAAAAGGCTTTTGAAAGAGCAGAATCCCATCATTCCAATGATTCATGGATTAAGAAAGTCAGTTGATTCAGATGAGTGGGTTGAAACAAAATTTGCAAAAGTTCCAATCTACTCACCATTAGCTTATCAATGCAGCAAGTTAGGTAACAATTTCAAACTGTATTTAAATATTGATAACCTACCTCCACTTAATCCATCTGCTGATACTGATACCTATCCAGAGTTTCCCCATAGAATCATTCCTCAGTACTATCCATACAACTGTTCAAATCTTACTACACCTGATCATGAGAGAACTGTCCTACAGCAGCTTGAAGTAACACATGCACAAGCCATAGCTATTGAACAATCAACAAGGAATCAATCTAGTAGTGTATTGTGGCACAGAGAAAGGAATTCGAGAGTCACGGCATCAAGAGTTCATGATATATACCAGTGGAAAAGGGGACTTGACCGCCATGCCGACTTCCCCGTGGTGACTTCCCCCAGGGAAGTGAAACAACAATCGCTGCAGGGGTCTTCTTTAGGAGGCTATATTTAAGAGAGTATATCTCCTTTTTTCTGTATGGCATGGCAGTGAAATAATAACAGCCACAGCAGTTACTTGACAGTATATATTGGTTAAAAAAAGAAAAAAACAATTTATGAAATAACATGCAAGCAAGAATTAATTTGCTTTGATATAATCTGACAATTAATTTCTTTAAATTAAGATTCATAGTCAATAATTAACAATTCTTCACCCAAGTGGAGGTGAATAGTGGTGGATATTTACCAAGCCACTTCGGCAAGGTAAATATCCACCACTATTCACCAACAGTATATACCACACTGCAGGTGAATAGCCAGCACCAAATAGTTATTTTATTTTCTGTCAAATGGACAAAAACTTGTGTGAGGTGATCGCTGCTTTGCTCAGAGGTGAATATGAAATCATATTCACTTTTCGAGTAGCCAATCAGAGTGTGCAAAAAGTGATATTCACTAGTATGGTATTTAACAAATAAAGAAGCCTTAGTCATGTTTTATACTATCATAAAACACGATAGGCATTTGAGAACATGAGAAATGTTAAAGCACAAGCCAAAGGCACGTGCTTTCAACATTTCTCGAGTGTTCTCAAATGAGCAGAGTGTTTTATGATAGTTTAATGTTTAAATTTCGTGCATTGTACAAAATCCAAGCATATGATTGGCTAATGAGCGTGCATTATTGGTGACCACAGCACTCGACCCAGACCCTCTCTTACCTATAGGGAAAGGGAGACCTAGTCCTTCGCTTAGTTACGTGTTTGGACGGCTTGGAAAACCTCATCGCATATTAAACAGTGAAAATGCAGACAATTACTAGAAAGGTAACGGCAGGATTGAACTCTGTTGCCTGTGTGACAGAAGATATATATTTTGAGGCGAACATTTGCATAATCTCTCGTTGGAAATGGCTGATTTGCGAGTGCTGGAAGTACAACTTTACAAGTCAACATGTGTCCGAGTGAACAAAGGTTTCTACAACACTCTAGTAGTCTTACTTAAGAAATGGATTGTATTTCCGAGACCTTACTCTGTCAATAAGAGGAGAAAATTAAGCGAGAATTCAGTGGATGGTTCGAAAACCCAGGATATTTGATTTGGAAAATGTTTGCATCGGAGCCGAGCACATGGCCGGAGGCCGGTTTCGAGTCAAGATTTCAATTCACTGCCCCACTGGAATCTGCAGGTTAGTTATTTTTCGAATGAAAGAAACTATTAAAGAAAGCAGACTATCAAGGAGTTAAGCCGGCTAAATAATTGATATTTGAATACATGGCTCCAAGAGAAACGTTTTCGAGTTAAATGTACAATCATACTATTCGCCTCGCATTATGTTTTCAGGCAAACATTTGCATAATCGTTCGTTAGAAATGGCTGATTTGCAAGCGCTAGAAGTACAACAACTGACTAGTCAACATGTGTCTGAGTAAACAAAAGTTTCTTCAACACTCTAGCAGTCCAAACTGAAGAAATGGATTTTATTTCCGGCGAGACCTTACTCTGTCAATAAGAGGAGACAATGAAGCGACAATTCAGTGGAAGGTTAAAAAACCTAGGGCTAGGATATTTTTATTTGGAAAATGTTTGCATCAGAGCCGAGCACATGGAGGCCGGTTTCAAGATTTCAATTCACTGGAATCTGCAGGTTAGTTATTTTCGAATGAAAGAAACTATTAAAGAAAGTAGACTATCTAGGAGTTAAGCCGGCTAAATACTCGATATTTTAATACATGGCTCCAAGAGAAACGTTTTCGAGTTAAATGTACAAACATGTACTCGCAAGGCGTCAACTAAACTGACCGAACGCCAAAGTAAATTATTCTTTGCAAAGTTATCTACTTCTGTTTTTATTCATTGTCTATTGAAATGACTTTTCTTTGTGGAGATACTTACCGTAAAATGATTTAATTCATGCGAAATATTTGACTTCTTTATGAAATTGTTATTGACAACTGATTGAAATTGAAATTCACGGCTGACAGTGCACTCAGTTTGAATATTAAAAGGGTTAGAGACTTTATGTTTGTGCTTTATCGGCAAAATACAGTCACTTGCTGACTGTACGATGAACTCAAAATTTCTTCATACTGCATTCGGCCTTCGGCCTCATGCAGTATTCATTATTTTTCGTTCATCGTACAGTCAGCGCGTGCCTGTATTTGTCGATAAAGAACTCACAAGCAGTCTCTAACCCTTACATAAAACATGGATTTAGGGCTTCTTTATATGTTTTCTAATATAGAATTACATGCGCGATGAAAGGAAACCGGTCAGTTTAAAACAATAAAACAGTCTGCAAACCAATATATACTCCGATAAAACATGGGCTTTTAGCCAATCAGAGCGTGCGTACTATCGTATCTATATTATAAATACTAATAAATTTTATAACTAAATGGAGAATAAGTACTGATAGCTGTACATGTACTTCTTTACATTCTGCTACTGACAGTACATATGGTATAATTACTATAATGTATGTTACATCATTGTAAGTTATTGATTATTTACAATATATATAATTACATAACATATATGTAATTTATATAACATGCATGTACTATGTACACAGTCATTGTAAAAAAGGTTGTCTAACAACCCTCAATTATATAATATTCTGTTGTGTGACTCACCCCTGTGAGAACGAATTATCACAAATTTTGAAATATTTGAAATTAACTTATTTTACAGTGTAAATTAATTAGTTCATTTATGTGCTGCCAGTATGTGCATGCAGGTTTGTCATCTCAAACCCTTCCTGTTACAGACTACGCATCAAACTCATGATTATGTACATCAATAAATATTAAAGTTATTGTAGAAATTACACAGTGTTTTTATATACATATATGCATTCTATATATTTCCACAGTTATCATGTCCTGTCTGGTCATGTTTGATTTTTTTTCTTGTTGTTTTGCCACTATTAAAATGAACTAAGGTCATATGATAAAAAAACTTATTGACTAAAAAATTAAGTTAAGTTGGGACAGACTGATCTGAATAGATTTGGCTCTAAGTTATTTTGTATGGACCTTAAGAGGGAATATTTTCCTGTCCATGCAGATTGCCACAGTCAATGAGTACATGTATATAACCTACATGTATTATGCAATTTTGACCCTGTCTCTTTTGCAATACATAGGAGAATTCACTCAGATTACTGAATAACAATTCACCAGCTACTTTTTCAAAAACATTCCTATATAAAATAATCCAATTTCTTCATATGATCTCCTCTCAACGCTTAATGAATACTCTGACATCCAAATTCAGTATAAAAAAACTCAGGGCTAAAATTAAGGGTTAACGACAATACTCATGGCGGACGGAGTGCCAATAAAGTATAAATCAAATATCAGTACTAATTCCCAATAATTAGCAATAGAAATTGCACTAATTTAGATGGGGTTCATTGTATGTACAGTAATGTTCGAAAATATTACAATGGAAAGTAAATTATCACCTGAATATAAGTGAAATCTCCTCCAGAAAACAATAAAAATGACACTTTTATTGTTCAGTTAAAATATAACTTGCCTTGTAATATTTTCGAACAGTACTGTTTGCTGATCAAGTCTCAAGTAATGCATGTATCAGCAGTTGCCCCCTGGATCAATGAACCATCATGCCCGGGGATCCGGAGGAATTTGTCCAAATGCCAAATCTGCCCCTATCTGCCCCAAAATGGCCCACTGGAAAAACAGAGACGAATGGTTCAACAAAGATTCTGTAACATGCCCAAAACAGAAATTTCGCATGGGCGAAGGTTTTGCGAGCTTTCTTATTTCGGGGATGAGGAAAGGAAAGTGCGCTACCTGTTAAATGTCAACAATATTAAACTCTAATACCAACAAATGATATCAGTGAACGAAGGAATAAGTTAGGGGTTGATGATGAACATTGTTCATTTCAATACACCTGCTCTGAACGTCTCTGTAATTTTATACTTTCTCGTGAATTGATGAAGGGATGTCCCTTAAATCAAGCTTTTAAAGAAGATGGTTTTAATGTATTGCTACTATTCATTTAAGGTGGCCTGCGCCTATTTATTTTGACAACACTAGATATGCATCCAAACAAAACTTCTACAAACCTAAAGCTAGAACAAATATCGGGAAACAAACTATTTCTTTTGTTGCAAGTGGCTTATGGCAGAAACATCCCCAATCTCTGAAATGTCTAAATGTTTTCTCTTTTTGAAAACAGCCATATTGCCCCATTACAAGATATCGGTAAGTTAAAAATCGTTTTCATGTTTTCAACAGGAGTCATCACACACAAAAAAGTTATCTCCATGTTTTAACGTAAAAAAGGAAGTGTTCTTAGGGAACAGCCTTCTCACATTAATGACATACATATTTTTGTTTCTCTTCTACAGAGTGCCAGTGGGAGAAAGAGCCATTGCATTCCGAAGTGAAGTATTACTGGTGAGTCTATACATTATTAGAAGTAAGAATTGTAACCATACCGTCATCCCAATGTACATGTTCGCTCAGTGTGACAAATGAATTCATTTGTATGTAAGTGTGGTGAGGGCGTTGACCCATTCTTGCACAATTCTACGACACAACATACACCATCTTCAACAATGACACAGAAAAATACATATACAATATATAACAACCCTTCTTGGTTAAATCTTTTTTTTTTCTTGATTTTTTTGCCAGGAAAAAAGAACATGGATAATAGAACCTTTTAAACTATACAATATGTGTTTGTTTACTTATATTTCCTAAGTTGAGTTCTAGATTAGGCAATATTCTGTACACGTACCACATTCTTTTGTTTAAGATATTATTGCAATACCTTGAGACTAGATTTTCATAATGCTTTAGTTCGCTGTCCATCTGCTGCCTATTATAACCGTTTCTCTTTTCACAAGGCGACCTTTAGTAGTTCCATTTAATTAAATTCTTAGCCAGGGTTATGGGGTCTTGGTTAATCCAACACTCGTTCACCTCAGTGTTGCTTTCATTCAATTTGAAATCAATCAGAGGATCTTGGTCTCCAGGAAGAGTTAACAGGACTCCCCGTCTTTAAAAATTCCATTGTTGGCAATGTTTCTCAATGCCTCAAGCCTCTGCAGCGGTCTTGAAGTGGAGGATCCCCAATTACATATCAGTGCCACGCTAAAACTTTCAAGTGTGGTGGGCATGTCGGCAGAGCACATTGTAACAATCTGAAGGATGCAACTAAATGAAAGGAGTTATCTGCTGACATGAAGAATAAGTACAAGGGCAGTGACTACAAGATGCAAGTGTTCCAGGCACAAAGACAAGCTGTGGATGCCTGCCTGATAACTTTACCAAGGGAGTTCGGATTAATCATTTTTGCTGCCTCCAACAATGTAAAGATCCTCAGGAGTATGCAAGGAGGATGAGGGCACTGGGTGAGTATCACTGCAGAGATATCCATGAATGAATGTGAGTTTCATGCCAAGAGGTCTTGCGTATGCAAAACCTGTGACGAAGATGAAAAGCTGAAGTGTGAGGGAGCTGCATACAAGACAAAGAATATCCTCCAGTGTGATTACCACTGGCTGGCATACAGAATTGAGTGCGAGGGACGTGCAGAGGATGCTTAGCAATGTCATTCACTCTACAATGGGCAGAGGCCACTCAAACATGTGCCACAGTATCGCTCGAAAGATCAGAGTCTTTGCAGGTAAGACTTCTATTGTAGAATTTTATTGACTAACCTCTTGCTACAACTAGCTAACATGTACACCTAGGATTATTAGTTCCAGCTGTCTACTCATTTGCTGTGGTAATATTGTTCACTGACAAAGTCAAGGAAAAAACAACCGTTGGTGATACAAGACACAAATTGTATCTCGAGTAGATAGACATTGACTTGGTGTACCATGTTTTCTGTGATTCCACCAGCAGATACGAGAACAACCTAGCATGGTATAAGATGTTGAAGAAATCAAGGACAAACTGCTGTTTCATACCCGAACTGAATGGTGGTCTCACAGTAAGGAGACTACCGTTTATTTTTGTTTAGCTGCTTTGTACGAGTACCTTGTTTTGGAAACGGGTGAAAAATTTAAAAATCCTGAACCTGCTGCAAGGAGACCCACATTACTACATAACAGATGTACACATTCCCGCACTCACGATATGACGTACAGGGTTTTGTACAGGGTCCATCCGGCTTTTGTGGTGGACTCATCCTGGTTATCGGGCATTACACCTTTTGGGCTGAATGTTCCAGGTTGCCCATGACGCATTCGGATTGCTTATAGGCAGCGGGGGTGAGTCCCCCGGTGTGACACCAGTTGGTCACTTGCTGCACCGGTGGCTGTAACGCTGAATGGTGTTGAGACTTGATCCAAGGGATGGGCGGAGGGTTGGGAGGGGCCTGCGATGTCCATGGGGAAGCGTAGGCCAGACGTCTTCGCAGCAGAAGCAGCCCAACAAAATCCCCTGGGATACGGGCACTTCACCCATATTTAAGCTTAAAATCTTGTAAAACTTTAATTCATGCTCTAGTTACTTCTAAGTTAGATTTTTGTAATTCTCTTTTATTTGGTCTTCCTAAGAGTACTATACAGAGACTCCAATATGTACGAAATGTTGCTGCTAAAGTTGTTAGATTAGTTCGCAAACATGAATGCATTACGCCTGAAACCTTGAACTACACTGGTTGCTGGTTAAACAGCGTATTTGCTTTAAGACTATTACTTACTTTCAAGGCTCTACATGATCAGGCACCAACGTATTTAAAGCAACTGTTGCAATGTTTTTGTCCCACCCGTAGGTTACGCTGTTCGTCCAATATTACCTATTAGTTAAACCAGTTACTAGACTTAAAACGTACGGCGACAGGGCTTTTTCAGTGGCTGGGCTGGCCCTATAGAATTCTCTCCTGTGAATCAGTTGAAATTTTAAGAATTCACTTGAGACCTGGCTTTTTAAACAGACCTGTAATATATATTACCATTGTTATACCCTTGTATACAAATTCTTAGCATTATTCGTTATTGATTTTTTTTATATTAGTATATAGTTTTTTTTTTTAGTATAGTTTGTTTGTACAGTCAAACCTGTATATAACGACCCTGTATTAAGCGGCCAGTAGTAGAAGTCCCGAATTTTCTCCCAGTCAAATACTGTAAACGTTACCTGTATTAAGCGGCCGCGGCCACATTTTACAGTCCCGTTTATGTTATTTCTTGTTATTTTAACCTGTATTTGGCGGCCAAGGCTATTTTTTTGCGGGACTTTACTTGGTTCATATTAATGAATACGTTATTTTAGCCATTTATTTCAGTGAATATCACGATGGAAGCTGTCACGCTTTTATCTGAAAGAAATGGCATGATAAATGCAGTCCTACTTTCAGTTATGTATTCGCAAATTAAGACCACAAATTACAACTTCGTTTCGTTTCACAGAATAGAGTAAGCCAACAATAAAATATGATCGGCACTGAGATAAATTAGGGCCATTCATAAGAGAGGAAGTTAGCCGCGCCTTACCTACAATGTAACCCGCGAATAGATAACAAAATGACCAGGTTTGCAACTAACTGAAGCCATACATTGATTTAAAGTCTCGAATCAACAGCACGTTTTGTGAACTTCACGGCTTACTTCCTCTCGTGTAAATGGCCCTTTTGATCACTAAAGATCTTTGCTTTGTCCATACATACCATTAACAACAAAATTACGAAACTATTGTATAAAAATAAATGCTACACCGATAAATCTGATATTGCACAACAAATAAATACACATTTCATCAATGTTGGGCGAGACCAGAAACCGAGAAACTTCCACAAAGTGATACTAATCCTCATAAATACATTAAACGAGATTTCCAAAATAGCTTTATGCTCGGTAGCTTTTATGACGCAATAATGGGAATAAAATTAAACAAATCATCAATCGGAGTCCCCCCAAAGTCTATTAAGCTCGCGTGTGATACTATAAGTGAAACATTAACGCTAATTTTTAACCAATCCTTGCTTCAGGGCGTTGTCCCGGATATACTAAAAATCTCTAGGATAACACCTGTTGACAAAGGTGGGGAAACTATTGACCCCACCAACTACCGTTCGATCTCAACCTTATCAACCCTCACCCAAATATTCGAAAAACTGATACATAAACAACTTTTAAATTACATTGAAAAACAAGACATTCTTTTTCAATTTCAATTTGGTTTCCGAAAAGGTCGCTCAACTGCTCATGCTATAATAGAAATTACGGACAGCCTTAGAAAAGCAATAGATAGTAACTTGTATGCCTGTGGTGTTTTTTTAGACTTTTCCAAAGCCTTCGACACTGTGAATTATGGTATATTGCTTAAAAAGTTAGAAAGTTATGGAATTCGGGGGCTCCTTTAAAATGGTTTGATAGCTACCTCTCAAATAGCTACCTCTCCCCGCTACATTCATGTATTCTATACATACTACTCTCGACTCACCAGTTGATTTTTACGGAGGGAGGAAACCGGACAACCCGGAGAACACCCTCGGAGCATGGGAGAGAAACAACCACAAACTCAACTCACATGTGGCGCCGCGTCTGGGAATCGAACTCGGGCAACAGTGGTGAGAGGCGAGCGCTAACACGCTGCGCCACCCAGCTCCCCCTCTAGCGCCCTCTAGCGCCTACAAATCTCATATTCAAAAAGTTCAAGTTAAACAAAATAATGTAGCCAGATTAATATTCTTTGCAATTCCCAATGAAAAAGATACGGTAAGCGCTCAACCCTTGCTAAATCTATTATATATTCTTACAGTATAACTATATAACGTCTACCGCTTACATGCTTTAAAATTTACGTATCTATGCACAAAGGACTGTTACCAAGCATGTTTGACAACATGTTTAAATATGCCAGCAGTGTTCATAACTATAATACCAGATACGCAGCCAAACAAAACCTCTATAAATCAGAAGTAAGAACAAATACAGGCAAACAAATGATCTCTTTTATGGCAATTGATCTTTGGAAAGACTTCCCGACTAACATGAAGGATTTAAGTGCATTCGCCTTTTCAAAACAACTGAAACGTTATATAATGTCAGAGCAACACTCATAATTTCTATATATCATTATTTTCTCTCAAATTCTATAAAATCATTTTGTTAACTCTTAAATTTCTTTTTTTTCTCTACCTGTTATAAACACTTAACTAAATGTGGCTGGGGGCTAACTAGAAAACCCAGCGGTTAACTTAGCCCTCAGGCTCACACATTTCTTCTTATTTATTATATTACTCTTAGTTTATCTCTGTTCTCTGTCTGTATTTCATAATTATTGTATAAAAAAAATTTGAGCAAAATAAATTGAATTGAATTGAATTGAAAGGCAAAAAGGCAAAAAAAACATGGATTCCTTTCACACCGAAAAACTTCTTTCCAGTCCAGTTCTTCAAGTCTTGCAATATGGAACCAAGTTGCTAGGGATCTTGTTCCTTTCAAAATATTTCTAAAATAGATCAATTCACGCAGTTGTAACATGACCTAAGACAATCTTGCAGCTCGAATGGCTTAGGAGTAGTATTTCAGCGTAATAGTGAAATTACAACCTCCAAGGAGTGTTTTTTTTTTTTTGCTTTCAAAAATGGCAGAAAGATTTCTGTTGATTTCCGTCCAGGAAATTGTAAAACTAGCAGAAAACTCAAAAAGCAAAAACACAAGCAAAAGCACGAAAACATGAGTCAATGTTTTCGAAAACTGGACTGGTAATAAAGGATTTGAACCCAATATCATCACTTACCAGCCTGAGGAGCTCGGTAAAACGCTAGCAGTATTATTTAAGGAAGTCAGGAAAACGGATGAATGTGAATACCAGCCTGACTTACTACGAGTTATGTTACACACCTTCGGCATGCCCAGATGAAGCACTCCATTACAAAGGACCGACAGTTTGTTAAATGCCAAAAGGTCCTGGAGGGAAAAGCTACAGCTCTCGACGTGAGGGTTACAGTAAGTGCCTGAATGCTGCCAAACATTTGACTGCACAGGATGAAGAACAGCTTTGGAGTGGAGGAGTTCTAGGTCACCACAATCCAAAAGCACCAATAAGTACTCTTTGGTATTTTCTCACACTGCATTTTGGCTTACGAGGCTGCCAGGAACACCACTGCAAGTTTGTGGAGGATTTCTCGCTCAATAAAGATGACCATGTAGTGGAGTATTTAACATACAAAGAGGATTCAACTAAGCCTCAGAAAAAAATGAAATAAATATCAACTTGTTGAATGTGTAGTTTTGGGAACGACTCTGATTCATAACCTTATCACACTGATCCTCAACTCGCACATGCTGTAATTTTTACTCAATAAAATAACCAACAGTGTTATCTGTAACCTACATGTCCTATAATTTTAAGATCCCTAGTGATATGAGTATCCCCATCAAATACGACTGTAGTGTTTTGAGCATCCCCTCTCACCCTCCCCCCCGTACCCAGATCCCTTGTGATACGAGTATCGCCTTGGCACGATGTTTACTTGAATTTTGCTGTTAAACATGGCAATATACTCGAATATGTGAAAAATAAGGTGTATCCGTCCAGCTTTTCACAGCAAGAAAAGTTAGTTCTTCCTACAGAACTTTGCCAAAAAGTTCGAGTTTGATCCAAAGTCCGAGTCATTATTTTATTTAGATTAAGCGAGCGATGGCTAACACTTAGGCGACTGGTTATTAAGGAGGACAAAAAGTCTAAGATTTTTGACGAATGCCACTCTGCTAATTATTCTGGCCACGCTGCAGAGATAACACAATTATTAAAGATAAGGCAGCATAACTATTGGCCAAATTATGATAAGGATACAATTGAAATGGTAAGATATATTGCATACACCCTTTACACAACCACTCTTCCACATTGATTTGTCTGTTGCATACGTGTTAGACATATATAATTGTAATAACCTATGTATAGGGGTTTTTCACGTGACGCCATAGCTTCTTTTGTTAGGTACACCAACATGGCCTCCATGCCCTTTGTTATTTGAATCTCTGGGGATTGAGTGAAAACCCTCTATTGTAGTTCATTTCCTTACGTTTCTTTCATTATCTCGTAAACACCCAACTTGTATTTTAATTGCTTCCAATGCTAATTGTCCTGTATTTACTACGCTACACAATTCTATTTGAGAGGTTACTTACTGACAGAAAAGGCAAACAATTACTACATGTATACTAAACACGTTTCCAATATCTTTCATTTTAGATCCAGAAATGATGCACCTGATACCAACAGGTCCCCAGATGTCCTGCACCCCATACCAGTGGTTGATAACGTCTGGCATATCATTGGAATCGAGCTTGTTGATAGCCACAAGGTCACAGAAAAGGGCAATAGGTAAATGTATCCATATCATTCATATACATGTGTACATTTGGGAATACAATTTACATTTTGTTTTATTAATCAAGACTTTTGATACACATAATAATATTGAATCCCCCACCGGACCCCTTAATCAAGCATGTATGGCTGTAGATGGCTATAATATAACAAATGTTTTCTTATAATGGTTGAAGCTTCTATAAAGGTTTTTGCCGGCATGGTGCTCCTGTGCTCATAATCTCCGATCAAGGTCGGGAATTTGTCAACCAGGTAAGGTGTGGTTTCAGAGGTTCATGCTATATAGACACAAATCAAGGTTGATTATATTTGTAACTTTGATTCAAAAACTAAGAGTTCATTTGTGATAACCATGCATTAACTACCTTTACAATATAGGTATACTACATCTATATACATGTAAGTAGATGTTTTCAGTCTTTCAATAATTACTGTTGTGTACATTATAGGTATCTGAGGAACTACTTCACAAGTTTGGTGTTCATCACAGAATATCTTCATCCTATCATCCACAATCAAATAGTTTGGATGAAAGAACCAAACAAACCCTGAAGAAGCGAGTCTGTTAACTGTCATCATGCCAAAATGCCGACAATTCCGACAAACTCCAGGGTCGATTTCGATGCAATATATATTTCAACAAGAACTCAACTTACAATACATTTTTCTGTTAATAAAAATACGTTTTCATCAAGGCATTTTCATCAACAAATAGTTGTTTTAATTTTAATGTTATCCTAAAAGAAATGGCAGGGACTGGTTCAACTGTAAGTATTTATTATTAACAACCTGTTATTTTCAATGACATTAGAACGCTGGGAAAACTCCTTGAAGACAAGGAAGACAACTGGGATAAATACCTTGAGGGAGCTCTGTTTGCCATCAACTCAAATGTCAGCACCACCACTGCCTACAATACCAGAGGAAAAAAGTCCTTAGCTCTTCTAGTGTTCAGGATGGTGACAAGGTACTTCGCCGAAATATGCTCCAAAAAAAAAAAATGGGTCACAAGATGGAGGACAACTGGCTTGGTCCATACATAGTTTTGGAGTTGGACAAAGCGAAGGGATCGTGTAAACTAAATGATATCCCTCAAGCAATTACGCCCATACATGGCTCAACCCAGTTACCTTCCATCTACACTGCCTGACCCCAGTCCTACATGTACATCTGACCTGCCCGGCCCCAGTACTACATATACATCTACCCTGCCTGGCCCCATAGTGTACTTCATCTGACCTGCCTAAGCCTAGTGTATCTGCCATGCCTGCAGATGCAAGTACAAGTACATGTATATCTAATTTCAATGATCATAATGGTGAAGAAGATGATGGTGAACATGAAAGATTGGTCAACATAATGAAAGCGCTTAGAAAAGAAAAACTAAGTGAATATACTAGAAAGGTAATCCCTGACATATAGAAAATAGTGAACGGGACTGTTTACAGTTGGCAATATGAATTAGTTTCTCTTGGTAAGTGTACAGCATATCCAGCCTTAAGGCCAAAAGACTTGTCTGTCCACACAAAACTGGGAGGAGTAACAGAAAACCAAACAACTCCAGTATTTGACCAATTGCAAGCAGCATTCCCTGGAGTTAATCGCATTATCGTTTCTCGAGGCACTTCTCCCTGAGGCAATCCGTAGAATTTGTAAATTGGCACTTGAAGTCACACTTGAGAGAGCTGAGTTATACCTACAGAAGAATATAAATATTTCAGCACAATGGTCAAATCAGTTGCATGACAGAGCCAACATGAAAAGGGCTAACCCAACAAGCAAAAGCTTGTGGACCGAGCTCAGAGGATATCACGATTACAGCAGTAAATATGGATTCTGATATTCCAGACCGAATGAAACGCCCTGACTTTGATGAACTCCTGACAAGCAAGGACAACAATATCGTAAATGGAAATGGATGTCTTACTGATGTGCATGAAATGGTATCCCAAAATCGTCTTCACAAGCAATTTCCCATGCTAGAGGGCTTTCTTTCCAGAACATTGGGTATGGTGGGTCAGTTTAACCAATGCAGTCAGAGTTCGTACAGATTCTCCATACAGGAAAGTTCCACAGGGTATGTGTTAGTAACATTGGCTGCAATAAAGGGAACATGTGCATTAATCTCTATAATGGTATCACACAGGAAATAAAGACTCAATTGTTAGCCTACTCTATTCGGATAGAAGCCAAATTGTTACTTGTTCAGCAACAAGTCAATGGGGTAGACTGTCGATTTTCCCTCATTGGTTTTGCCACAGCTCTTTCTTTTGGACTGGATCCATGTAATTTGCATTTCAACCGTAATTAGGCATCACCTGTGGCAATGCCTCACAAGCACGTCCTTCATAATGTTCCCATATTCCAAGAGGAACAAAAGCTCTGGGTTGCCGAAGAGAGAAAGCATTAGCATTCATTGCTCCTGCCATGTGATCCAAACAACATGAAGAAGATGGTACAATGTGATTCCTGTCACATATGGTTTCACCAAATCTGCGTAGGAGTACCAGATGCCTTCTGTAGAAATGCCACAGCAAAGAAATGGCTTTGTTCCATCTGCAAGGACTAAACAGAAAATGTACATGCATGAAGAGAATAATGGCCTACAAATAAAGATGTGCTCTTTCAAGGTAGCTCTAATCGCAAAGGAAAGGCAGTATTGAGTCATGTAAGCGAACTGGCCAGCTGAAAGCTTGCCAAAAGTTTCAAGCACACCAAAGATTGAAAGTCCACCCACTGCAAGTTCATCATATCCCATTTTTAGTAGTTTGCTGGACTCTTTTTTTATAGCTTACGATATATCAATGAATTACATATGCTGGGGACAGTTCGTGCGTGCTGTGCACCTCTCCCCCTCCAGAGACTGGGGAGGGTTATATTATTATTTTAGACTTCATCCCACACCACCTCCCCCTGCTAATTTATGACCAGCCCCTAAGCTAACAGGTTGAAAAGCTGTGAATATACACACGAAATTTATCTTAGCCATGGGTCCATACAAGTTGCCTATGATGCCATTCGGTAGAGCCACAGACTGAAGTTTTAGAGCGTGTACTCTCTTGTGCCCATTGTAAACAATTCTCTGGTTTTGTCTTGGGCGGATTATGGGTCTAACAGTTCCGTCAATGAAACCATAACAATTGTCCAGAGGGGCACCCATTGCTGAAATGGTATTGGCATAGAGTTTAAGCTGGGGTGGGCTCATAACTGTGTTATTCCAGTGTGTAATTATATGGCTACGTAGGTCGTAAACATAGTCAAGTACAATGTTGGTAGCCATGCTTAACACAGGCACTGGTTTTGCAAATGGTGACACCATGTCTTCGTACCTGCAAGGATACAAAACTCGCTGTAACAACATACAAAGTCCTTCAATTCCATCGCATACAGCACGTTGTTCACAGGGGGAGGTTGGTGGAATTTAAAGCGCCTTGACAAGTTGAGAAATATCCCACTTTTGAACTCGGAATTCAGAAAAACACTCGGCGGTATCGATTTCGTCGAGATAAAAGAGTGGATATGAGTCGTACGGGAAATCTGGATTTTTTTGATTGATAAAAGTTGTCAAGTAGGAAAAATTCTTCGTTATCAAGCGTGTTATCGAGGTATCCCATAAGAAGAAAGCCTCGAACTTCTTTAAAATATGTCATCGTTGGACTAGTAAACAAAACTTTTGTTGTCGTCGTTGTCGATCTATGTTTAAGCCTAATTAAGGTTTGTTTTTCCCGACAAGAATGGCGGTCTCGCCCCAGTCTTTTTGAGATTTTTACGTCATACTCGCGTTGTCGTCCTCGTACTCGTCATGCTTGCTTAAGGTTGGTATTGTCATTTGCAATACACGAATTTGTTGAATGAAATTGGGGATGTGAGCGAGGTTATTAGAGTTGAGGGTGCTTATAACGAAGTAGACGTTTGGTTTAGAGATATTGTTGACTTGGTTGAATGAGTTGTAAATGGTGCGTGCGAGTGTGCGTAAGGCCATGTTGGGTGGACCATTCAATAACTCTACAAGGCCCAGACGTCTTCCGTCTCGGTAGACGTTTGTCTCGGAAGACGTCTTGTTTCGGAGACGAGCAGTGCAAGAGTCAGAGCTACTGCTAAGGCAGCTTTGATAGCTAGAGTGCTTAGATAGCTATAGCAGCGACAAGTTCTAACGTTGAAGCAAATGCAACTAAGTCGGGAACAGGAAAGACTGGAGTTGAAAGAGGAATTCCTTGAAATTGAGGCAGAAGAGAAAGTGCATCACCATTATTAAGAGAGTGGTGATACTCCCTGACTTGAATTCCGCTGGAAGCCCCACAACAAAGGCGACCGAGCAGCCGTCACTTCCGCTGGCTAAGCTGAGGAAGCATTCACGGTGTGGAAGCGCAGTGGCAGCCCCACAGCAGAGACAGGGGTTAGGTCTAGACTGTACAAGCCTACCTGTTTCCAGAGGTGAGCAGGAGCCCAACCCATCTTCATTTTCTAATTCCGATTCCCATGTCTTCTTGCTCCAACAACAGACGCTTAACATGTAGGTACTAGTTAATATGTAGCTACCGAAGACGGAACTCATGACGTTTGATGGGAACTCTCTGGAGTATTGGATGTTTCTTCAGGGATTTGACAAATGTGTTGGAAGTTCTGCCATAAGTGTCAGTTGCAAGCTTAACATCTTATTTCACTACTGTAAGGGAGAGGCATTAAAGGTCATTAGATGCTGTGATGTTATGTTAATTAGTTATAATTAATCGCTTAAGCTAAGTAGAGACCTAGATGTGGATTGTGCAATACCTTGTAACCAGAGACATAATATCTTACGCATGCAAGTCTCGTGACTGGCTTAGATGCATGAGAGGACGCATCTGGGTGTATCTGCAAGTACCCGTTTTCAGAATCCAATTAAGTTGCGGTTTCCAGGTGTAATATTCTGTCAACAAATAATTTAGTATTTAACCAGGGCTCTGTCTCTGGCATTTAACTTACTTCTCCAATACAGTACGGGCCGGTTTTGAATTCCTTTATTATAAGAATCGTTTTATTCCGTGTTATTGAACCGGAAATCTGGTCCAAAGCACGGGACGCAAAGCGATTTACAGCCACGTTTAGGTTAAAGTTCTTTAAACTAGTAAGTTCCGAAGCCTGGGATACAAAGCGATTCAGCTACGCCTGTTTAGGTTTTAATTCAGTATCGATAAGCTCCGACTCCCGGGACGCAAAGTGATTCATCCACGTTTAAGTTAACGTTTTTAAAACTAGCAAGTTCCGTCCGAAGCCCGGAACGCAACGATGTTTATCTTTTAACTAGTCAGTAGTAAGTTTTCCCTTGCTAGCAGAGGTCTCTCCATTTGGGGAGCCGGATGTGACCAGAGGTGACCAGAGGCGAAAGCAGAGCGACATCGGCTAGCAGGGAATAGTAACTGGCTCCGAACTTCGGGACGCAAAACTCAGCTACGCTTCGTTCCCGGGCTTTGGCTATCCATCGACGTATTTTTAATTCAACTTGTAATTTATATAATTTTCCAAAATTCGTTTGAATGTGCTATTACAGTAACGTAAAACAATTTCAGCGAACTAAGTCAGTTACATAACAGTAACTTAGTAAATGTCTGAAATAAAGTCTGTTAATGAGTGAACAATATCTCTTAATTATTAGCGGTGGGTTTCATCTCAACTCTGATCTAAACTCAAAGGGAACGACAAAGACAGGCCACAATTTGATGGCTCACGGCATGTTCTCTGTTTATTTTCTGTTCTTAACTTTTTAACACTTCAAGAAACAAAAGAACCATTTCAATAGAAAACAGCGGATTATAACACCTAATTCTCAGAGGCGTGAAGACGAAATTGAAATATGAAAAGAATGCGGGCAAGTTGTCCCGCATTCCTTAGAGGTACTTGCAGATACACCCCGATACGTCCAGTAATGTTGTAAGCAGACACAAAATATCTAGGGAAAGTCTTGTTTGTAACTAGCATGGGTGAACTGTTGTAGAAGGGAAGAGTCGTTTGATAATATTGGAGAAGAGATTAACGTAAGATACAGTCCCACAGTGAGAATTATTGAAGGAAGAACCGGCAAGGGTGGAGATTTTGCTGGAGAGATTTTGCGACAGTCTGGAGCCACCTATCATAGCTTCTTTGGAATATTGGACAACATTACCTTGCCATTGATTCCAATATGAAGGTATTAGGACGAAAGGTTTTAGACTTACAGACGTATATATTTTGAAGCGGATGATCTTTATGCGATTTACAAACTCTCAATTTTACCTCGTACTGGTGACGAGAGTAGTCTCAACAGTTCAGGGGTCAAGAGCAGTTTAGAGGGTCATGCCGTTTATGTGGAACCCCAGGTCACTGGTGGTGCGAATGCCCAATTCACCTCACAAGATCCATGCCTGTTGGAAATACTAGTAGTGACACCTCAATTTCCTCCCCTCGAACCCGCTGATCACAGTCCGGATGCTACATGTCCTCCTGTTCAAGATACTGCTTATCGGCTTCGTGGTATCTCCGATGAGAGTACTAAGCTTACTAACTTTTCTCCTGTTGAGCAAGAACTGGACGCTTTAATGTCAGAAAAGTGAAGTGATCAGTTGTTGATTTCGTTAGGAATACTTTGTATGAGTATGAGCAGGGTTATGCAGTCCCTGTTGTTTAAGGTAGTTTACACGCTCATATTCAGTTTTGGATTGACATAGGTGCGCCACAGTGGGTTTTGAATGTCATTAAATGTAGGTATTATATTCCCTTTGAGAGCTTTCCTGTCAGCGTTCATTTTAAGAACAATAAGTCGGCCACAATAAATTCTGCTTTTGTTTCACAAGCTATTTCGGACATTTATGAACTTGGTTCAATTACTGAGGTTTTCACCCCTCCCACTGTTGTCAATCCACTTTCGTTCAATTCGGAAGGTAAAGGTAGACGTATTCTTGATTTAAGACATGTTAATAAATGTATTCCTAAGGCTAGGTTTAAAATGCAGTATGCAGTTCCGGGTGTTTTTTGTTCAAGTTCGACATGAAGTCTGGGTGTCACCATGTCGATATTACCCTTTCAGACCAGCAGGTTTTGGTTTTTCCGTGGCCTCCTAATTAGGCTTCTCCTATTTTTTTCTGTTTCAATGTACTTCCTTTTGGGTTGCCATCGATTCCTTATTTATTTACTAAATTATTTCGTCCAATTGTTAGACATTGGAGTGCTCAAGGTTTTTCACTTTGTTTTGTATTTGGATGATGAAGTGGATTGTGAGAATGATTTACTGCGAATATTCGCACGAAACTTCGCTTCTTTGAAATGTCAATCCGTCAAAGATAAGTTAAATGTACATGTACTTTTTCCGGCTCATTCGGTCAATTCGACAAACCTGAGCTGTAAACTTAATTTATTCGGACTTTGACTAACTGAACTTTACGACTCACTTTCGAACGGTACAGGACGACAACTGCAGAGTTTACTTCAGTTCAGTCAGTATAATGGCTAAGAATAGAAATCTGATGATTTGATTCCCGGTTTGAATCGAAGGCCGGAAGGGTAATAAACGAAAGGAATGCGTTACTAATCGCACGTCCCAACTTCGGACGTGTTCAACTGTAAACTGTACCTTTTGTATGTCTACAATAATATTCAGACCGTCAGCCTTCCAGTGATCTTTGTAAAAACCATTGCATAAAGTTTGCAAGAAAATGGCTTTTTGAAGATTCTCCGTAGCAGTGCAGACATGTTTGTCTGTTTTTGTTTTTTACACAATAACACAGCGATGCAAACTTCCCGGGAAAGTGTGAGTTTTATATAAAGTTCCTGTAGTTCGTACTGCACCACACAGCTTAGTGTAAAATGTAAAATGGCTATCAAACCGAATATTCTGCAGTTCTTGATATTATTTTGATTCAATTTTTCAAAGATAAGGATTCGCGACTCTCGACTTCCGCTTCATTTGACAATAATCATAAGTCTACTACACGTAGAGACTTGAACACTTTAAACAGACAGAGAGAGCATGGTTTTATTGACGCGAAATGAACAGTGGAAGTGATATTTAGCACAACGACCAACTCAAACGCTTGCTGAAGTTATTTTTCGGTTCACTTGACAACGAAGTCGTAAGCCATGCCTCTAAATTTATCATGTTTCTGGATATTCTACACATAGAGACTTGAAACAAAGATTGTTTGAAAGGTTAAACCCTAAGAGTCAGCGAGCATAGTTTTCTTTACGTGAAATCTATGTTTAAACTCAGGGCCACGTGACACCACACGTGAATGTATATGACGGTGATGTCAGTCAACAGTAAATTTGGTACACTTTGCAAAATCCTAACAGCTCGATGTCCTGGGATTCAAATGTTGATTTATTGGCATGGCAACCATTATTGCCATACATATTCTACACGA
The DNA here is from genome assembly GCA_030867875.1 of Actinernus sp. WN-2022. Taxonomy (NCBI): domain Eukaryota; kingdom Metazoa; phylum Cnidaria; class Anthozoa; order Actiniaria; family Actinernidae; genus Actinernus; species Actinernus sp. WN-2022. The sequence goes on along the minus strand of JAOWCC010000666.1, from coordinate 159,255 downwards.
AAAACTGCTATTCTTTTTTAAGCGGCAATCGATCATGGCAATCATGCCTAAGGTAACAAGCTACACAAGAAATCGAATCGAGACCCTTACCAAGCAAAGTCTTCATCCGGCAGATATATTTAAGTTGTTAAAATATGAGGGTTCATGACTTAGTTTCACCAGCATTACGCGGATTGTCAAAACGTTTCGACTTACTGGCTCAGTCAAGAACCTCCCACGATCTGGGAGACCAACGGTGGAAGCAAAGGCTTTAATAGAAGGCGAGATGAGCAAGAACGATGAGACAACAAGCAGCCACATCCAGAAGAAACTGTCCAGGCATCACGGTATCGTCGTGAACTCGTCTACAATACGAAGATCTCGAAAGCAGCAAGGATGGACTCTCCAACAGACCGCGTACTGCCAACAAGGTCAAAAGACTAGAATATGCCGAGCAAGTTTTGGCGAGTGGTGACACGTTTGAAAACATTATCTTCAGCGACGGTTGCTCAGTATCTCTTCAACAGTACCAGCGTACGTGCTACAGGAGGACTGGTGAACCAACAGAATGAAAGCCCAAGCCAAAGCACCCACTGAAAGTTCACATCTGGGCAGGAATCATCAGACATGTTCCCACGAAAATATTGATATTTGATGGAATCATGGATGCTGAACTGTACTGCAGCATTCTGGAAGCCACGCTGATCCCGTTCGTTAATGAGAAGCTCCCTAACCACGGATTTATGCAGGACAACGACCCCAAACGTACGTCAAGACCAGCTGGGACCTTTTTGGAAGATAACGGAATCAATTGGTGGTGCACTCCCCCCAAGAGCCCAGACCTTAACCCCATCGAGAACGTGTGGCATGAGGTCAAGTTCTTCCTGGAATCAAGAGTCAAGCAGGAGCTGATCGATGGAATCAAGAGGTTCTGGAACAAGGTCACCATAGCCAAGTGCGTGAAATACATCGATCACGTTCTATTCCAGCTGCAGTGGAAGTACGTTGGGTAGCAACTAAATATTAGAAGAGTTCAACGTTTCTAAACAAACGGTTCCTTTAGGAGCCACCAAAGTCTGACAAAGCCAGTGACCATGCACTGCTTCGGCTTTGGATCGTGTGAGAGAAGTGCTCAGTGGCAGAATGCTGAAATGAAGAACCTCATTGAAAATCTACCAGAAACCCATGTCTGCTGCGTACATGACTATTCAGAGAACTATACATGTCAGCATCAGGACCAAATACAATCGTTGTATTTTGGACAAACTCAGGTTTCCATCCACGTTACAGTTATGCATCGTCACGCCACTGCAGGAATTGATGGGGAAGCCAGCACTCCGGAAAATCCTAAAGTGATAACAGAGCACTTGTTTGTTATTTCTCCCGATATAAAACACGATTCGCATTCAGTTCAGCACTGCAGGAAAGTGATATCAGACTACTTGAAAGACATAGACTGTAAAGTTGATGTCATGCATGAATGGACTGACGGATGTTCGGCGCAGTACAAGAGTCGTCACTGTACATTACAATCAGAAACTTTTTCGAAACCTCTCATGCTAAAGGGCCTCAGGATGGTGCAGGAGCAAACTTAAAATACAAGTGTGATATGGCTGTGGTGAAAAGTTAGGTCGTCATTCAAAATGCTAGAGATTAGTACGACTTTGCTCAAAGCAACTTGAAAGATTCCTCTCCAAGCCGCTACCAGTCAGAAAATGCAAGGCTTAAAAGGCGCATCTTTTGTTATGTCGATGATATAAACAGGGATAGACGAACGCATCTTTTTAAGGAGATAAAGGGGAACAGAGCGATACATAGCATACTATCAGAAAGCGACAGTGGCAGGGAATTGAAAACCCGCACTATTTCATGCTATTGTACTGGATGCATTCAAGGCCATTACGAAGACTGCGAAAACAAGGATTATGTTCCAATCTGGGTGCCAGTCAAAATCGTTTCTGAAAGATCAACTGGAGATCAAAGGGTTACAAGAGCAGTATTTGAAGGACAGAATCAACGCATAGCTGACTTGGCTTCTAAAGACTCTGTTGTTGCTGTTGCATCTGGGGATACAGGAGAGGAATACTACCTGTTCAAAGTTACTGGGCAATGCACGGAAGTCTTGTCTAAGCCTTTTAACGATGACTGGGGTGCAAAGTACCCTGCTGGAGCAGAGGTGTTAAAAGGGCATTTCGTAGTTAAGAGAGGAGTACTGGAACATAACCATGGTCAGCTTTATGAACTAAAGGAAGACACAGTGGCAGCTGTTTATGCAGCAACAGTTCGATTCATTTGTCATGAACTGGAGAATGTGCAATCTGGAAAATGCATGTTTTCTTTAACACTGAGCCAACATGAAGACATTCTTGAAGCTCTTAATGAATTCTAAATTATTTGATGACGTGACTTTGCAATTTGATTCGTGTGGGGTAGGGGTAGTAACATTTCCACTTCTCGCTCAAACTACAAAGCTAAATAGGGCGGAAAATGCCTGGCTTTTTTATGGAAATGGCATATTTTGGAATTAAAATGATGAGAGATGTATGGACTAAACCACGTCCCAGTTGTTTATGCTACAACAGTTAGATTCATTTGTCAGGAACTTGAAACTGAAAGTGGCCTGTATTTGGCAACACTTAGACAGCATGAAGCAATTCTATGTGTTCTAGGTGCACTAAATGGATTTCAGATTAATTGTGGGCAACAGAATAGAATAAGGAAAATCAATGCTGACCAATGCAATAGTTATACTTGTTCCCCCATACACCCCCCCCCCCCCCAAAAAAAAAAAAAAAAAAAAAAAAAAGGAGCAGAGCACCCAGCATTCATGTACATGTTTAGTTCTATTTGTATGCTTTCACAAAGTTGATAAAATAGGCAACCAATCCAACCGTTAAATTTCTTTTATACTGAAAGGGCAATGTATGCTAACAGTAGTACATACATAATCTATACTTCTACTAAATATACACCTATTTCAAAAAACGTTGTCCTGGTCAAGCAACAAGCAACATTATCAGACTGATATGAATTGTTTCCAACTCCCCCGTAAACTACGTAATTCAAAAACCGACTTGCAGAAGACTATAAATTTTAAACAACTGAATTCACCAAACTTTCAGCTACAACCACAATCCATTTCATTCTAGAAATGTCGCTTGATTGGGACAACCTTCCTTGAAATAGGTGTATGTCCTTGAATTGCCATAAACTCTATAACTTTTACACAGAGATATGGTCAGCATTATAAGTTCAATATAAAACGCTTAAAGCTCAATACATAATTGTTTGAATAATATTGGTTCTTATAGACATTGCAGATGTCTGTTTTGAAAGCAAGGATAATTACAAACGTGACAAATAGTCTATGCTTGTAGAGTGGTTGTACTTAACCCGTGAATAGATAGTGTAATGCAGTTCAGATACTCTCTAAATCTTTTTCTTCTTTTTTTCATTTGGTCTAACTACTAACTATTTGATTTTGTTTCACAGGTAAAGTAAAATCACTCTAATAAATATGTGTGTTTGAATCGCCATAACTCTATAACTTTTACATCGAGTTATGGTTAGCATTAACTTCGATATAAAAAGCTTGAATCTCAATAAATAATTTGTTCTTATTAGACATTTAAGATGTCTCTGGTTTGAAAGTGGAAGGGATACTTACAGTGATAATATGATTACAATAAATATCTCTGTTAAAAAGCTTAGAGTAAAATTGAAACATTCTCATAAACATTAAAAATGTATTTGCTTTGCTCTCTATTTACAAAGAACATAATTATTGACTAATGTAATTTTATGTTATTTACATAATTACAAAAAAACTTTGCATAATGTGTAAAGCAAATACTGCAACTGGATCTTTATCGTGCATCAGCCCCGTTGATTATCAGAAGAAGAAAAAATGACGCTAAACTTGTTGTAATAACCCTCAGTTTGTGGCTAACCTAGCAACATATTTTTTTCCTTGCCAATATTGCTCTGTTTATAATAAACAAGGATATAAGTCTGCTGGTAATTATACTTAACCTGTGAAAGATACTAGACTAATTAATAGATATTATTATATAATTATGCCAAGAATGCATGAAATATGCACAAGTTGGCACCAAAATGAGATGTACATGTAGCTACAGTCAAATGGCTTTCATCACCATATATGGTAAATCCCATTTCTCGAGCGAGCACACAAGGTTTTAGGTTTATTAAGAAAGAACATTTCATTTCTTGGCAAAATTTATATAATAAACAACTTAGTCATCAGTTAAGCATCTACATAGGGCTGTGCATTTTTAGGAGCCATTCCAGTGTATTCTGGCATCAATAAAAGAACACCAAAACTACAAACAACTTATTAGTCACCTAACCAGCTACATGTACAGTTAAAAGTAATATGGCTGTGTATTTTTACTACTCATATGCATTTTGGTATTAGCTGGTTAGCCAACTAAAAACCTGTCTATTAGACCCTAATTATATTGTTTCCTTTTGTTTTCGATCACATATTATTAGAAATAATGTTTAAGCTTGACATTGTGTAATTTTCCTTTAGGAACCGTGAGGTTAAGATTGAGACTGAATGCACTGTAATAGCGACCAAGGAACTTGTGGACACATATTAAGACTAATCATCTCTCGCGTGTATGAACCGTTATTGATCCTTGTAATTGCCGTAATTTTGTGTTTCGCCAAGTGGTGCTCATATTATTGAAGTAATTAATACAATTATAGCCACATCCATAACGGTATGGTATGGACCTCGCACTTAGTCAATAAGAGTTATATATATGCAGTATGTGGTAATACCAGAATTCAAATGTGTAACGGTCATCCCATGCTCAAGATTATTCAGCAAATAAAAAGTACAATATATGAAATACAATGGCAGTCGGGTTCTTTGAGCAGACTGTCGCATCAGACTAGACTGTATTTTCCATATATAGCACTTTTTATTCGCCAAATAATCCAGATCATGGAGTCGTCGTTACCAGGGTTGCCACATGGGAAAAAAGAATTTTCAAGGTCAGGGAAAAGTCAGGGAATTTTGCAATTCTAAATTTCTTGTAAAGTCAGGAAATTTTATTTTGAAGTTTCTGCGACGGGAGGCTACAGGTTTTGATAATGACTTTAGTTTTGGACGAGGGAACGTCAACCAGTCTTATTATGGTCATTTAAAAAAAAGTTTTCTGGTCAGGGAATTTTTTTGTCCTGATGGGTGGTCAACCATGGTTACACATTTCAACTCCCTTATGTGTTTCTGGTAATACATATCAGTTTCAATTATTGTCCTCATATCCAGTGAATTTGTTATCTCCAGAGAGCTCTTTCCTTACAATATTATACGCACAAGCAGGCAATGAAAAACGTTTTTGATCCAGGTATCCATGAACCAGCTGGGAAAATTCTCTATATGCTGTGGCACAAAGGAACCTGAATATACAGGGAACCAAAAAGGATGTTTTATAGATCAATATTATGAATGAAGTTAATAATATATGCTTTTCTTGGCCTTCTCCGTCTGTTTTTGTTGTGCTTAACAGGAAAAAGACGAAAACCTCTGTCTGAATTATCATGAGGTACAATTAAATAATCGAAAACGTCACTTACTGATCTTCTGATCCAGTTTTGTATTTGGCCGCTGATGAGCGCAAAGACCAGCGATTTAGGCATACAGCATTAAATCCTGGATGCAGAGTTATACAAATGGGTGGCGTTTCGACTTCTTGGAACACTAGCTCACTTTCTAAGGATTCTTTACATCTCTCTAGTTCATGGCAACACTGACACTTGTAAACATTTTGTAGACGATCTACTCGACAATGTTGAGGTCGGATTGAAGTACGACTTTTAGGTAGTTTATAGGGATCCAGTTTAGTGGAAACTCGAGATCTTCCAACTCTGCCAAACCCAAACAATGTCAGAGACATGAAAACAAGCTACTAAAGAACATTTGTTTGATATGTTATCTTTTTAAAGTATTCATCAATTTTTAAGTCTTCTGAAGCTCTTTACGTAATCTAGACAAACCATTATCCTTATAAAGTGTTTCTTTCAAGTGGATGTAGTTTTTTTTCTTCAAAAGTTTGCCTGATAAACAAAGCTTGCTGTACAACTAGTCAGACGCGCATAGTCAAAACAGTGCTCCGATTGCTTCCCAAATTTACGTCACTAGGTACCCGACTCCAAAGACTCTGTCAAGTGAATTGGGCGTGGTAACTTTGAGGACTTAAAAGCCGCATAGCAGGGTGAAGATGAGGTCGATGAAAACAAGGTTCTGACCTTATATACACTTTAATAGTTTATGCATTTACATATAATTATGTTTGTTTTGTGTTTCCTTTCAGAAATGCCACCGAGAAAAACATAGTCCTGTAAAAGGTTTCCAATCAAAAGCAAACAGTTTATTGCACAGTCATACTCATAATATGATCCAGCTAGAGCTTTGTTGATGATTCACAATGCACCTCAGGCTCAGGCCGAGGACAATGACTGAACAGACCTTATAAGCTACGAAATGGGCACCCTTTTAATTAAACCATACAAGGTTTTTAAAGTCATGCATATGTGCTTTACATTTTTTTTTTTTTTTATATGATAATACTTTAGCTATATATATCACGATGGTAGTTGTTAATTTGTCGAGTAGGACACTTACAGAGGCTGATAAATCTATATTATCTAAAGGACTTATTTTTTGTCCCACACCAGACGAAATAGATGTATTTGTTTTGAAAAAAGACATTTCAGATTATGTAAGGAGTATTCGTTTTAAGGAATACTTCTATGATGATGATGACATAGACAGTGAATTTTCGGATGTTCCTGCTTTTAGTAAGAAATCTAACTGGTGCCCGGATAAGAATAGGGAATTATCATTAGAGGCTTACGCAAGTGCATTGGAGAAGAAAATCTTAACACAGAATTTAAAGGCACAATATCATAGAAAATATTACCAGGGAAGAGCAAAAAGCGTTAGGATTTGCGTGGTTATGAGGACATTGTTATTAATCAGGCAGACAAGGGATCAGCAGTGGTCAAAATGGACAGGGATAAAAACATTAGAGAAGCTATCCGGCAGCTTAATGATAAAAAGGATATGATCAAGAAAATCAACAAGAGGATTAAAAAACTTCAAAGCGATGGATATATTAGTGATTCAACTTTGCAATACTTGTTGATAAATAGTGATGCAAAAGCGGGGCGTTTCTATCTTCTTCCTAAACTTCACAGAAACTCTCTTCTAATCCTCGTTTCCCTACCTTCCCCCTCCCCTGAAGAGACATACAACTCTTGGGTGTGGCTCGCTCTCAAGCTAAGCAGAAACGCCTCATTTACTATACCTTCATACAATATCCTAACCATGTAATATATAGGATATGCGTTTCCACATATTCCAAGCTACATTAATTGAATGGGGATTGTGGACCAACAAGCTGGGTGAAAAACCTCCCCGTACGTCCACTCGCTCCTAGGAGGAAAACCCCGGTCCAGCTGTATCCCACATTCAACCTCCCGGGCTGGGTCAAAATCTAGATTCCTAGAGCCTTTGAAACCGAAATGCGATAACTAATGGAGTCTTCAACAGAGCCATCTTTGGCAGAGGCGCTTAGCCAACGACCGTGACGCTTAAACAGCCTATCCGGAACACCTGCATTGGCCGCAGCAGATGCACCACCACTCCTAAGACTATGTGTACCTATTTTAGAAATATCAGGTACAATTCTTTGAAAGGCTTCGATTACAATTTCTCTTAACCTGGTGTAACTTAAACATTTAGCTCTAGGCTTGTAACCATACTTGGTTTTGGACAATTGACAAAAAAAGAGAACTGTCGTCACGGAGATCGGCCTTACTCAGATATCTAGACATTATAGCCACAGGGCATGTTCTCCGTCCCTTAATTGGTCTGTCTTGGAAGACTTAATGGATAACTTTAAATAACTGTCTTCGAACTGCTTTGAGGTACTGGCTGCCCTGCCGACCAGAACAACATCTGAGAGGGATTCCACAAGCGAAGATAAGGACTCGTCACCCTGCGGTATCACCCTGCGGTATGACCCTGCGCAAACCCTGCCACATATCCGAGCTGAATACATCTTTAAACAAGACGCCCGTTGGGCATTATACTCGGGCCACCTAGAAATAGGTTAATTAATACATGGAGGTCTAACATATTTTTGTGTCATACATCCTCCTCCGCTAGCACAAACCATGTAAAGTAATTGATTCACTACTCCGAGTAGTGATGGAACCTCTCGAGACCTGTATTCTGATTGCACCCATAATACTATACTTCTATGGTTTTTGTACTGCACTTTCTAATGGTTAGGTTGTTTTCTATTGTTGCGTATGCCAATACTATAGCTTGTTTCGAGAAGTTCCACCCAACCCCTTTCCTGCCGCCGAGAGAAACCTCTGCCCACGAAACGATTACATGCGCCACGGTATCTTGATTGCCATTAGCCGAGAAAAACGAGACGGTAAACATTGTAGCTTCCCAGTTGTAGATTTCAGATTGTCCATTTCCTATTGTTAACGGCAAGAGAAGGCGAAGTAGAGAAAATATAATACATTTCCATCTTCGAGAGTATAAATCAAAGCTTTCTTTAGGATAAATTAAGGTAGATTTATTGAATGGTAATTTCAAGGTCTTCTGTGCAGTTCGGCAGCAAAATAAGAAAACAAAGCCAGAGTTTGAAGCCCGTTCATATCAATCGTCGGCGAACAAGAAACTGCCTCAGGCGACATAAATATAAACGGCTGCGAAGAATACTGTGGGCAGAGCCCTAATTTATACTCTCCAGTTCTAGTTTCATGACAGTTCGACAAATCCCGGGGACAAAATCCTGCTATTCTTTTCACCGGTCCAATTCGATTTTAATACGGTAGTCATATCCAGTTCTGTTTATGGGTATAATTCGTGGTCAATTCTATCGTCTGTCGTTCTGTTATTCTTTTGACGATTTTAACTTTTTCTTCTTGGTCTGTATATAAAGTCACATTCAGTTCAATTTACGGACGATTTCATTTCCAGTTCGAATTACAATCAAGGGACAAGTAAGATTTTTGTGCGTATATTAACACAAATATTTCAACCTCACCAGTTCTAATTTCCGTTCGCGTTCAAAGCCAAGGGTCAATCACTGTTCACTTCCAGGTTTTGCGACTCTTGAATTGAAGTTTAGTAAAGTTCGGCATTGGTTGACTGGTTTAGTCAAGAGTTCCCAGTTGTATAATCTCAAGAGTATTTCATTTTCAGGAGAGGACTTTGCAGTAAACAATTACAGCCAACATTGCAAACAATCAATCCCTCATTTGACTTCCTCACAGTGTGTGGTGGTAACGAAGAGCATTTCAACAATACCAACAACGCAACACTGCCATCGTATGGCACTTAGATGCAGCAGTACAGGTATTTTCTTTCAGTTTCCGTGGATTATTGGACCAAAACCATCGACAATCCTCCGGCCGGCTAGACTAGCTTACTGTGCGATATTTGGATCGCCACATCCCTTTCGTAAATGTAAGAATTTTCCATCGAAAGCCCCTAAAAGTCCTGTCAGCCCTAGAATAACTGAACATCTTGGTATTTCATTCGAAGAAACCTTTAGTTTCAGCAAAATAAAGGTTAAGAATGGCCCCGAATCTTCGCTCCGTTCCTCCGTTGCATTGCTTCGCACACTATACAGATCAAAACCAGGATCGGTCAGGTGTCGAATCTGATTGGTTGATCCTGTCACGTGTTGGGATCGAACAATGGGCTCCTGTGTAATCTGATTGGTTGCTGGCGCATTTCAGCGACACAAAAAAAAAAAAATAATAATAATAAAAATAATAAACGGCTTGCATTTTCTGACTCGTGCCGGCCAAAGGCCCGGCCCGAGTAATAACTGTCTTCGAACTGCTTTGAGGTACTGGCTGCCCTGCCGACCAGAACAACATCTGAGAGGGATTCCACAAGCGAAGATAAGGACTCGTCACCCTGCGGTATCACCCTGCGGTATGACCCTGCGCAAACCCTGCCACATATCCGAGCTGAATACATCTGCAACACAAAACTCATATTAAAGATGTAGAAAACAACTTCTGCAATATTCCTTCTCCTAGGACTGGCCGGAATAAGAATAATTAATCTTTAATTAGAATAAACTGCACTGCTTGGGAATGCGAAACCGAGATGCATGACCTGTTATCGCACACCTCTATATACCGCTCCATTCCGATGCATACCAACGCATATTCCTTATCAAAACATAGGAACCGACGAGAGCTCATTTTCCTGCTAATTCCCACGGTCAAACGCAGAAAAATACTGAGACTGTCCTGGGAGACTTGTTATTTCTGGTTGTAACACACCTACAGAAAAAACATCAGAATTTGTTGACCATCAGTGAAATTCTTTGGTACCTTTGATTCCTTCTTATATCAAGGACACTAATTATTTCCTGAAGGGATTTGCTTGTTACTATCGACGTTGTAGTTTAACATTCCTAATTATGAAGGATTGCAAGCGACAAGGAGGCGCTTAACAGCAGAGTAAACCAGGACATACCAACAGAGGATATAGTAGACCTAGCAGAGTTGGTATTGAATAATAATAATTTCCAATTTAATGATAAACATTTCTTGCAAAAACTAGGGACGGCAATTGGTACAAAAATGCCACCAACTTACGCAAACCTGTTTTTGCATCGACTGGAAATCAAGCTCATCGCAGAGGCTGAGATAAAACTTCATACTTGGTTGAGATATATAGACCACATATTTAAGGTCGCTACACACGAAGGGACAAGTCCCTCGTCTGAAATTGTCGTGGGGTCAACATTTTGTCCCCGGAACTTGTCCCTTCAAATCAAACTGGTTTGAATTGAGGGGACAAGTCCCGGAGACAGAATGACAAGATGTTTCCTAGTTTACACGAGGGGGCTTGTCCCTGGGACTTCTCCCTTCGTGTGTACGCAACAAGGGATTTGTCCCCGGGACTTTTCCCTCGTGTGTGCCGACCTTTATGATTTGGACTGAGGGTAAGAAGAAACTCCAAGAATTCTTAACGTATATAAATCATGCTCATAATACCATCAAATTTACATGGGCCTGGTCACAAGACCGTATTACCTTTCTGGATCTTCAAATTATCAACAATAATGGCAGCATTGATACCGACTTATACACGAAACCAACGGATAAACATCAATACCTGTACCACATGTCATGGCACCCCAAGAGCTGCAAGAAGAGTATTCCATACGCACAAGCCATGAGACTTAAGACGTATTTGCTCAACATTGGAATCATTTGAACCAAGGGCTGCGAAGTTATGCAACTTCTTGAAAGTAAGGGGATATAAGAAAAGATATGTGCAGCGCCAAATACAAAGAGCAAGAATGATGGACAGGTGAACAGGCATTAACACCAAAGCCAAAGTACAGAAAAATACGACACCGTTTGTTGTAACATACCATCCGGACCTAACATTGGAGGGATTCTTACGGAGTTGCACCCACTCCTACACAGCTCAGATAGATGTAGGAGAGCCATTACGGATACTCCAATAATGGCATTTCGACGCCCGAAAAGCTTGCAGAACTCCTTGGTTCGTGCTAAACTGAAACCATTAAAGAACACCAATACAGTTCCAGGTACACGGAAATGTAATGACAAAAGATGCGTCAACTGCAACTACATGTATATGCATTGTCGCAACACCTTCAATATCAATACTACAAAGAAATCGTATTCAATTAACTATGGTACTGGACTGTAACTCTAGTAATATTATTTTAATAATCGCAAGAGTCGACTACTAGGCTCGGTTTCAGCCGTTGGGGTGTCATTTCTCCAAAGCTTCCCCAACTAACTGCTGGGCGCACAGTCAACACACTGTGTCCGTGACGTCAGCTGATTAAAATTCAATATTATTCAATTTGCGTGTTTTGACAAGAAAAACTATTTACCCTTTCACGACTGTAGGTTCTAAACTTTCAAAACACACTGGAACTCTAAACTAAAACTCCAAGTGTGAAATGAATTCTCAAGAACAAATGCCATTTAAAATCATTGAGAAACTAGGCTGCATTATTTGTTATTCTTTAATATTAATAGTGCCGCTCCCTGACAGAAATATAAATAAAAGCAGAAATTTACGGATAAAGTTCAGATATTATATCGGAACTATTCTGAGCTAAAGTCGAGTATTCCCGCTCAGTACTTGTGTAGATGTCTTGGAGACCTTAAAACATTGCACAAACGTAGTACATAGGACTTGAAGAATTGTAAAACTCATTTGATGCAGCAATTTTCAAGTGAATTGTGATCGCAGAATAAAACGCATTAAACGTGGCCTGAGTCAGAGTCAGACGTGATTTCCTGTCTCATATCTCTTTTAATATGGAGTCGTCAGTCTTTCCTTCTCCGATAAAGACAGCACTAATTTTCCTTAAAGTAAGAATGGCTAACTGGTCTTGTATAGGCAAAGTTAAATGAGAAATGACTGAACGTAGATTACGGGCTTAGATTCGTGACCTTCGAGCTTGGTACAACTGGGTCAGAGAAGATGGCGGATATGATTGTTTCTCTCTCCGTTTGAATTGACGTTTTCTATAGTTTTACACGTGCTTTTAGTTATATATTATGTTTAATAGTTAGCTATGGCATCAGAGGAAATCCTAGAGAAGTTATTTGATAGGAAACTTTCACCCTGTGTTTGATCAAGTTGGTGAATTGAAATCAACGGTCGCCGACCTCGTGAAATCAATTGGGTTTCTGAGCGCCCAGTACGAAGATCTCAAGAATGACGTGTCAACCCTAAGGAAGCAAAGACAAGATTTAAAACCCCGAAAACGATTCCCTTAAAGCTGATATTCGACAGATACAAGGAAAGATGAATGAGGTTATTTTAGATAATTTGGAACAATACTCGCGCAGAGACTGCCTAGAAGTCAGGGGGTGCCGATGCAAGACGGAGAGGACACAAACTCCATCGTGCAAATCATAGACGAGTGTATTGGTGTTCCTGTTGATCTTGGTGACATCTCAGTTAGTCATCGACCTCATTTTCGCAATGCAGACGGCAAAGTTTTGGAAAGGATGAAAATGGAAACTCCTCCTTTGCAACAAAGTATGCAATGTTAAATAACTTTGTCAATTTTGCTGCAATATCTGCATTGATTTGCCTCAGTTGACGCCCCAAGGGTGCATTGTCCGGGTTGCGTTTTACCTGTGCAGCCTCACGGCACTTAACATGTTGTCGGCTGCTTTGGTGAGATATCACTATTGATTTTCTAAACTTGTCACCTCCCTTAAAAAGTACAGAGGTCTGATCTGCTAAATGATCTGTGCAAAACATGACGTTTTTCTCCTGGTCATGCTCTACCCACAGGAACTCCTTCGTCCACGAAGGAACAAATGTTCGTTTCCTACGCGTTTCGTAGTTTTCTTTTCTTGAAGTTGAAGATGCTTCTGTGCTTTCTTCGTTTCTTGAAAATGCTTCTGTGTTTTCTTCATTTCTTGACGAGAAGGAAAACATTTTACGGCTCCTCTCGTCACGCACAAGGGCCAAGACGATCACGCGAATTCAAAATGGCGTCCATTTAGACCCAGCTCACTAGGAACCATGGGAATGTCGGACCCACCCCATTGCGGTCTACAGGAAAATGCCTGTTTTTTTTTTTCAGAAGTCTTACTTGCCCGCTCGGGCAACGATTTGCAAGCTTTTGGTTGCCCGAACCAAAAAGTTACTTGCCCGGGACGTCGGACAGCCTTAAGTGCGAGCCCTGAGGGGGGCTATGTTGCGTGACACAGCTCATTCTCAACGTCAACGTTTTACCTAGCTTTTAATATAATTAGTATATACATTAAAATTTTTAATAATGTTTTTAAGAGTTAACATATTACAATATGTAAGTAGACTTTAGTTTTAGGACACACAGCTCTCTGGAAGAGCATGTGTAAATGAATTGGATTCCGTGTATAAATAAAGATATATGTATGATTGAAAAGGGCAGCCAAGAAAGTGTCTGAAGATCACGTTATCAGAGTAAAGTTTATAGGGGAATCTGGTATTGATAGTGGAGCATTGGCCAAGGAGTTTCTAACAGAGACAATATCAAACACAAAACGCACAAAACTATTTCCCAATGATAGCCCCTTGCATTCTACCAATGATATTCATACTGGATATGTTAAAGCATGAGAGAAGTAGTTGCAGCAAGTCTGGCCCAAGGAGGGCCACAACCATGTTTTCTGGATAAGAAGGTGTATGATACATTAGTGAGACAGTGACATTGACTTCACAAGTCCAAACTTAGATCAGCACTTGACCCAAAGTGAAATGTAGCTGCTGGAGCAAATTAAGAATGTGTCAGACCATAAAGACAATATTATAGACCATGGAGAACTTGAAGACAATTCTGGATTCTGTTGTTGTCAGCATTTTGAGCAGACGAGGCCTGTGCATGAGGGAGTTTGGCAAAGGAATGATCTTGTATGGACTTAAAGACAAGGTATGCGAACATCTGCAGGTTGCACGCAGTTTGTACTTGGCCAGCAGGAAGCAGTAGATGCGAATTATGTAGTTTAACTATTGAAGCCAGAATTTCCATCAGATGGATAAAGCTGGAGAGCTGTTGAAAAGGTCATGTAAGTGCTGCTGGAATATTTCATTTCCATTATGTTCATGTTACATATGAATATTATAAGTACTATTTATACAATGAGAGGCCATGTTGTATCGGTAGATGTAGATATGAGCCGCTTCGGTGAGGATCTATATCTCGTATACAACACAGACTTGAATTTTATAAATTACTTCTAAAATTTCTAAATGTAGAGTCATGTAGTTCAGTTATTTTGGCAATACGACTTATTTTAGCCGAGAAAATCAAAGTTAAAGTTTATATAAACGAGAGCAGTTCTATATCACATTTATAAACACTCATTAAACATTCATTTTCTTTTTTCCTCATGCATTATTAATTTTATGAGCTTTAGATTACTATTATTAACATTGCCTTTTAGTTGGGCACTGCCACTTCTGAGGTTGATGCAATAAAAATAACTACACTGAGTGACTACACTGTTTAATGATCAGAGTAGATCTACAGTACTAGAGTAATTTTACTTAAAGTGCCTGAGAACCTTATTTTAGATATCAATGCTACATCAAGTGAATAGTAGAATGATACAATATATCTTGCTTTGAATGCTGTGCCGCTGAGTTAAGGAGGTTTTAATATCCCAAATGCTAATTACATGACGTTAAGGAAGGCATCAATTATTATACAATTTTTTTTGCTAGAATGAAACAAATTTTTCAAATTATCAGTGAAATAAAATGTTAGAAATTTGTTTTCCTATATCAGTAAAAACGCCCATTCACAACCACTAAGAAGTGATTGCAGATACCACCTCTGACGTCATGTAATTGACATTTTGGATATTAAAACTTCCTTAATTCAGCAGCACAGCATTCAAAGCAAAATATATTGTACCATTCTAATATTCACTTGATTTAGAATTGATATCTAAAATAAAAATGCATTGTTCATAGGCACTTTAACCTGTGAAACAGAGTTCAGTTGAATAGTGAGCTTAGTATTTGAGATTAAAGAAAAAAATCTTATAATACTATTACAGTGCTGTGAGCCGTACCATTGACAACTTTAAGACTGCTCTCAAAATGTAGACCTGACTGTCGGGCTCCTAGCGTCCAACATTTTAATAGTCTTAAGTGATTACCATTTTATGAAGAAGCTAAATTAGCTAAATGCTGTTTAGCATATAAACGTTTAAACGGCCAAGGATTAGTTCATCCTAGGTTAAAAAGCATTTTCTGTAAGATCGACTAATCGTGAACTAATCCAGGAATAGCCCAACTAATCTAGGATTAAGCCTAACAAAAACAGGTTTTACCAGGTTTGTGTATGCAGGCACACGCGTGCCCTCGAGCGAGAGCTACATTTATTTTGCATGTACATTTAACCTTATTTGCCTTTGTTAAACAAAAAATAATAATAGAAACTGTTTTAAAATTTCCTCTACATAGTGGTGTAATGGCAGAGGCGAGCGTGGATGAGGTGTTATCGGAGACTGCAAAGTCTCAGGCTGCTCGTAAGAGGAAGGCAAACTTTTCAGTGCAAGAAATTGCAGTGTTAACTTAAAGTGTTGAGAGCAATTTGGACGTTCTTCAGTCCAAATTCACTAATGTTATCACAAACAAAAAGAAAATTTTGGTATGGCAAGAAATTACTGAGGCTGTGAACGCTGTGGGAGTTGCTGCCCGCAGTGTTCAAGATGTAAAGGAGAAATGGAAAAATGTATACAGCATGGCAAAGAAATAGCTGCCAGTCATGCTGCTCCAAGAAAGCCGTCACTGGCAAGCGAAAAGATAATATAGCTGTTTGAGGACACACCAACTTTTTCTGGGCTTCAAGGATTCGAGGCAGGTTTGTTACTTCTTTGTTTACCGATTACATAATTTAAAACTATGTCATGTGACAGAAAAAATATTCATACATCGTAAAGCACAGTCGCGGCCACTATTTTTTATACGATCATGTCCAACTTTAGTTTTTAATTCGCCAAAAGATAAAAACTTGGTACTACATGACAAAAGGAAACCCTTAAAACAAGACAAGTACTACATGTATCTTCATTTGGTTTCATTTTGTAGGGCTTAAAGTATTATTTTCGTAAAGTATTTCCCTAGCATCGATATCGATCTTGGAGTAGGATATATTTGACCTTTTTTACTGTACCGATTTAGCTGAAGCTGGCATTTACAACACCTTACAATCTTTGAAACACTAAACTATCTTTTTTTTGCTTACATGTATGCGCGAGTTTTTATTAGTGCATTAAAATATTATTTTTTCATAGCTTAATTTAGAACAATAAGTTATAACTTAATATAAGGTATAAATGTACATGTATATACATGTAACACTTGACATGTAATCAATGAATACATTAAAATATATTAATTTTAGTTTAAATACTATGCCTTGTATTTCCGATATCACTAATATATACACACGAAAAACATGTTTTAAAAGTCTAAAGTGAAGAAGTTGCAACTCTATAAATATATAATGTACTAGTCAGTAGATATTAGGCCTTGCGTCCACCCCTAACCCCTCCCCCCCCCCCCAAAAAAAAACACACACCAGGGAATAGCAGGGTATTAGATTTGACTTGTTTACTAAACAATGCTAATATCTCCACTATGCATGTTGGCGTTTCAGTTCTAAACCTCACTTTTGTTCCTGGCCTGGGGAAACAGTGCGACCATTTATGCAAAGGAATTGTACAATAATTATTGTATACGATTTACAAAGCTGACACATGTTAAAAAAAGTATCAGACATTATTTTTGCTGTTAGTAAAATGTCATTTATATTCAAATACTTATTTTTATCACTCAATTATAACCTCATCTTAATTAACCTCTACATGAACCCAACATCATCTAAACCTCCACTAACTTTCACATAACTCCCACATCATATGTTTTAACCGTCACATAACTTTCACATAATTTCCACATTAACTAATTAATAATGTCTTCCACACATACCATTCAATCTCAAACATCATTTTATACATTTGTCAGTTTAGAACCCCAGCTAAACTAAAATAAAAATAGCCAACATCTCCTTGTATTAAAACAGTTTTATTTAATTAACCTATCAACCTGTACAACTTTTAAATCATCATTCCCGCTCTACTTTAAATACAAATAAACTTGCTCGCTCTATTTGTAACGGCCATTTTCCTATGACATCAGCTTTTTCATTACAAAAATAACGTATTATCCTCGCATTTATAATCGTCATCCGAATCAGCCGTTTTGTTTTGATCAACAGCTCATGTTTACGGTAAGCTAAATTCCTAATTTTCTGACTCTTAACTTATTGCTCTCTTTGTTATCTCTTATTAGGTCACATAACTATATATATATAAAACTTTTAGATCCATATTACACTAATTTACGTCCAAGGGTAAAGCCCAAAACTCAAGGGAGTCAAGAGCAAAGAGTAAACATAACCAGACTACGAGCGAAAAACATGAAAAATTAAGTAAAACATATTTTAGCATACTTAACTTTATCTCCCTTGTCAACTTCATCTCCCTTGTCAACTTAATATAACCAAGCCAAATAATCCTACCGGTTCATTCAATAAAATTCGGCGACCTAACTTACACTAGTTAAGTTTATAAACAAAATGGCTGACACATAGAATTAGCCGTGTGTATTTGCGTGTTGGGTTAGGCCTGGGCCAGAGGCAGAAACACGCGACCGTCTCAGAGCACCTCTGGGATTTAGGTCCTAACAGACTTCCTAACTCCTGAAGAAGGAGTCTGTTAATCAGAAATACACGCTTGGCAATTAATTCTAATGCAGCCTTAATGTAAAAGTATTTTTCATATATTTTTACTCTAAATTATTTTACTCTAAATATTTTAGATAAATAAAATAAAATGGAAAGGGGGGGGGAGGGTAGAATGAACATCATTTAACCAATAATGATTACAGTTATATACTAGAATGAACATCATTTAACCAATAATGATTACAGTTATATACTAGCTTAAGACATATTTGTATACTCAATATTCAAAGAAAATATTTATTTCCATAATATATTTTTCCCCTACATAATTTATTCACATATCATATTTTATCAAATCATATCCATGGCATAATCACGTTAATAAATTTTCATACCACTATTTATATATTTCATAATAACCCACTCTTCAAATTATCACTCAACATTTTTTGAATAAGTATGAATTGGTGGTGCTTGCTTACACAAGCACACTAACACAGCACTCGTTTTTATAGTGTTATATAATCCTCATAATTTTTTTTGAAAAATAACGATCTTTAACTTGCTCGCACTCTCTTTTAAAAATAACGATCTTTAACTTGCTCGCACTCTCTTTTAAAAAAACGTATATTCCAAAAAAAACGCAATCATATGACTGTTAAAAATCCTCTTTAAACACGACGTGATAATAATTAGCAAGCTGTTCTTAAAAACCTTCACAAGTAAATCACGGTAAGCATGTTAACTTTGACGGTTTATATTCACTCTACGATCTAAGACTAACGTTAACATCGTTATAAACAATTTTAGATAAAGCAAGAACAAGCACAGTAATTAATAATCCGTACATTCGTAAGTAAAGCAAGCCAAGTCTTCGTTAAAGTGCTGCCAAGTGAGGTAGGTAAATATAATCGTAAACACATTCATTAGTTACAGACATAATAAACTTTTAATTCTACTAACCTCCATATAGTCTCCATGAAATCTCCAATTATCTCAAACGGTTTAAACGATCAATAGTTCAACTCTAAACCTCTAAATCCTTTAGGCTTAACAAAAACAAAATGGCGCATAGAATCAACCGTGTGTATTTACGTGTCGGGTTAGGCCTGGGCCCAAGGCAGAAACACGTGACCGTCTCAGAACACCACTATGTTCTAGGTCCAAACAAGCTTCCTAACCCTTGATAAAGGGGCTTGTTATTCAGAAATACACATTTGATATCTTTGGTTCTATGCTTTTAGTCATTTTAATAATTAATGTTTTTAGTCATTTTAATAAATTAATGCTTTTAGTCATTTTAATAAATTATTAATACTCTTATTCAGTCATTGGAAGTTGAATTTAGTACCCCTAGTCGTTAATCATTAAAAATAAATTTAATAAAGATAAAATTAAATAAAAAATAAAAAATAAAAAATAAAAACCAAATTGATAATTTATATAAAAAATTACCAAAATTAAAACCAAATTGATAATTTATATAAAAAATTACCAAAATTAAAACCAAATTTCATAAATTAATATAAAATAAAATAAATTACAAAAACTAGCGATTTTTTTATCTTATTCCTAACTAGCAAACGTTTAACTTTCTTCCTAACTAGTAATCAACATGAATGTATCCGAGGACGTTGCTGACGGCGACGACCAGACGTGGAACTTTGGTGACAATGAAAATGACATTGAAACCCAAATTCAACAAACACAATTAACAGAGGAGAGAACCCCCAAACGGCCATGGGTCAAAAAGATGGGTGCACTGTGCACTTTAAACAACAGCCTCGAAAGGGAGGAAGAAGAGCTGAATAAGCAGAAAGCAGTTATCGTAAAGAGACTAATTGCAATAGAAAAACAAAAAGAAGAGATTAAAATTAAAATTAAGAAACATAGCCAAATTTGCCCACTATGAACAAAAAATACCACTGAGTCATGGGCGTAGCTGCTTTTAAGCCAGTAAACCCTGGCTTACAAACTTTCTGTTCGAACGGGCTAACAAACCAAAATGGCCAGCTATGCCCCTGACAGTAAATTTATTGTTGTCATATATAAATATATTTTTCCTTTTCTCTTAATGGGCCAATCGTAACTTAATAATTGGATACATAAAATTCCATATCATAACATGTGATAATAATAATTAAAAAACCTTCTTAAATAATACTTGTTATGTCATCCCTCGATTCTAAGTCTGTTCTAAGTCGGACGCAATCATCTATTCTTAAGAACACAGTCCTCAGCAATTATGTTTTTAACATCCTGAGGATACAATCCTCTTGTAGCTTTATATACATGTATGGATATCACTGATACATCCCATATTATGTGAAGGGTCATGGGTTGAATGCAATCCTCCAGTACATTAAAAATATCCAATCCTCCAGTACATTAAAAATATCCAAACGATGAATGCAATCCTCCAGTACGTTGAAAGTATCCAAACGATGACAGTTATAATTGGTTTTTAATATTGTTTTGAGAATACAATCCTCCAATGTTATATAGACATGGTCATCCTCTATTGCACACCAACACGGTCATCCTTTATTGCATGTACATCACTGTTATCTATAGATCCTATAATCAAATGGAATCAGAGGGGTGTATGTCATACTTCTTCATAGTATATAAATTACTATGATAACATCTTATTGTATTAATCTCATTCATAATTTATTTCATTCAAATTCAAATTTATTTTAATCCTACTTTTACTACCGATATACCTTATATTGTAACTCTATTGTAACTCCTACCAATACTGTCATCCTTAATTCTCTCACTAATGATTATCTCACTGTCATCATAAAATCTAACTATCCTTTTCCCATATAATATAACAATATAACATGGTATAACACTATAATAACAATACAATAATATTAACTTCGTACCTCAATACTATCACTCTATCACTATCATAATCATCGCATATCACCAAATATCACCACAATCATTAACCCTTTCATGCCCACATATGAAATTTTCCATATTACACTTGTTTTTAAAGCTACATGTAGACCCATAACATTCCCACTTAACCAAGTGGTCCCAATGAACGTAAATAATTTCATCCTAATGAACTACAATTGGCATGTTAATGAAAGAATAATTTCATCTAAATCCTTTCTCTGCATAAGCCAACTATAGGTTACATTATTTCAAAATAGACTAAAATAATTATTTCTCCTCAGATTCAACATTTTCTCTCAAAAATACATATTTCACAACACATTTTAGAGTTTCATGTTTGCACTAACCTCACTTTCTATCTCCCAACACCCAAATTTGCCCAGAAACAAGCCATTCTGTCCACAAACAATTTCACCCATAATGACCGCGATGCATGCCGGGAAATCCTACCAAACAACGACATGGCACTTCCCCCATCTTCGTTCTTCAAAATATATACTAAGTCTAAAGCCATTTCGACCTAATACCTTCATATTGGAATCAATGGCAAGTAAATATTGTCCAATATTCCAAAAAAGCTATGATAGGTGGCTCCAGACCCCCATTTATAAAGCCCACGCTAAAGTGACACAAGACGTCCTGGCCCATTCACGAGTGGAAAATGAGACTCTTTCTCTGTCACAATAAACTGGCACAAACTCGGTTCTTTGAGAAAGTACTGATTGAAGCTCTCATCAGACTTAATGATGTCCTCCAGCACTCTATAAATGGTAAAAAAGGTTTTTAAAAAGCCTATAATTCTATGTATTCATCCGAACAAACTTCCCGCCGGATCCGATAAGTAATCCACAACTGCCTTCAAAATGGCCGTCTAAAAACTCTGAGCCCCTAGTATTATAGGTCAGTTAAAAATTCCATGGTAACAATGACTATTTAGTTAGGGGGGAGGGTTTTTTCAGTCTAGAAATACTGGAAAAACTCGGGCCTGAAAGGGTTAACACCTTATAATAATTATATCTTATTAACACCTTATAATAATTATATTTTATTAATGCCATATTAATACTATAACCACAAAAATAAAAAAAATAAGTGTGAATTGGTGGTGCTTGCTTGCACAAGCACACTAACAACAGTGGCAAGTGTACAAAGAAAAGAGAAATTCACTGTCTATTGTTTGTGCTGTCAAGTGCCAGCCAATCAGATCTCGCTATATTATGATGATCTAAGTACTTTATTATTTGTTTGCCACAGTGTACAATGACATAAACGGTATAATTTGTGGGGGGGGGGGGCAATCAGTGACGAGGAAGCCTAAACGAGAAAACGTAAGGCTTATGGAAGTTCAGGCTTCCCCTTACATGCGAGATTACAGATAACTAAATTAAACACTACAGGAGATGGTGGGTACATATATTAAAGCTAAAATAAAAAAGGGTGCTATGCACATACATTACAGCAAGAGAGTATATAGGCAAGGAAGCTATATTCTAGATACAGTAATTAAGTTGTCAATAAGAATATTTTAAAGTTTGATTTAAAGCTTTTTAAGCTAGAAGAATGTGTCGACTCGTCGTTTAATGAGTTCCAAAGTTGCGGGCCTTGATATTTAATGCCAAATTGTTTGAGTCTAGTTCTACAATAGTGGGAACGAAGTCTAGAAGCTTTCTGGTATTATAATTATGTAATTCTTTGCCGGAAGTAAACAGATCATTGAAACTAGAAGGAATAAATGATTAGAATAAGAGTACATAAAAATGCCAGTTTGCAGTGAATTGATTTCAAAGACTTTCAATATCGCTAATCGTTTAAAAATAGGACCCGAGGGAGCATCAAAATGTGTGTTTTCTATTGTCCTTAAAACACGTTTTTGTAGAAGCAGTAGTCTACGAAGATCAGTTGGGTAGGTTGAAGCCCAAACTATATTACAGTAATGCAAATATGGATAGATTAAAGAGTAGTATAGTGAAAGCAATGATTTCCTAGGTAAGTAAAAACTTGATTTGTATATGTTTCCAACTGACTTTGAAATTTTAGTTGTTATATAATTTATATGAGGGTTCCTGGCTAGGTTTTGATCAATTATAACTCCTAAACACGAGGTTTGTGATACCTGTTTAATTTTATTACCATCAATTAATAGGGGGTCAATTGTGTAAAAGCAGTAGTCTACGAAGATCAGATGGGTAGGTTGAAGCCCAAACTATATTACAGTAATGCAAATATGGATAGATTGTAACTCCTAAAAACGAGGTTTGTGATACCTGTTTAATTTTATTACCATCAATTAATAGGGGTGAATTGTGTAATTTGGTCATGATTGAGTACGTTAAACAAAGAATTAGGATCTTTATGAGACATAAATTTTAATATATTTGAAGCATTTGAAATATCAGTTATATACAAAAGAAAAAAAAGTGGTCCAAGGATTGAACTTTCAGGAACGCCACAAGCGATATTTTGGTGAGAGGAACTGGAGTTATTGTATTGTACAAATTGTTTTCTGTTCGTAAAATAGCTTTTTACCCATTCAAGAGCGATTCCACGTATACCATAGTGATAGAGCTTATCAAATAAAATGCAATGGGTAACCATGTCAAAGGCTTTAGATAAATCAAGAAAAGTACAGCAGTAAATTGCTTTTGGTCTATTGCAGTAGACACATTATCTAGTAATTGTAAAAGCGCAAATCACGTAGAGTGATTTATTCTAAATCCATATTGATTGTGATATAAAATATATTTAGCATTTATAAAGAAATGTTTTAATGAGATGCAGGAATGGTAGTCGGACGTACTTTTGTTTGCTCCCAACTACTGACTGCTCCCAAACTCATTTACTGGAAGTCAGTTTGTAATTTGTAATTTCCACTACACTATAATATTCCTCAAAAGTAATCTGATGATATAATATATTATCAACTACATAATGCCACCGAAATCTACAAAGGGAAATCGACTGATGAGATTCTCGCTATCCACCGTTAAGGCAATGTCAGCCCAGGAAACCTTATTCAAATCAATGATCGACTCATTAGTGAACTCTACGATTAACTGTATCGATAACCTAGTGATGGACGTCGCAAACCTACGTACCAGTCTAGAATACTCGCAAAAGGATATCGAGTCACATGGCGTAAATCTCGAAGCCAAAGATCAACTTCTGGCCAATATTTCGCAGGACATTGGAGAAATTAAGAAATCGGTCTCAAAGTACAGCGAGAAGGCAACTTACCTTGAAAACTAGAGTCGCAGAAATAACATTAGAATATCTGCTATCCGCCCAGCGTCTTTGTTCTTTGGAAGACTTCGAATAGAAGAGAAAGTGTACCCTTAATTCTCTCATAGAGAAATAGTGTGCCTGTCAATGGAGGTATGTCTGACAAGGATGGTTAAAATCAGACCAGGTTGGATCAGGACAAAAAGTTAAATATTATTTTCACCGTGATTTTATTGTGTATTTGTGGCTTTGGTATCGTGGCTTTGGTGATTGTGATTCATCCTAAATCCTCAAAATAAAATACAAATGTTGTCTTTCTATGTTCTGGTTGTGAAGTTTATGAAGACCAAAAACCAAAATGTTATCGTGGACACTTAATTGTATGCCATCCAAGATGGCCACCCATACAAATGTCTAATGTAGTGCTTGGACAAGGATGTTAAATGATAGGCAGTTGATAGTACTGTGGTACTGTAAGATAGTACTGACAGTACTAGTAAATCAAGAGCCACCTTGTGGCAATGCCACTGGCATATCGTATCATTTTCCAAGTAAATTAGGTATATAAATATAACAATTAGTTTAGTATACTTAGTTTTGAAGAATAGTTTGATTTATTATAAAATATTTTTTTGTGTTCGTCAGGTGACCATGAAAAAGTTCTATTTGTTTCATCTTTAAAGCATTTAGTCAGATGAAGGATTGTCACTAAGATACAAGATCAGCTTTCTCAGTACTTGGGCACTGCTGATCATCTGTATAGTAGATGATAAATGAATCAACTTGCTCTCAGTCAGTTCTTGGGTAATACACTGGTTGCTCATTCCCATCTCTGATATAAGTGCATTTAAAAAAAAAATGTTCTTGGCCTTTACCATCACAAGGAATGGAACAAATGAATACCGTTTATCCTTCCTGGCTTTTCTTTATTGTTCAAACTAAACATTACATTCTCCCCCTTTCTGTACAGCACAGCCAATTCTGGGTTACAGTTCCTTCCTGATTTAAGTATGCTCTTTCCTGTCTTACTGACATCGGGGATATCCGAGTGTTCAATTACATTTCGAGAGCAAGAAATACTTTCCCAAATCGTTTGCTTCTGAGCTTGAGAGCAAAATGCCATCTTGCAGTGATTGAGGTGTTACAATGTGCATGACAAATTAAGGAATGACCTTTCTCTAATGAACTAATTTCCATCGTATGGATTGCTGCATCAAGCTCCTTGAGTGATTAAATAGGTTTGTGCTGCTTTTTTCTTGCACTGTCTAGGTTCTGCAGGACTACCCTTCTTGTTTCACCATCACTGTATGTTTTCCTAATGTTACAATGGTTTGATGACTGGTTTACATATCATTTAACTGCTCTGTCCAAGTCAAATGGCCAGTAATTACCAGGAGAAGAAAAAATCATATCATCGGCAATATGAAGTCAGCTGTGTTGCATTACAAGCTTCTAGACCAAACGTTTCTTCCACCATGATGTTGTGTCGCCAGGCCAAGTCATGGCATAACTGAATGTCCCCTTCTGTCCAACCAGTGAGTTGACAGCAATTAAATACCATATCTGTCATCTGAACTATAATTTCCAGCAGTCAAATTCATTTTCAGTTATCTGGTCATACACAATTACTTGTGAGACAGGATAGTCAAAGTTCTGGTAGTCCTCTGCTATCCAGTAACCTAGCCGTGAGGTGGTCGCACTTGGGTACCAGGAGTACATGGAAACTTTGATAGCCCTGATTCGATGAGTGCCTTGTTAACATTGCCACTTGAAAGCCAACGAAGATACGTTTTGACTGGGTTCATAGGTAAATTGTGCATCAAATCAATTGATTATTGGTGACCATCCCGAAACTTGTGCCCAAAAAATGGAGGACGCAAGTGCATTTTTAACACTGTGAAGAAATTCCCTTGAAAAAATATCAAATTTTAGAGGTAACCCAAAAGCAAAGCCACAGTTTCAAGAGCTGATTTCTGACTGTAAACCTATTCTGTGTCCTGATATTGGGTATGATAAAGGTGAGAAATTAAACCATGGGATTGGATGGAAAGCACTGCAGTAACCCCACTGGGTGTATTTTACAGTTACGAAGTATACAATCTGTTTTTACAGTCTGCAATTTTGTTGAATCATTAAAGTGCCTATGAAGCTTATTTTTTTATTTTAGATATCAATTCTACATCAAGTGAATAGTAGAATGGTACAATATATCTTGCTTTGAATGCTGTGCCGCTGAGTTAAGAGGTTTTAATATCCAAAATGCTAATTACATGACGTCAGGGGAGGCATAAATTATTATACAATTTTTTTTGCTACAATTAAACAAATTTAAAAAATTGTCAGTGTTAACCCATGGTTGAAATAAAATAATATTAGAAATTTGTTTTTTTATATCAGTAGAAACGCCCATTCACAACGACTAAGAAGTGATTGCAGATGCCTCCCCTGACGTCATGTAATTAGCATTTTGGATATTAAAACCTCCTTAACTCAGCAGCACAGCATTCAAAGCAAGATATATTGTACCATTCTACTATTCACTTGATGTAGAATTGATATCTAAAATAAAAAAATAAGCTTCATAGGCACTTTAAAAATGTTGACAAATTGTGTTAGTCAGCTACCACCGTTGGCGAACTCAAGGCATGTCCTGTTTGAGGGCTGCTTAAAAATCATCAAAATACAAGGAACTGATTGAAAAATTAACACTTTATTTCAGATGAGCTTAATCGGCATGTCAAGTCAATATTAGATGCAAGGAGGCGTATGATTATGAGGTATGCCAATGCAACATAAGATTTGCATGAAAAAAGATCGAGTGCATATTACATGTGATGTAATTTTTACATACATGTATTTTCAATATTATCATTTCTAATCTTCGTCTTTAATAACTAGGTAAAGCCTTCAAGCTCAACCGAACGTGTAGAAAACCAATACTACAAATTGGCTGTCTTGAGTCCAAAAATCATTGTATTTGATATCATTATTTGAGCAGGTCTAGAAATCGCACAATATTAGGTGATATCAGTTCAGTTGCAATTGCTGGTGATTATGCACTTCAACAGCCAAATCCTGCTGTAATTCTTAGAAAATGTCTAGCATCACTAGTTAGCATTTGTTTTACTATGCACAGATGTCAAACTCAACAGAAGATGCAGATGACAAATCCATAGAGATAATTGACATAGCAGAGGAAATAGAGGATTCTGACGACATCGATTCTGAAGTCAAGAACAAGGGTTTGAGTTCAAAGACGTTAACCGGCTAAGAGTTATCTAACTTGTGGCCCTCTCTTTACTTTAGTCCTACGGTTTTACGTCCTTATCAGAGAAGACGAGAAGGTCTAAACATTTACTGTAAGCACCTTCTACTCATTTATTTGAAGACCCTGAGTGTTGGTCTGGTCGTCGTTTGAACCCACGACCTCCCACTCAACAGACTGGAGCTTAACCACTGAGCTAACTGGGAGGCTGCTTCGAATCTCGACTCCGTTGAGGTAATGGAATCCTCAAGCTTTTCTACAGCCTGAATACATGTGAAGAGGAAAGCGTTATTAGACAAGTTACATACCGTTTTGTATCTTCATTCATTAAATTACCTGACAAAACTTCTCCCTAGCTCTCAGGTGTTCTTCAACAGCGCGATCTTTATCATCCTGCAGTTGTTTTATCTGATCTTTTAGTGACTCGCATTCCTGCCTCTTCTGGAGAAGCTGATGTGTAAGGTCATCAGTATCCATCTTCTTGCCCTTCCTTTCACTTGTTTCTACCACCTGTCCTGTTTTCTTCACACGGTTCGTCTGCCAAACTTTCTCTCTCGAATGTTGGTCTTCAAGGAACTTCTCATATGGGCTGTATCCTACCTTGACCGATAATGCACTGTTTGTGTTTTTTCTCTAGTAATCACACAATATACACACAGTTGGATTCCGATTCCTTTATCACATCCACTTGGAGTAAACACAAAAATATGTTATAGCCTAGAAACCTGCAAATAATAAGATTGATGTTAACATAAACATGTTTTGTGAACATACCCTCACTAGGCCTCAGGCTCAGGCCTCACTAATAATATCGTCACTGAACAATTCCTTCGTCATTAGAGCTCAGGATCTCATCGCTATATATTGTGGCTCAAATGTATAGGGTTGTATTTGATTCTGTAAAACTAACGACGAACAACAACTACTAGAACTGTCTGAAGATGGAGAAGATTCACGGTCACAATATCAGAGCTGAACGAAATGGCCATCTTGGATCGGAAAGTGTTCTCGGTGTGACGTCACAGGACACAGGAATACCAATTATTTATAAACTAAGGATCAGCGCTCAACCCCAACCAAACCCTGGTGTCACATTACCAAGCTCATCTTCAGTGTCAATAAATGCTGGAGGACAATATATTTTGTCTTTCCTCATTACGAGAAAATTATGCAAAGCAAGACAGGCTCGTGTTACTTCCATTACATTTGGAACTTCTAGTTCGATTGTTCTCAGAAATACCCTAAATCTGCAACAAAGAATACCAAAAGCATTCTCAACAATTCTCCTAGCTCGTGAGAGGCGATAGTTAAACACCTTTTCATCACCCATGGCACTTCTGTGGGGGTATGGCTTCATAAGGTTGACATCTAGTGCAAAAGCTTCATCACCTAAAAGAAAATAGGGAACTTCAGAGATTCTCTGCCCTAACTTGGCTTGTTTTGGAAAATGTTCTGATTTACATATTTTTCCTA
This sequence comes from Actinernus sp. WN-2022, assembly GCA_030867875.1. Taxonomy (NCBI): domain Eukaryota; kingdom Metazoa; phylum Cnidaria; class Anthozoa; order Actiniaria; family Actinernidae; genus Actinernus; species Actinernus sp. WN-2022. The sequence continues at coordinate 130,074 of JAOWCC010000666.1, read as the reverse complement.
GACTACCATTCTTGAAAATTCCACCATCAGACTGACTTCCAGCAGAACCCAGATCAAATGCAATAAACTGTGTATTAGCATCTGCAATAGCTAGTAAAAAAATGCTAAATTGTTTCTTGTAATTGAAATACTCAGAACCAGTGTTTGGGGGTGCCTGTATGTTTATGTGCTTTCCATCTATTGCTCCCACGGCATGTGGGAACTGCCATTTAGCTTCGAATTCCTCAGCTAACTTTTTCCATTGGCCACATGATGATGGTACACTCAGGTATTCATCTTTCAACACTTCATATAGAGCTCGACACACATCCGGAACAAACTTTGATATGGAAGAATTAGACATACGGAACGAATACATCAGATCTTTGTAAGATACTCCTGATGCCAGAAATCGTAAAGTAACACACAGCCTGTCATGTGCCGATATTGAATCTCGCATGACAGTGTCCTGTTTAGAAATGTGAGGCTTCACTTTTTCAAGTAATTCATCAAACAAATGAGTTTCCATCCTTGAAGAAAAAAAATGGTTTTGTGTTACAATTTTGTTTAATGCTTGATTTCATTCTCCTTTGTTTTGTACTTTTATCATACATGACCACACACTAAAACATACATGTAGTTAAACAGAGAAAATTAACAACATTATTTTGTTATTAACAATATATAATTACTAAATTCTACACATTTACCAGACTAAATTCAGTAACTGTAGTCCACTAGATAACATGTACTCAGGAGGTTCTTTTAGTTATAAAAAGGAAACCGTGTGAAAAGACAGTTTTCCCATAGCGAAAACATATATGGTTGAGCTTTATACATGCATATGATTATTTAATAGTTCTGTTTTCATATAAACACTGTCAGTCTGTGTAGATTAATGAAACCTTGGAAGCTGGAGTGGTACCCAAAGTCCTAACCCTTTCACAGGTTTTAAACTTGGTGCCACTGCAGTAATTTTGGGCAAAAGTTACCTGAAGAAGTTTTGAAAACTGCTACGGTCTGCATAGCGAAGTTCTTCAACGAGATTGCTTGCTAATCCTTGAGCCCGTCTACGATCCTGAGTTGCCCATGGACGAACCCACCACCTTCTATTTAGTTTTGCCTGCTTGTGGTGCAGGAGCAGCAGTGTGCCTAGGCCACATGCAATAACGCGCTTTCTTTTTAAAGGAGCCATTCCGCCATAAAATTACAGCAACAACAACAAGTCAATAGCTGACATCCGCCATTTTGTTGTTTGGGTTCAAAGAGACTGGGGATGACTTCGTTGCTACTCCGCTGTACATGGAACATTGCCGACGCAAGCAGAACTTGTCAAGGAAAACTCGTTCGCCGTGTACACGAGCAAATAACCACATGTCAAGGAAACTTGTCAAGTAAAATTTGTTCACCCGTCCACACGAGCAAATAGACTTGTCATGGAAACTTGTCAATGAAAACTTGCTCGTGTGGACTACGCTTAACTCTGGATAATATACCATACTTTTAGTTCCTAGTTTCGTATAAATACATGTAATGAGAAAATAAACTTTGTTTTTATCATTACAGCCCAGTTATCAATATCATTAGGGTGAATTTTTCATTTTGGTTCAACATGATTCATTGTTTCGTGTATTCCTTAACACAACCATTTGATATGCTTTTTAACCAGGCTATCTATTACCTGCGTTTTGGGTGCTAAACCAAAATATTTAGGCACTCTTTCATGTTCTGGGTTTAATAATTCAGACTCTACCAACTTGTATCCCTGATCAAGAGCTATAGCAATTAGCATGGGGAAATGTGTTGAATGACTATGTTGAATCATTGCCTCAAAAATTGGAAACACCGCCTATGAATCTGTTCTATAGCTTTTACATAACTTAGTACAGCTTGTTGATAAGCCTACAAGAATATCCGAGAACTCATCTACGGCAACTGACCTGTTGTTCGTTACAACAATCATCGCATAGTTGATTCTGGAGTTATTCATATAGATTTGAGTGATCACTCACTCATTTACTGTGTCTTCAAAGCGGGTGTTCCTCGGGCCCCTTGCAGGGTTACAGAGTACTGATTGTACAAGCACTACTCAAGGGAGTCTTTCCTGACTGAACTCAGAGACATCTGGTAGAATGTCATTGAAGAGCAATTGGACACCAATAGATGGGTTGCACTCAATCCCCAGAGATTCAAATGACAAAGGGCATGGCTGCCATGTTGGTGTACCTAATAAAAGAAGCTAACGAAGAATCTATTGTTAAGGTATCTGCACTGGCAAAATTTGACCAAATTAGAAACATTATATATTTAACAGAATATTAGAATAAGTGTCCTAATTTTGATAAATAGCTTTTTTTTTTTCGAGTTTTCCTTTTTCAAAGCAGCGTAATGGTGGGTTAAAAATCGCTGGTTTAACCGGAACCGGATATAACTGGCTACATTTCGTTTCCAAGGAAGTCTGAAATTTGAGAACCACGTTATCTTCACATCTGGATGGTATGGCGTATAACAGGACATGTATCAAAAATGACAAATATACGGCCATCTACAAAGTCAATACGCTATGAACCAAGCCCGGTTACAATTTAAAATTATAGTGTCTTTTGGTTTAGATTGAGAGTTACTTGTGACATAAGCACAATTCCTAACAAGTAACATGCTGTGAAACAGGAATAACAAACATGAATACTGACCGTTTAGAATTATCATAATAATTATGAATGAAACATCTAACTTCAGAATCCACGATTACAATCCGGCATAGAGCACTTAGAAGTGGCATTTATTTGCTGAACGAAGTCGACCAGTTTGTGAAGACTCGCACACAAACATATTATGCTCAATTTCCAGGTCTCCTTGCATTTGTTTATCGACTTCATCGACTGTACCGACTTCAGCGACTTTACTTCACAATCAGACTCATATAAGTTAGACTAAAATTAGGGTCTTCATCCGTGTTGTCTTCTGCTGAACTAGCTGATTGATCAGGAAAGCAGTCTGTGAGGTTCTTTGACACAAGAACGGCTTCCACACCTTTCTTTGTACGTACAGTAAACTTAAACTGTCTTCCCTGGGCTTACAAATCTCTCTTTGGTCTGGGCTCTTCTGTCTGGCGTGCAGGAAGGACGAATCTCTTTCTTCCACAAACCCCTATGCCACTAGACTTCGAACTTTTTCCCCCTTTTGCTTTAGCTAGGTTTTTTTCTCTCTTCAACATCCAGTTTCTCTCGGCAATCGGTGGCATATTTACATGTACGAACCTATAAATAAACGGCAGCAAAGTCGGCGCGTGCGCATGGCTATTGTCACAAGGGCACACCTAGCAACTGGTAAACAGAATGAACCTCGCCGGGGTAGGGAGCGTACAAATATGTATTTCTTGTCTACTGTCGTTTTGTACAGCGGCAAACAAAACAAAATGGCGGATATCAATGTAAACTTCACCTCCGGAGTCAATTTTGGGCATTTTGTCTCGTTTTGAGTGAATACAGCAAATGTCACTTTACCCTATCGACAAGGTGTAATAAATCTACTTTTCTTAGAAAAGTAGGCATTGCTTCTCTATGAAACTTGGCACAAGGTACGATTAGATGATAACGAAGAAATACGTGTATAAGTAACAACAACTAATCAGTAACTAATCTGTGACGTTTAAGCAATGTAAACAAATATTTCAACTGCTGTAACTTGGAAAGTATTTAAAATCCAGCGTTACTTAAACCCAGATTTATTCATTAAGTCAATAAAAAACAGTCAGTTTTATTTTTTAGCATAACTTGAACAGTTTAGCTATAAAAATGAAATAAATCTCAAAATTGTATGTCAACAATTTAATTCGATTAACACCTTATATTGGGAAAATCGGGTGTGTCATAGCATTTCCTGAACATGGTAGATTAAACCTGGAAAGTGTAAATTTGTTGGCAATGCAGATACCTTAAAAGTACACCAACATGGCCGCCATGACGTCATGTGCAACCCATCTATAGTGCTGTTGAAACTTGGAACCAACTTTTTACGGATACAGCCAATCAACATGCTCCAATAAAACAATCGAGAATAAAGGGTATACACGTGCACTGGATGACTTCAGAGTAATGTAACGCCATGCAAGACCGAGATTACCACCACCGAAAGGCCGTTGAATCAAGATCGTCATTTCATTGGTCCATGTACAAAAATATAAAATCCAATGTAAACAAGCTGACCAAAAAATGCAAAGCTCATTACTATTCAAACCTTATTACTAGGAACAGGGGAAATAGCAGTGAACTACATGTATGGAAAACATTAAACAAGATTACTTCACGAAAGACATCCACAACCCCTTCCATATACATCATGTACTGACTCAAAGTTGATTACTGAGGTTTTGAATAATCATTTCTCAACAGTAGGAACTAGATCAGCTGCTAAAATAAAAGCAAGCTTACCCACGACTGCCTTCTGGTGAATCTATCGCTAGGACTCGGAACTTTGTCTTCATTCCCGCTTAAGAAAGTTTTGTGCATAGACAACTAAAAATGCAAATAAAACAATAGACCCTTTCAGCTTGTCTGTTTGTTGCCCCATTTCTGACCATGTGACTTTTCCCTTGAGTAATATCTGTATATGTTTTTCTGTATCCCAAGAGGAAATGTACCAATTTCTATAATTGGAAAACAAAGGACTGAATCCTCTGGAGATCTATCACGTGGTATGAAATTGGGCAACAAACAGGCAAGCTCAAAGGGTCTATTGGCCTTGATCGCACACGTCATAACTCCTACTTTGACCAAGATATTCATTGGTCGCTTGAGTCTTCTACATTCCCTTCTATCTGGAAATTTGGCAAAGTAACAGCTCTCTTCAAACCTGGTGATCGAAGCAACGCCAACAATTACATGCCGATTACAATTCTCTGACAGTTAGTAAAATCCTTGAGAAGGCAGTCCATGCACAAGTATATGATTACCTTATGGAGAAAAAGATCCTTACGCCCAGGCAGTATGGCTTTAGACCAAAACTTTCAACAGAGATCGCTCTTACTGATTTCATCGATACTATCTTTGGTAATATGGACAGTGATTTAGTACCTGGTGCTGTTTTCCTGGACTTGTCCAAAACGTTTGACACTGTAGCGGCTGGCAAGTGTGAACTGGTTCAAGTCCTATCTATCTAACAGAAGCCAAATCACCAACTTGGCAAATGTGTCTTCCTCTCCCAAGAAAGTTCCTGTTGGAGTTCCTTAAGGAAAGACCACTACTATTTGAAGTTTAATTAAATAACTTTCCCTCATGTGTTAATTGCTGCGAGGTGTCCCTCTTCACTGACGGAACTTAAATTGAATGCTGACCTTCTGTCCATGTGTCAATGGTTTAACAGCAATCTCTTGACACTTAAAACATTTGCTGCCCTTTCATGCACGGCTAACACTTTATAAATCACTTTATAAATCTCGTCCTTCCCTTACTTGACTATGCCGATATCGTCTGGGGATAAGACTAATACCGTCCTCCTGGACCATCCTCAAGTTCTTCAGAAAAATGCTGCTCGACTTATGCTCCCTTCAAGCTCTTTCACATCTCAAGCACTCGAACTATTAAACTGGAAACCACTGTACCTTCTACGGCGCTATCATCCCTGTATTAGTATCTTTAAATGTTTAAATAACATGGTGGACTTTAAATTAAAGAATCAAGACTTTCATACAATACACGCCGTCAGCATAATCTACTTTTATCATTTGCATGGAGGAATTTACCATGCACTGTTCAACTGGAACTCTTCCCTTACCAAAATTTGTTATACAAAATGTATACATCACGATGTATACATTTTGTATACTAAATGCATTATAAGGTATAGTCGTATTGTATACAAAATGTATACATTTTACGTATACTATTTGGAACTAATGTAAACAAAACAATGTAAACAAAATGTATACAACACAAAACGAGATGTATACAAAATGTATACATCATGTTGTATACATTTTGTATACTAAATTCATTATTAGGTGTATAGTCATGTATACAAAATGTATACATTTATAAATGGAGGGGCTCAGTTTTGATGTATACATAAAGTATACATTACTTGGGGCTTGTATACACCAAAATATCACTTTTGCAGGCTTAAAACGTATGTATACAAAATGTATACACTACAGTTTAATATGATTATATATTCTCTACACTTTTCTAAGTTGGGAATACTTTATAGCATTCTAAGCTATTTCATTCAAAAATAATTGGAGGCACAAGTTCAATGCAGTATTCTTATAACAACACATGTTCATGAAGTGAAAAATACATCACAACACAATTTAAAGATTTTCAAATATAAAACTTTATTAAGAAATTTAAATATATTTTATGATATGACAATTTCATTAAAATTGCATCATAGCAAATAGCAAGTCCATTGCTATCTATTGTCAACAGCTAATTGTGTATTATCTATACAGTTAAGAGGGCAGCCCAATTGATATAAATTTGAGACAATCAACATAATTATGACAGTGTTCTGTACTCTGGCACCAGCTCTTTCAATCAATAATGACATATTCAGGCCTACATGTACCTGTCTCGCATGCCCAGTAAGCATTATTGATTTTATATATTAGCAGTGTACCTTTTGCTTCCAAATCAGATTTAAGAAATGTCTTGTCTTATCATAAGAAACAGCAACTATTAAACTAATGACAAAAATAATTTAATCTATATCCCTTTCAGAAAAATCTGGTATATATATATATAACAGGGCTCGACACTAACAGAAGAAAGTATAATTTTCATGTGGCAAGTAAAAAGTTTGGTTTGGATAGTATATTTTAAATATGATTTTAAGTATTTACTCAGTTTACATTTCCATAGTGGTAACAAGTCTGAAAAGTTAGTGTCAAGCCCTGTATTATCATGGATACTGTAAATATTACATACTGCTAATAACTTCTTATTAACCGAGAGCGAGGTCTTTACGGGAAAATATCAGACCGAGGTCTTGACAGTACGGACCGAGCGAAAGCGAGGTCCGTACATAAAAGACCGAGGTCTGATATTTTCCCGTAAAGACCGAGTGAGCGAGGTTAATAAGTAGTTTATTATATGGCACTTTGTGATAAACGAAGAATGAGAAAATAAGTGACTCGCGTGACTCGCGCCCCGTAACACAACGTGATATACCTAATTTGCATAAATTTACATACCAAAGTGGAAGCCGTTCAGAATTTATTCCAGGATCTATTTGACAGCTCTCCGTAAATCAATACAAATTATGGAAATAAAATGTCAGATGTCAGAATCAATTCAGAATTAGAAAACTTTGCTAATTCAAAGTGCATGAAAGGTGGAATTCGTAGAAAAAGCTATCAGAAAAGAACATATTTCCACTAAATCAACTCGAAAAACAAACCGTTCGCTCAAGTCAAGTGCCATGTGGTCGGCGAAAAAGTTCAAGATCTTCGTCGGATCACTTTCGGCGATGACAGTTCTATGCTGTTTGTTTGTATCCTGGACAACTTTGACTGGGATAACATCAGTGGAAAATCTGGACCTGAAAATCTCTGATATTTGCTACTGATCGGCAAAACTGGTTGCCGGCTATGGAATCAGAACTTCCCTGGTTTATAGCGAGGGATTGTAATTTGTAAACTGGACGGATGCTGACATTCAAGAAAAAATTCTTAAGCCGAAAGAAAGCCGGCTGCAGAGGAGTAAACTTGTTGAAATATGGACTATGACTTCTGGCTCTGGTGATAGTCGCTGGCAGAGTTGTTGTCTTGTAGTTTTACTCGCTACTTCCACTGGACGGGTCGAGTTCTCGTGTCAACACAGCGTTAGCAGGTTTATCTTTATTGAGTCGGATGATTCAGTTATTTTGCTGATGGGGTGTTTGATTCCTACATTACCTGATACATTACTGAGCTATGTTTCTAATTTCGTTTCTATACCGAGTGGAGACTTCATGTTGGGACTCGCTTGTAGTTGACGGCCAGAGAATATGGTTCTTCCGTATACGTACATTGAACTCTGCTAGACGGTGACTTCTGAAGCTTCTGTAGAACCTAATCAGTAGGACATGTATCTTGTCTCTGTAGCACTAGACCTTTGGATGGCATTGTATTTCAACTAGTTCTTTCCTGTTCTTTTCTGGTTGACTTTGCGTACATCAATGATAATTTTTGACAACAATTTGGAGGTAAGCTTTGTAATTATATTTACAGGTCACAGATTTTGATGGACCGGCTTCAGTCTCTCTTTTAAAAACGGTATTATTACGATGTTTGTGCTTTTAAACTGCATCACTAAGTGCCTAGTTATCTCTGTTTTACCCGGTTCGATTTGAGTTTTCAATTTCCCGAGCTTAGACCAAAATATGCGAATTTGTGACCGTTATCATGGTAACGGTCCGTACGGCTAAATCCCGACCGAGCACCAGCCAATCAAAACACTCGATTTGACATCGAGAGTGGCTTGCCATGTAATAATAGTCAATGTCAACTTAGTATATAGACCAGGTCGCACTTTGGACATTTCTGTCTTGATAAAGTACGATCAGTAGCACAATCACCTCTCCATTCCGCTTAGCAAATCGTTCTTTATCCAATATTTCCTACGTAATGTAACCGAATACTCATTACATTACATTACACATTTTGGGAATCTTGGCCGTCGACATTAACCTTTATAAAATGAAATTGTAGAAATACTAAAACAGTAAATAAAGATCAACATATCCACTCAGTTTCAAAGTCATTGCTTTATTGTACATGGTTAAAGTAAAACAAACTTGTTTTTATTCTTCGCTGTAAGGCTCGCCATTTTTGTAACCGCCGCATCTGATTTATCCTTCAATATGAAAACTGTTCTGTCAGATTAGAATTCAAAACACAAGCTAAAGCGATGGGCATGTTTTTTTTTATGCTGTTTATTAAAGTTTTTCACCTCACAATCCTAGCATATACATTCAAAATAATACATAAACAATGCTGAGTTTACAATAAGGTAGACAGTTATTATACAATTTTCGGAACTGCGATCAGCGACACTCACAAACACACACAAACACAAAACAAACAAAAAAGAAAAGAATAAAAAAACTAATTTGGCTGGCATAGGGCGTTATTTCAGAGAAAAATAAATAAATAAACAGAAGATTTAAATATTGTTAGCTAATTGCCCCACTTTGCCAGATGGAACTTTAGGGTATTCGCGTTAATTGCGCATCTGCACTCAATCATTTCGTACTCCTTAACATTGGCTAAAAGACGCCTAAGATGGAGGCCTTGGCCCTGGTCCCTCGCTTTATATACAGTCAATTTGAAAATGAGTAGTAGCAAGTTGGTTACTCCCTTTTGTTCAACTCCTAGTATAATATTAGGGGTGGAAGAGTGACGCTTGAATGCACAAGGAAAACTTTCAATTCGAAATATAAATAGACTGCCATTGGGCATTCCGCAAATGCATGATCGACAGATTCTAAGTGACATTTACAGAAAGAGCAAGCCAGGGAGGGAATTAAATGGAACTTGTAGAGATCCCGGTTCAGATACAAAAATGTGACCGAACACGGGAAAACATACCTTAACGGAAAAGCGTTAAACGGCGTTAAACGTTAAACGAGTTGCCGTTTAAACGGGTTTAGTAATTCCAGTGAGCTAAACGGCTGCTGGATCTACAAAAACGGGCATGCATAATTTCCAAACGCTTTAGCAAATTCCCTGAACGACTTTACAAGCACCAAACGACTTAGCACGTTAAACGGAAAGGCGTTAAGGTATGTTTTCCCGTGTTCGGTCACAAATATTATTGACAATCTTATATTGGAATTGTCTAAGATACGAACTATTAGTTGATTTATATATACGTTTGTAAACCTTATGCCAAACAATGTCGACGCTACCGAAGCGATTTTGTATGTTCAATTGGGCCGTAGGAGTTCTCACCATCGTACTAACTATATCACTATAGATAACTTTACTTGTTATTTGTGACCGAACAAGGGAAAACGCCTCTGGCACGCAGGGTATTTACCAAAACCATCTTACTGTACGTTTGTAAAACTGTTTGTCATGAATTCGAATTTGTCACGCGTTAATCCTGGTGAAAATATTGTGCAATGAACACGTACGCTTGCCGAAATTTCTTCGAAATTTTCGGATCACGATATTTCGATAACCTGGTCCGAATTTTCGTTTGACAATAAACGAAATATCGTCGAAATGTCGCTCGCAGGTTGGCGATATTTCGCCTTGGCATTCGAATTTTCGCGTATCTCATCAATTCTTCGTCGAAATTTCGAACAAAAAGATGCCCGAAATTTGGGCGACATTCGTAGGAACAAAGAACGAAATTCGTCGAAATACGTTTGCATCACTTTTGCATCACTTTTGCACAATACTGTAGATCGTTCCAGGCGTCTTTCTGAGGTGACAACACGAAAAAAGAAAACAACCGAAAAAAGCGCCCAAGGCCAAGGTAAGCTCCAAGCTTGAAGATTCTGGGTTAGGATTTAAAATCTCTTTTGGGAAAAAGATCAGTCTGCATCCATGGCCGAAGTTACAGACATTATTTTTTCGATTTACTGAGCTTTCTCTTTCTGAGACAGAGCGCGAACTCGCGAACTACGCTCTGCGCCAAATTTAAATTTTAAGTCTCAGAATGCCAAAGGAAAAAGTTAAATGAAGTCTTTGAAGATAATTATTAAGTAATACATAAGGCGTCGCAGGCCACTTCGTTCAAAGTGTCAAACGAATTCTTCCCATCCATTTAAACGGCTACGCGTTCGGAATATTTCATACCCGTTTGCCAAACGGCTTTCAAAGTCGTTTAAACGACCTTTAAAGTCGTTTAAACGACTTTCAAACTCGTTCACAAGCCGTTCGTTTAACGCCGTTTAACGCTTTTCCGTTAAGGTATGTTTTCCCGTGTTCGGTCACATTTTACTTGGTCCATCACACAATTGATCCACGATTGCATTTACTTTTCCACCTGATTGCATGGTTGCTTTCCCATGCCAGTAAAACCAATCAGTATTCACTTTAGTTCGTGATTGCTTTGTTGTAATTTCTTTGGTTTTGGTTTAACTACAGTCAATTGAAACCTGCTAATAATTCCACAGATAAAATTGGTACAATTTTTGAAAAAATGTAGTTCCAGAAAGACATAACGGTACATGTATCCCCCTCCACATTGCACCCTCCCTTCTTCCCAGAGAACGGGTTGGCAATTTCTGAGATGGTGGGAGGGATCAGAGACCCAGAAAAACCTAGGGATTATATATGGGAAGAAATTGTAGATTTTATATGTAGGAAAGGGGGCCTTATATATATTATTACATGTATATTTTGTGACACTAATGAAATATGCCTATAAAGTTCACATAATATCACATTTTGTTAATATGAGTTTGTTTGTTTTTAGGAGAAGAAATACCAGATATCCTAAAGTACCCCTTGAAAAGGTCTAAGAAATGTGCACAAAATATCGAAGACTGGTATGATGGCAGACTTTATAAGAAGCACTTCAATACAGATGGTTTCTTTAAAGGAACAAACGAGGCAGCTAAAAATAAAGAGATTCATTTGTCTCTTCAAATCAATACAGATGGAGTCTCACTCTTTCGCCCATCCAAGTTCAGCATATGGCCTGTTTATTTCACTGTTAATGAGTTGCCACCAAAATGCAGGTATGCTATGACCTTTGAAATTAAATTTAACAGACAATTCTTCAGTTGTGCAGGTTTAATATACATGTACAGTCATTCAGTGATTACATGTACAAATGTAAGCCCTCTCTTTTAATAAGCCACCAAATAAGCCCCCTCGAAACACTCTTCTGAAGTGGCATAAGCCTGCAGGGCTTATTTACATGTACGTAGCTGTGGTTTTATACTCTATGTATTTACGTTTGTAAAGGGATTAATCATTATTCATACACATTTTCCATAAGGCACCAGCAACTACTGGGGGCCCTGTGTTTGCTCGCGCGGCCCTGGGTCTGGTTCATCCGGGACTTGTGCTCTGTGTTGTTGACTTGATCATGGTTCGGTTTCCCACTTGTCAGTTTCACGTCGCTGTGATCGCACGTGGTTTTTCCTCCCTTGTCCACTTTTGTGCGACCAGTGCGCTGGGCTGTTCGGTTGGCAGGGTTCCTGGCAGCTGAGTTCTCAAGCACTGTTGCAGCCTTGGGCACTGAACTTCCAACTTAGAATATTAACATATGGTCATTGTTCCGTTTTAGCTGGGTATTTAACCATGGTAGAACCTCAGATTGAGTCCTGGGTGATTATTCACACAAGTAGTAGTAGAAATAGTAATTTAATGTAAAGAAAAAAGTAAAAGACTATTTCTTATGATACTGTACATAATGTATTTATTTAAAAAGCTCACTGTCTTCTATTTTGTTTTAAAAGAACACCAGTAAAGTTCAACCAAGAAGACAAGATTCTTCGCTGTATATTACTTGCTGGAACATTTGATGCCCCAGCCAAGTGCTTGTTTCAGGAATTCTGCCAGTTCAATGCATTTTACGGTTGTCCTTATTGTGTTAAGCCCTGGCGAGACTGTAAAAACAAGTATAAATGGCCACACCCATGCTTACCTATTTGACGAGACTAATTTAAGAACTGGACATGGTAAAGAAAGAGATCACGAACAGACACTTCAACATGCAGCTGCTGCAACGAAGAAGACTGCTGAAGATGGTAAACAAGGAACTGTTAAAGGGGTGAAAGGTTTTAGCTGGTTCTCATTTGTTCCAAAGTTTGATATCATTAGAGGTGTAGCAATTGATTATATGCATGGAACTTTGCTTGGGGTTGTGAAAATGCTCCTTACACTTTGGGTCAACAAATCATATAGCAAAGAACCATGGTCCATTAGTAACCGGCTTAGTGAAATTGAATCTAGATATTTACGAATAATGCCACCAAGTTGTATAACTCGTCTACCAAGAAGTCTAATAGCACACTTTGGGACATCTCAAGGTATCTGAACTGAGAAGTTTCCTATTATTTTATTCTGTGCTATGTCTGTGTATGGAATACTTCCAGAAGAGTATTTTCAACATTTCATTCTGCTGGTAGAGAGTATTTACCTCCTCCTCCAAGATTCCATATGTTCCACTGATCTCAAGAAAGCTATTGAAATGTTAAAGCATTTTTGCCTCAAGGTTAAGGAGTTGTATGGTACCCGCTATGAAACATACAACATGCACTGCCTGACGGAACGAGTATGTGATCTTGGCCCTCTATGGACTCATTCTTGTTTTTGCTTTGGAGACTTCAATGGTGAACTTCGAAATCTGTTTCATGGCACACAGAGTATTGAAGAGCAGATTGTACTAGCAGTGAGCGTCCAGCAGAAAATACCAGAACTTATTCCACTTTTATCACTAGGATCTCTCTCCAAGGAACTGTTTGACAAAATGACTTGTCAAACCCAGTCTAGTAGGTACAAGAAAGAGAAGATAGGGGAAAGTTGTTTTGCTGTTGGAAATGTCAAGAGTGCCACATTGTCATTGACAGAAAAAGCAGTGATAGAATCAGTGATTGACCCAGTTTCAACAGTACATAAGTTTCAGAGAATAATGATTGATAAACAGCTGATTCATTGCAAAGAATACAAACGTATGACCAAAAGGAACAATCATACAATCGAATACCACCAAGCCCAAATGCATGGATCTCTAAGCTATGGCCATGTTGAGTTCTTCACAAGATGTTATTTGGCTTGCCCAAACCCTGCATTTTGTTCTGCTGATTGTATTTGTAAGCAGCCCCATCATTTAGCCATTCTTAACCAGTTTAAGAGAAATGAGAGTTTGATTCTAGCAAGAGATCGGTACACTGGCGCTTCGTTGCATCACCTCATCCCAGTTTTTAAGGCAGAAGGGCAGCAATTACAGGCCATTGCGGTTGAGCAGATCGTAAGAATCTGTGTTTACATTGACTGTGAGAATGCGGGCAGCAACATTGCGTTCATTGGTCTATTCCCTAATCTGTATAAAAAGGACTAAATAACCAAAACTATACGTTTCATTCAGGAGACTTCGATGGAGCTCAGTTTCACTATGTAACTAATGGTAAAATTAATTAATAGCTATACAAGGAAACAATGAAACTAGAGCCTACATGTACATTAATTCAAATTTTAAGTGAATCTGTCTATTATATTATGATGATTGAAACTAGTTTTTAACCTAGGGCTTGAAATCCCTACCTTACATGACTTTTTTTTGTATATATTAACTTGAACATCAAACCTATTATTGGCTTATACATGTACATGTAGTTGGTGAGTACATGTAGTTTCTACTACATCTAGAGTGGTAACTAAATATTGCTATAATGTAGACAGTACTTTAATAGACATTCAGATTGCAAATTTGAAGATGCAATGTAAAAGGTATCTGCTCCATGTACATGTACAGCCCCGCCGGGAATTATAGGGACATCCGACCGCGGAAAAACCTAGGTCATTGGACGCGGCGCCGCGGTTTTCTGCCGAGGTCATCGCAGAAGTGACCGCGGCGTTTTTGAAAACGCCGCGGTTTGCATATTGAGGTCATCAACCGAGGCGCTTGCCGCGGCTCAGAGCCGAAATGAAAATTCTTTTGGAAGGAGAAATTTCACTTTTGGTGAAGTGATATTTCACAAGTGATATTTTCCTTCTAGAGAAGTAGAACGACGAAAAAGTAGCACCACTGTTGATTACTCTAAAAGAAGTATCTTGAAACTCGGCAGACACTGTTTAAAAATTTCTCAATATTTATACACATCATTAATACACATGAACATTTATTCTTCGTCTGGTTCACGATTTCAACGGCGCCGTTGTTTGAAAACAAACTTCTTCAAACTCGGCACGCTAAACCGCCATTAAAAAAAGCTGTAACTTCTCGGACTTCGCTCGCTAAGACACATCAACATTTTATTCTTCGTCTGGTCCACGACTTCAACGGCGCCGTTGTTTGTCACTCTAAAACTAACTTCTTCAAAGTCGGCACGCTAAACCGCCATTAAAAGAAGCTTTAACTTCTCGGACTCCGCTCGCTAATACACATCAACATTTTATTCTTCGTCTGGTTCACCACTTCAACGGCGCCGTTGTTTGTCACTCTAAAGCCTGGTTTCCATATAGTCGTCCGGGTCGTCCAGGTCGTATCAAAAAATCCACGCGACCCGTACGACTATATGGAAACACTCGACGGGACGACTCATACGACCCGGACGACCCAAACGACGGGTCGTTTGACGGTCGTCCGAGATAGAATCAATTCTATCTCTAGCGACCCATACGACCGGAAATGGGCGTGACACGACAGGACTTTTTAATGGAAACACTCTCAAGCGACCCGTACGACTGATACGACAAGCCCCACAATGCACAGGGCGCTTCGTTGTTGTTTTCATCATGGCGGCCGAGGCTGAGGCAATCGTCGTAACCTCTGTCTCTTTTATGGAAGAAGTCCAACGGTATGAATGTCTATACAATAAGTTTTCAAAAAATTACAAGATAAAGCCCATGAGAGATAACTGCTGGGAGATTATTGGTAAAAAATTCGCTTATAACGCCAAAGAAGCGGAGAAAAAATACAAAAACATACGATCAAGCTACGGACGATGGCTGAGAAAAATGAAACAAGTCCCGTCTGGTTCTGGCCGAGATGCTTTGTCGATTCCCGGTGAATTTGCAAGTCTAGGGTGGTTAGATGTTCATATGAAGCACAGAAAAAGTTCTTCTAATTTTGAAGCGATCATCGACGCAGACGAAGTGGAATTGGAGGAAAGCAAGTCTCCTGAAAATGCATCACATGTCGACCCAAGCTCAGATGAGGAGGACCACGTTGCAAGTATAAACACTAACAATGACTCGCCCGAAATTACTGAAAAAGAAATACCTACAAAGAAAAGACGAGAAGAGGGCAACAAAAAGGCAAGCCCTGCTGCAACTTTTAAGAGTAAGCGACACTGGGCAGCTGGTACCAAGAAAGCTAATACGAAAGAGTCAGAAGTTGACTTGGCAATGGTACAGATAGCTGAAAGGGTTCTTCAAAGCCCTGAAAGCCAAGAGGAGGAAGATGAAGACACTTTGTATGCGCGCAGTATCGGCAAGAGGCTTAAAAAGCTCCCTGCAAGAGCAAGGGGTATGGTAAAGCTGCAAATAGAACAGCTGATGTTTCAGAGTGAATTTGGACAAGCGGACACAAATCAAGGTCATCTAGCACCACCTGGGGCAGGCTTTCAGCCCCAACAGTACTCCCCATCACCAACGTTATGGACATGACTTCCAGAATACACAGACCTTTAGCACTCAACTGCATCAGTTTTAGTTTTAGAGGGCTGTTATTTAGTTATATCCTCTATACCGGTATATCAAGTGCATGGGAAAACACTGAAAGTGACAAGGGATGTGACAGCTAAAAATTGGAAGCCAAAAGAAGTTATTCCCAACAAATTTCTCAATCCCAAAATTTACCAAAATTACCACTCCTTTGTCACATTTGGACAGCAGTCAGCGTTTTCCCATGCACTTGATATACCGGTATAGAGGATATAACTAAATGGCCAGGCGGAGATACAAATTTGATCTTTGAGTGTAGAAAATGAGTTTTTAACACAAGATAAAATCTGTATCTCTAGTGAATCAGTGAAATACTAAATCATGATTTGTTTTAGAAAATACACAAAAAAAAACACAGTTCAAGTTTTATAAAAGTTGTTGTTTGGAAAATCAGGTAAATGGGTTTTTACAAGAACCCAAGCTAAATTTGTTATTTTATGATTATATGTATATACATGTACAAGAAATGAGAAATAGGACAAAACGATTGATATTTAGCACAAATTTATTGAATTTATTAAAAATTATTTCTATGTAGTAATATATGTCAGAAAGGAAATTGTTGAACTGAAACAAATATTAATTATATTGATTATACATTTTCCTGTATTAATTTCAGACATTTTTTGTCTAATAGAAGTTGACATTCATTCTTAGTTGAAAAAATTATAGACAGCTATCATATGGTATAGAAACCCACCTGTGTATAGTGCTCAAATTCTGAATCCATGATAAATTGACCATGATTATTTGTCTGCAATATTCTTGATTGCTAATGTTCTTGAGCGCTGACTTGCAAGAGTGCTATTTTTTCTAGATAAAAGTTACAAGCTAATAATAAAATCATGCAACAAAGCATACATGCTTGTAGTGGAGTTTTTATCCTGTGAAAAGCTAAGAATAGCATTTCACTTCTGTGTTTCTAGTTCAATTCAATATCAATTTCCACAACTTCTTACATGATCTAGCTGCCAAGGACACTCAGCCTCCCCCTTTGCACTATTCACATAGTTCTTGAAGGCATCTCTAGAAACACCAGCATCAAAGGTGTATCTGTTACCCCCAATGCGGTTTAAGCCTCGTAGACAGCCACCATCATCAACCTCATTCCGCCAATCACCAGGGGCAATATTTCCAGTGCTGTCTTCCCGGTCGACAAATCCACTGGGTATATAGCCAGCATTGTCTGTCAGTCTAAGGTAGTTGTGTAGACACACTGCTGCCTTTGTGATTTTCTCCACCAAATCAACTTTTGCTTTTATCGGCCTAAGGAAAATCCTCCACTTTGCTGATAGGATGCCAAACGCATTTTCTATAGTACGTCTAGCTCTTGAGAGCCTATAATTATAGACTCTCTGAGGCTCGCTCAACCCCTTTCCAGGGTATGGCTTCATCAGCCAAGGCTTCAGGGGGAAAATATCATCGCCAAGCATGACATATGGGAGGGTCTCTGTCTCATGAATGGAAGGGC
Source organism: Actinernus sp. WN-2022 (assembly GCA_030867875.1). Classification (NCBI taxonomy): domain Eukaryota; kingdom Metazoa; phylum Cnidaria; class Anthozoa; order Actiniaria; family Actinernidae; genus Actinernus; species Actinernus sp. WN-2022. The sequence continues at coordinate 112,294 of JAOWCC010000666.1, read as the reverse complement.
AGGGCACATTAATATTTGTGGGACTGTTCTCAAATGCATGTCCAAAGGTTGACTCTATGAGAACACTTGCATCGTTGAGACTGCCATAGTCCCCTATGTCCACACAGGTGAAACAGTATTTTGCATCACATATGGCCAGCAATACAATGGAGTGGAAGCCCTTGTAGTTATAATAAGCAGAACCCCCATTTTGGGGGCACTCCATCATTATGTGTTTCCCATCAATGGCACCAAGGCAATGAGGGAAATTCCATTCTTCATAGAATTCTTGAGCTATACTCTCCCACTCTTGAACACTGGCCGGGGTTTTCAAATAGTCCCCATTGAGGGCATCCCAGAGAGTTGCACATGTTTCACGCACAATATTTGACACAGTGGTTCTTCCAAGTCGAAACACAAATGACTGTGTCTGTTGCGAGTCTCCTGAAGCAAGGTATCTCAGGGTAACCATCAACCGCTCCGCCTCTGAGATAGGAGTTCTTGAGCGGCAGGGTTTCTTGGCAATCAAGGGGCCGACAAGTGTCAGTAAATGCTGGAATCGATCGGGAGACATCCTGGTAAATCTAAAATAAAGAGAAAAATACGAGATAATCAATATGAAAATATTCATTACCTTCTTGTTGCAATATTGAATCAATATAATACAATCTGTCTTAAATGTACCGAAAACTGAACATTAAATGAAATAAAAAATGCATTTAAGCTTATGCAGAGGGTTTCTACAAAGCTCTCTCTAGAAAATAAAAGAGCTAATCTCTAATCAGGCAACACAGGCTATTTTCTAGTTTAGTCGATAAGTTTGTTTGTCATCTAACCTAGACTGATATCCATAGCAGATTCCTCACTTCCCTGATTTAAGTGACTGTTCAAGATTATAAATAAGTTTGGTTCTTTCATACATGTAGGTTCTCTGTCGAATTTTGTACTTGTAGTCATCCAATACCTCTCTCTGTTATTTCACTTGCAATAAATAAACTAATAGTTATATACCCCCACTGTCAAGAAATGACCCACTGATCCACAAAATAGCTTTCAACTGTGAGATGTGTGTGTGTGTTTTTTAAGATAAAATGGCCTTATTCCGCCGAGGCTGCTTGAAAGCAATCACGGCAATGAACAGAACTTAGCTTACCGGTAGAAACTTTCTCTGTCTTCGATTCGTAACTCTTGTACCAGTGTATTATACAATCCTAGCTGCTCCCTCTTCTGGAAAATAGACCGGACCCAAAATCTGTGTCTTCTAGGAACTTCTCTCCCTCTTCTCCTTCGTAGATAAGCGCGGAGAAGCAAATAACAGGCCAAAAGCCTCGCTCTCTCGTTAACTGCCGCCATTTTGCTTGTGTTTTGGCGCGCAAAGCGGTGTTGTTAGTCCCAGTCTCCGCGCGTTGAGCGGACGACTCATACGACCGGTACGACCAAATGGAAACCAAGAAACATAAGGGTCGTATGGGTCGTTCGGGAGTCGTGTGTTCGCTCCGGGGGGCAAAAACAGACGACTGATACGACCCGGACGACCCGGACGACTATATGGAAACCAGGCTTAAAACAAACTTCTTCAAAGTCGGCACGCTAAACGGCGTATTTCGGGGCTTTTCGGGGCTTTACGGCGAAAATGAACGAAAATTTTCACGTCAGCCTCCAAGATCTTTGTAAAAGTCATTGTATAAAGTTTTCAAGTAAATTCGGACCATATTGTGAGCCGTAAAATAAACAAAATAACGGCTGCTCGCTTTAAGTTCCCAGACCGGCGGTGCGTGGCCCGCTTCAAAGCTTGACTCACTCGCTGAGCGCAAAGCATAACACCAAATAAACTTTTGCTTCAGTGTAGTTTCACATTTACGGCAGATCCTTGTCTTGTTACTAGTATTAAAAGGTTTCGGCAGAAATCATTGTAAATGCTTGCGTTAGGTATTAAAATCTGAACTCTTAATTTCCACGTGCAATCAGTCAGGCGTGAATGTGTCAGTCTGATTTTTTACAGAACATCAACAGAGTTTTGAAGCAACGTTTGTCATATTGAAAACGTGCAAAAACTTCTTTACTCTTATCAGAAAACTTCTACTGGGAAATTGCAATTCCTTCTGAATTAAAAGAGCTTCAATGCATCGGAACACCAGTCAGTTCGCGTAAATGAATTGCGCCCCGCGGTATTTGTGTCAGAAATGAGACGCGCGTCTGGCTGACAGTTCACGATTGACGGGGACTTTTATTATATAAGAATGTTGACTTTTTGACGCCTCTGGCACGCAGGGTATTTACCAAAACCATCTTACTGTACGTTTGTAAAACTGTTTGTCATGAATTCGAATTTGTCACGCGTTAATCCTGGTGAAAGAAATGTTAAAATACAAAATTGTGCAATGAACACGTACGCTTGCCGAAATTTCGGATCACAATATTTCGGATCACGATATTTCGATAACCTGGTCCGAATTTTCGTTTGACAATAAACGAAATATCGTCGAAATGTCGCTCGCAGGTTGGCGATATTTCGCCTTGGCATTCGAATTTTCGCGTATCTCATCAATTCTTCGTCGAAATTTCGAAATTACTGTTTCTGCAAACCTTAGTGGTTAAACGTGTGGATTAAAATAATCGCCGATAACTGATTGCTTCTTTGGCTCATTGAACTCCATGTCGAATAGTATGTCCTGCACCGTAAAGCAGTGCATTCGACAGCTTTTCGTGTCCACCAAAGTCAGCAAATTCCGATAGCTGCAATGCCATCTTCCGGGCTTCTGTATTTGATTTCACGGATGGTTCCTTTACACTGCAGTCAAACTCTTCGTTACCCGCTTCGTCCACCTTGCCCTCTTTGGCTGATGGTTCACTGCCATCGGCTTCGTCCTCTTCCAGAAGATCTCTCCTCTCAATTCTTCACGCCAAGACGATTGAGAAATGTCGATGGTTTGAGTGCACGAAGGGTGACAAGATTTCTGAAACGTCAAACTAACTCGGCAACCGTAGTTGTTAAGGGGAAACGAATTAATCGAGGCGCTGGTTATGGACTTGAGCTGCCCTGTCATTATCACTTCAAGGGGGACACATTTTCTTGCGACTGGCTTAAGGAGAAACTACAGCAAGGATAATTTGAAGTGGATGATGACTAAATGCCAAGGACTCTATAGTTTTATGAAAATACTTTTAAATTGTACTGCAGTTTTGTTTACATTGATCTTCGAGCATGATCCCCTGATTAGTAATTGTGATCACGACAGGATATCACTAGATACTTGACACACGACACCGATGCACAGTTGTGCGATGAAAGGAGTGCTTTTGTATCAAATAAATATCATTTCCTAAGGATTATGTTTTCAAGTGTCCGCTTACGGGAGGTCTTTTTTGCCGTTGGGACCAGAGAAATGGTATCCGCGTCCGCTTACGGGAGGTGTCCGTTTATGGGAGGTTACAAATATAGGGTTTTCTTAAGGAAACGGCCGGGACTTCAAAATGGTGTCCGCTTACAAGGGGTGTCCGCTTACGAGGGGTGTCCGTTAGGAGGGGTTCGACTGTATATTATACTATATTATAATATATTTAGATAGTTTCTCATTTCTCCACGAATCTATAGCGATAGTCGGAGTTTCAACATTTTATGTAAGTATACTTTATTCAAACCATTGTAAAGGCATGGCCCTCATTTATTTAACCGAAGAACTCCATACGCTAGAATTGAAGAACACAACCCCAGGATTTTCAGAGCATTTTTAATGGGTTCCAATCGGTGTTGGATTGTTTGACAAGTTTAAAGTGTATATCAGGTCACATGTTTTTATCATTAAGGTATCTGCACTGGCTATTTTTGGCTTTTTTGTGACAATTTCAAAAAATAATATCTCAACTACAGTGATGAGTTTGTGTTTGAAATTTTCTGTACTGATAACATGGATATCGAAGTGCATTTTTTTTACAGTAGTGTAATCTGACACCTATTCTTAATTGAATTATGTGAATCCTCCCCCCCCCCCCCCCCTATGGTTAAAAAATTACAAAAACCTTTTTTCTTTATGTATAGTGTATATTTGGGATTTTATTCAATATTCATGAAGATATTATTGATACAAATAATTCTTAGCTTGCAAAACGTCAAATTATGAATATATTCATTAATACAGAAATTGTTTGATCGAGGTCTAACTGTCAATCATATCTTCATAAATATATTTCGTAAATCAGTTTGCAAGCTAGCGTTTGTTCGTAGTAGCATTTCGACAAATTTCATGGTTTTATAGCCTTTTATCTTTAATACCTATAAAGAAATACGTACTTGAAGTAGCAATTGATGTTTCTCCCTACATAATTGCCAACTAATTCCTCGAAATCTCACTGAAACACGTAAAGCTGAGCGAAACAACCATTCCTTCTCCCTGTCCGTCATCTTGGACTAATTTCCCTCGAGCCTTGGGGGCAAAGTAGTGAATAAAAGCTTTGTTTTACCCAAGGTTGCAGTTTTGTTTGGTGGTTGCTAGGCGTCCACCTATTCGAAGGCGTGATATGGCTAACTGACTTCCAGTTAGCTTTTGCGCAAGCGCTGTAGGCTCTTGACTGAGCACGACGCCATTGCTTCCCTGGAGTTGTTCAGTTATTACACGTGAGATATGCTGCCGAACAATCGAAGAAACAAGCTGAATAAAGTGCAGAAAAAGGAATTGTTGAAAGAGAGAGGGAGATTAGGAGCTGTTGCGAGAGGAGTTGGTGTTGGAGGAAGGAAGGATTTTGTGCTTCCAGCTAAATGGGACACACATACGAAGGTTTATGCTTCTCACAAAGCCATGAAAGTAGTTTCTCCAAATAAGACAATGTACCACAATATGGAGAAAGTAAAACGAACACTGGCAGAAAGAGGAATGGAATTATGTGAGAGTTAAATACCGAGAACGGAGGCATTTAAGTGTCTTATTTCATTCTTGACGAGGTTTTCGCAAAATTTTCAGATGTAGCTCTTTTTAGGTAGATGTTGGGCGAGCACCAAGACGGAGAAAAGGTTCTAAATCATTATAGGGATATTTAGTAAGTTTGGCTCAAGCCAAGGTGAATGAATTCCTTGGAGAAAAATAATAAAACAAATTCCTTAATGCAAGCGCAATTCAGTGTATAAGCTAGAAACAACAAAATATCGTTGATTAATCTATCCGTTGCCTTTGTGAACGTTCGCAAACAAATTCCTCAATGCATGCACAGTTCAGTGATATAAGCCAAGAAATAACAATAGAATATTGATTAATCTTACAACGTCCTGGGAAATACAGTACGGGGAATGTGTAAAGAAGCCGGGATAGAAGGCCACTATACCAACCATAGTCTCAGAGCAACCACAGCAACACGAGGTTTGGAAAAGGGAATACCGGAGAAGTTTATAATGCAGCGAACTGGCCATAGGGATATCAGGTCGCTCCAGAGGTATCAACGGCCAGATGTATTGACCAAACTAGACATCTCCAAAGCCTTTGAAAGTACCACAGAGCCTTTCTTGTCACACAAAAAGAGGATTTCAGAAGAAGAAAGTGCCTCAACGACAGCAAGCAAGAAAGTTAAGAGTCGTAACGATAAGGATATTACTATTGAAAATGGTTCCTTTTTCATATGTAAAGACTTTAATCTGTAAAATGTTAATTAACTTTAAGGATTAGTCTATTATTATGTGTTAACTAGTCTGGGAAAAATTGATATTCAGTAGAGAAAAGTGTGGTTGGTGAATTGAATTGCTCGTTATAAATGCAAGGGATGTATGAGAAAAGTTCCCGGAAACCAATGACTATTGCATTGAATGTGTGCAAACTCGAAAAAAAAAGAAAATACTATTTCTTATTTGTATAGAAATCAATTGTCTTATTTTTTCTTCAGGAATTCTTGTTCCATCCAAAATTGAGAGTGTTGTTATTGGATGTACGATCAATGTGAAATTTGTCTGCAATGGCTGCCAGTCAAGAACTATCAGTTTTCAGGGTTCTTTACTTGTGGAAGGTTCACGTCGAACTGTTGTTGGGCTGGCCCTTGCTGTGGCTTTTGTTATTTCGGGGCATGGATTTGCAAAGTTCAACAGAACTCTAAATCAGTACCTTGGCATTCCTGCGCTTTCAAAGAACAGGTTTTATGAAGTCATCAAACTCATTTATCCGCACATTCACGACATTTTGAGTGAGATGTGTGAGGAAGAGAAGAGTAACATGAAAGAGTTGGACAAGAATGTTTTAGGAAGCTGGGATCGGGCAGTTGTGACATCAGATGGAGTTTAGCATACTCGTGGACACTTCACCAAGAATGGTTCCTTTATTGTTAAGAACTACCAGACTGGAGGGCTTTTATGGTTTGGCCATAAGTGTATGAGGGGGACCGTTGATGAGGAAGAGGAACTGTTCAAGGGGACTTCTAAGTCAATGGAGGGTGTTCTGGCAGAAGAATGCTATGGTCAGGCTAAAGAGGAGGGATGTGAGATCGCTGTAGTTTGGCAAGATGGGGATTATACTACAAGGAAATCTGTGGAGAATGTTTATGGTGAAGAGCCAAGTAGAGTGTACAAGTGTGGAGGGCATGTTGGAAGGGCACATCGAAATAATTTGAAGGACCTAGCCAAACAGATAGTTTTCTCTGCCGCCCAAGTGTCTCGATGGAAAGGAAAGTTTGATGGTTTGGATAAAGTAAACTGTGAATACAAACGTCACAGTAAGACGTGTGGCTGCCTTTCGGAGCAGTTTACAAAAAATGCTAGGGTGAACCATTTCTGCTATTTGCAGCAATGCAAAGATGCATCAGAGTAGGAGGGTTTTAGCAGAGCATCACGGCATATAAGTGCATAGTTGGGAAGGTGAGAAGTGTGGCTTCCATTATGAAAGTGTTTGTTCTTGTGGAGAATGTGAAGATGAAGAAGAGTACATCTGTCAGGGAAGGTCGTATTCGACAAAGAGTCAACTGAAGTGTTCATTTCACCACATGGCATATCGTATAGAATGTGAACTCCGTGCAGATGATGCAGAGTCTGTGATCCATCCAGAGATGGGAAGGGGCCACTCAAACCAGTGTGAAGCCCATTTCTCTGTGCTACCTCATTTCCGTGCAAAAGACCAGAGCCTGTGCCGGTATGTAACCTGTATTTTCTGTTCATCCAAAGCCAAAATATTATTACAGATTGAAGCAATAATAACTGCAATGATTTGATTATACTGGTAAATAGTTATACCCAGTGAAACATTACTTTGGGAAGGGAGCTGTTGATAAATGACAGTTATAACCTATTTTTACTTATCCCTTTCATTTGTATAATTTCTCAGTATATATAAATACGGTCTTTATGCAAAAAACAAATTACCCGTTTTCCATAGATAAATACAAAAAAAACAATTGTCAAATTCATATCAAAGGTTACATTACATCGCATCAACTAATTGTGGTCTTGCCCAGGGTAATATGACGTGCTGTTATGAGAACCGTGGTAAGGAGTACCACTGGGTAAATGTTTTGCACCAGCTTTTAAATCTGCCCATCCTGTCAGCTGCAGTGCATGCATTGGAGAAAGCAACGGAAGTTCGCATGGCCGAGTTGTTAAAGAGACAAACAGAAGTGGCTAAGAAGAAGAGAGTCTCCCACAAAGTAGCTAGGTTGGAGGACCAAGAAGAGCGAAAGAAGTGGGGCAAGCGTCGGGCCATTCTTCACACATATGGTACCGATGATGATATTAGTAATGAGGGTGAAGATGATCCAGATCTAGTTAAAGAGGTGCAAGAAATAGTGGGTGATGCAACCACAGTTGTAAGTGGCAAACAATGCAAGTGCAAATCTTGGACTCACCAGCGTACCTCTCATAGTGCATGTCCACTGAACAAAAAGAGAGATAGCTAAGTTTACTTGAATCCAGCTATTTGAAAAAGGAATCAAACACAATAAGTACATATTTTGTTTTAACTAAAAACAATGCACACACTCAAACAACCAGTTGATTGGCAAGTGTTTGTCGGCCTTTTTTTTTACAACCTATATCTTTAAAAACTTTTCCAGTTTAACTGTGTCGTTTCTGGATTTCATCTTCATGTAATGTTTGTATAGTAAAAGCTATAGAACAGATTCATAGGCAGTTTCCAATGTTTGAGGCAATGATTCAACATACTCATTCAACACATTTCCCCATGCTAATTCCTATAGCTCTTGATCAAGGTTACAAGTTGGTAGAGTCTGAATTAGTGAATTCAGGACATGAAAGAGTGCCTAAATATTTTGGTTTAGCACCCAAACCACAGGTAATAGATAACCTGGTTAAAAAGAATATCAAATGGTTGTGTTGAAGGAATAGGTTGAATGATTGTTCTATACACGCAACAATGAATCATGTTCAACAAAAAAGACAAATTCACCCTAATGATTTCGATAACTGGGCTGCAATGATAAAAAACAATGTGGCAATATCAGTTGCAAAATGTTAATGTTTAGCCTTGGTGGGATAATAGTTGCAATAACAGAATACTCAAAAGTAAAGTTTATTTAACAAATAAAGAAGCCTTAGCCATGTTTTATACTATCATAAAACACGATGGACATTTGAGAACATGAGAGAAATGTTAAAGCACAAGCCGAAGACACGTTTCTCGAGTGTTCTCAAATGACCAGAGTGTTTCATCTGTTTTATAATATAGATTTACAAGCACGATGAAAGGAAACCGCCAGTTGAAAACAATAAAACACGGCAAACCATGTTATATACTCTGATAAAACATGGCTTTTTAGCCAATCAGAGCGTGCGTACTATCGTATCTATATTATAATTTCTCATAACATGTGTTTATATGAAACTAGAACTAAAAGTATGGTATATTATCCAGAGTTATTATAATTCCCATATCAAGCCTTGTAATTTGCTGATTTCATACTATGAGCATGGCTGTCTATGGTATCTCTTATAGTTGTAAATATTTGTCATTGGTACTACTATTTACCCCATGTTAGACATATATATTTCATGTATGTTGTAATTTATCAATAAATCTATTTTTATTTAAAATCCCTTGTTTTTACCTGTCTCTAGTGGATAAATGCAGCCAGACATTGTTGCCGATTCATTTATTTGCAAAAATCATTCCCGGTAATCTCTACAACGTTTTGTCTCTATTTATTCCTCCTGGGGATTCTTTTCAACTTGGTAAATGTTGATCTGCTGTATTCTTGTTATTTCCTAATGCTTTCCTTTCGATATATTCAGGCAAGAACTTCAATAACATCCATCCAATATAGCCGCCGAAGTTCATTCGAGTTTGTGAAGATCTGATACACAATAGACCAAACCGAAATCATTCTAATCATTTTTTGTGTGCCGAGACACACGATTAATCTTATCATAAGTTATTTAAAACGCTGTAAAGACTGTCACCATAATATTATATTTCATTATAGTTCTAAATAATAACAATGTTGAAGAGAATGATGCGTTTTGAAATATATATTTTTTATGAGACTTTTTTTCTGTCCTCTAGGGTGGTGATGTCGGATACGTTAGACTGCAGTGACGATCCAAACGCTTGCCCCAACTTTTGTTTGGGGAGTTCTTATAACTTGTTTTACTATGACTGCGAACCTATAAACCGTATATAACCGATGATACAATTGTTTTGCCATATATCTAGATAAAGACGATGAGGATACTGACGATGTCGTGCACTATTACAATTTCGAAAACATAAATAAACGTATCCGACATATCCTTCATTATATAAAACCCTTAGGCTGGTAGATTGGGTAGTTCTCTCTCTAAACAAACCTTTTTTTTCAATTTTATGTTTTTTAGGGTTATACGATACATGCCTACAGAAAGCAGCTGTCGTCCCTGTAGGATATGTCGCGATCCCTCGCTATGGATAAATCCCTTAAGACCTAAAATCCTTATCGTTGATCTCCAGCCTATAACCCTAATTTAGTCGTTTTTAATCTAATTGTCGTAAATTGTAACGATTTAGGTTTTCATACCATCGATAGACAGACTTTTAAACAAATCAATACAGACATTCGTCGTGTATTGAGACGTAAAATGCTGAGTGATGCTCTTGAATAATAGAGAACGTTCTAGAACAAGGACTCGATAGAATACGTCACTCACAACAATAGAATAGGGGGTCCCCCGCCCTCTATGATGTCATGTCCTAAGGAGTCCCCCCTCCCCCTATTATGTCATGTCTATTGTGTTGGGTTTTCTATAAAAGAACACGGTTTGGCTAGGATCTCGCTACTCTGTTACGCTCGCTCGGAGCCAGTCAACAAGGAAAAAAAACAAATTGGAAACAAGTTGAAAAACAAAGTCAGTCAGTCATTATGGATATGAATGCGTCAGAAGTGACGTCCTACGTATCCAGGAGTGTGAAGGAACTGACCATGCTCTTTATCGGCAAAGGGGACTCGTATGAAGTGTTACTAGAATCCATCAAAGCGGAGCTAGGGTTGGAGACAATGGACAACCCTCTTCTATTTTACGTGCCCTTGGAGGCCCGGTCTGTGTTCATGCTTGGCCGGTGGCATTTGGAGTGCTGGGGAACGGGCATTGCCGTATAATTGGGACCGAACACGAACGCCTGACATGCCCCACAAGGGTCAAGCTACCGCCGAAATCACGCCACCGATGTCCCGTCTGCATGTCTACTACAATGACAGTAGGGCCAATTACCTGGTCATAAAAATATGTCCTTTGGATTTTTATGCCTCGCAACTGATGGCCCCCGATAATGCGACGGCCACCTGTGCTTCTAACCCCACCCCACCACCATCATCATCATCATCCGCGTCGTCATCCTAAACCTCTTCTTATTTTTTATTAGACTATGGATCGTCAAAACAAAACAAAACCGTGCGATGACAGTGTGGATATCAAAACAAAAGAAGGAAGCAAGTCCTGAAGCCTAGGTGCGATGACAGCGTGGTGGTGGACCAGGACTCGAGCGCGGCAGATGCCCTCTACCGAAAAGCCTTGGACCAGGCTTTAACGCCAGCCATACCTCTACTGGCAAACAGGTCGGACCTGGATGGGAGGTTGGCCGAGGAGCAAAAAGGGATTGTCGCCAAGCATCTCTCCAGCTATGCTCAGTCCCGAAGTTTTTGGTTTCACGGAACCAATACCGAGAAACTGGTGTACATGATGCGTCCTCTTCTAGTTCTGGAGGAACTACGTTGCATGGTGGGAGCGAACTTGATCAAGGACAAGCTCACCCGATTTCTTACCGAACACCGTAGGAAGCTCTTACCTAGTGTCATCCTAATTCAAGGTCAATGCTGGAACTTTGGATGCTTTGCCCATGTGAACCATGATATCAATCAACAACGTTTAAGGTTAGGGACCTTCTATACATCAACATTTAAGACATTAAGGCATTATGACCGTCGTGAGGAACGTCGTCGTCAAAAATGTAACTGTTGCGATAAATGTGATAGGTTCGGCAATATTTGTAACTGTCCTATTTGCGCCTCTCTCTTGCCTGAAACTTTTCCAAACCTTCGAGTCCTTGTTTATAATATATGCTTTTCAGCATATGGGTGTAACCTATCAATTCATTATACCCGATTTCGGGAATCCTCTTAAATTAGATTCGCAACGTCGGTTTCTTTTTCGGTTTGATCTTTGTGAAGAACTGATACACAATAGACCAAACCGAAATGATTCTAATCATTTTTTGTGTGCCGAGACACATACGATTCGTCGCCAAGAAAATGTGACACGAGCGGTTGCGCAATAACCAAGTTCGGGCTCAGATGCGACTGAATGGAGTTGATAAAATTACAAGCGAACTAAGGGGTGAAATCGCTAAATTACAATTTCTCACTTCCCTACATACAAAATTCAAAATGTCTATACAGGGTATAATTCTACAATCTATAGGACATACAGCTACCTAATAGTTGGCAATCTGCTCGTGAAATTCATATTAATATTTTACGAACGATACAGAAGATACAGTGCGAATAAGCGAAAAAAACTCCAGAATACAAGTTTATAGTTTGGATATTGAGTCAGAATTTACGCTGTTTGGCAAAATGTCTACTCCTCAACTCTCGAACGAAGACACAACCTTCACATTAAGAATCCTCCCAAGTAGCTGCAAAGTTCTTTCATATTAATATTTGGCAGTTGAATATAAGGATCTTGAACTGAACCATCAGAATCCTCGATCTTTGTACGCTAAATCCTGTAAATTTGGCCAAGTTCAGACAGTCATAACTCCGGCCACCATCGTCTAAACCTCCCCAACATTGTACCACAAAAAAGCTCGCTCTTTCTGTAAGAGACTGCAGTGACTTATAAAGAGGCTAGCAGTATCTCAAACAAATATATTCCTTTTTAAACGAAGGCCCTAAAGGGACCTACGAAAATGAGTCTGCGATACGAGTATGGTCAGCGGTATATCCTATCAACGCGCGAAATTGAAAGATTATTGGCGGTCTTTACAGTCCAGAGACGACATGCCTAATATTAATAAAAACTTTGAAATTCAGAAAGAATTAGAAAAGTGAACTACTCCTCCTTCCATCGGATATATTATTGAGCAGAGAAATGGACCTCTACTGAAGTTGTCTCGTGTCTCGCACCAAACTTTACTGGAATGGAGGGATATAAAGAAACGATTGCCACATGTGTCATTTCTTGAACTCTATCGTTTAAGCGCACAAAATGTTCCTCTCGAAATCAAACCAGATGCTGCTAGACTGGAAGAGAGATTTCGCGTTTTATCGTGGTCGATAAGCAATGCAGAGGCAGCCTGGGTTACACAAGAGATACCCTTCTACAAAAAAAGGGTTATAGAGGTTTACGGTGAGGAGTTAGTTCATGCAAGCAGCCTCAGGAAACAAGTGGAAGCAGTAGAAAAAGAGAATGTAATGCTCAAGGAAAAGCTGAAAGAAGTGGATGAAAGATGCGAGGAGTTATTGGTAGAGTTCCTGGAGGAAAAAAGGAAGCTACAGCAAGAACGTGAGGAAGTTCATAACTTAGAGGCAGAGATAGAAGATCTTGCAAACGAAAACAGAGAGCTCAAGAGCTACATTAACTATGTTGAAGAAAGTTTTGCATGTAACAATTGCAACGAAGAACTCCAGAACAAAGGAAAAAACATTTCTGAGGTTGGAGAGCGACAAAAAATCCGGAAGATGAAGCTGCTTTCAAGCAGAGCAGAGAGAGCTCTCTGGTTTGTAGATAGCTTTGGTCTAAAACTAAATTCATTGTCAAGGAAGACAAGGAAGGTCAGAGCACACAAATTCCCTTTGGAAAAAGTGATGGTAAGAAGTCAAATTTTAGCAGCCTGAGTGAAGGTGAAAAAGAAAAAATCAGGGCGGTGCTATTTATTATGGATAGGTTCAGTGTTAGTGATGCAGCATACCATGAATTCACTATGAGCACCGATGGACTGGAGAGGAGTTATTTAGTAAGGCAGTGCAGGACTGACCTAAATAATCTTATACATATCACAAGAACACCTGGAAAACAACCTGGCATTCAACCTGGCATTCAACCTGGCAGTCGCAGCCGACTTTGGGTTATGTTAAGTCGGCTGCGTTTCCAGCGTGGTCGTCCTGGTGGTGTAGTGGTTAACGCATCGGACTAGTGTACCGAGGCCGTGGGTTCGAATCCCACTCAGGGCTTATATATTTTCTCTTTCACCTAAATTCTGATTGTTTATATTAGGGACGGGTTTCTCTTCTCTCTATATACTTAATATATATATTTATTTATATATATATATATATTTATTTATCATTTATATTTATTTATTTATATTTATGTATTTAATTATTTATGATACTGATGTAGTGTTACCATTGTTTAATAGAAAATGGCTAAAGGACAAATCACTAAAGAAAAGATCAAGATTAGTGGAGATGGTGCAAAAATGTCAAGGATTGCAAACTTTATTGTTTTGTCATTCTCAATGCTCAGTGATGAGGAGTCAGTCATGTCTGCTTATGGTAATCAATCATTTTGGTAAATTTTGTAGTTTGGCAATATTATATATTTGCTGTTTTATATAAAGACCTGATCAGAAACCCTTGTAAGTGAACATTTCCAAACATTCAATCATGGACAAGTTCATGGGGACAATTACTCAATTTGTGCCTTGTTTGGGAATTTTCCCTTTCTCTGTTAGGAAAAAAGCCATTCATTGGTTCCCCTAGAATGAACACCCCTCGTGATTGGTGGATTTCGATCCGTTTTTGGCTCTAGCTCGACTCTCTTAATAATTTTTTGTAAAAGAATTCACCCAAACACCCCTACCCCACCACTTATTCTTCCGAATTTTTGTGGGGCCTCCCCCGGGAGACCTCCCTCTATAGTCCTCTTCAAACCGCCCTCTCTTTCGCGCCAAGGAAACTATCGAAAAAGCCTTCCCAAAACCGTCCCTCCGAAACTAAGTAAACAAAGTTGACCCAGAGTAAGAAAAAGGCGCGCAAACATTGACTGCGTATAAGCCTCGTCTCGTGATTGGAGGGTTTAGGTTCCGTTTAGGTTCGCGCCAACTTTCAACTGGTTTCCCGAGGGATGCGTTGGGTTTTCAGACGGCAAAGGATCCCTTTCCCGGAAAGTGTGAAAGGGGAAAAAAAAAAGGGGGGAAAAACTAAGTGGGCCGTGGGAAGAAGTCCTACAGAAAATTTTAGAAAATTTCACCGATGTTTTCAGGATGAATTTGAGCTTCTTGGTCTTCCCACACAAAGGCGGTTCGTTGTTTACTACATCGGGTAGAATGGAGCGTCACATCCGGGATATTTTTAAGCCAAACAGCGCCAAGTTCAAAATCTTTGCTTCAATGACCACGCAAAAATACAAAGGATTTGACTAAAAATGCTTCAGTAGGAGCTGCTTCGGGCTTTATTTCGACACATCTTTGCGTTTTATCGCTTAGGTTACGTCGGGCTTTTGCAGAACTGATGGTAAGAAACAATTTGCACCCGAAAGGAAAAATTTCGGTTAAACTTCTCTGGGATAAAATTTGACCTTGATTTACAGTATTTTGGAGGGAAATTGACTGGAGAAAATGCTAAGGTCAGCTTGAACTTCATTTTGTCTTCCTTTACTTTAATGAATCGCTTAGGTTGCGTCGGGTTATGTTTTCTTTATGGTTTAACTTTCTTACTGTGAATTTTTACAAAGATCTGATAAATATTTCTGGTAGTAAATCGAGGTTTTAAAAGCAGAAGCTTAAAAACCTTGAAACTCTACTTGAGTAGTGACTTTTGAAAATTCCCGGGAGACCAGAAAACTCCGCCTTCCACCGCCTCCTGAGATACAACAATACACTCTAAAAACAATACCCGGCTAATGCCTTACATGATGCAATTAACTGGGCTTGGGCCTGTCGGCACAACACAATAGGAAAAACAGGTGTCGGTGTTTGCACACAGATGGGTCTCAATTATACGGCTAATTAAATGTTGTAATAAAATAATCATTAATCAAAAAAGGATGGAAAGAAAAAATACCAATTATGTGAATATCTTCACTGGTCTGATTTGTCAACTAACTCTCCTTTAACTCTGCTTTCTTATAATTAGGTTGACAATAGAGGAAAACCACCTGGCCAAAGGAGACAGAAGCATCTGAATGAGTTACTGGAAACAGTGCGCTCATTAGGAGTATCTCTCTCTATTTACAATGTCAATGCAGACAACTGGGAGTGGACATCTCTTCTTGGTGGAGAGAAACGTCTGTTGCTCAGGAAACTACCACAGCACTTTGAAAAGTTTCTTCCACCAGCAAAAGTGGCCACAACAAGAAATCTTTGGGTTGTAAGTACAAAAAAAAACTGAAATGATATATATGCTTACAAACAAAATATATTTAAATGTCTGATTGCTTGGTTTACTTTAGAGACTAACATTTTGTTCTTGTTCTTTAGAATTTTAGGGAGCTGCTGTATACCCTTAATGAATGTGCTTTAACCGAGGTGCAGATTGCTGAATTCGAGGGGAAGGTTAGAGAAAATGTATTTCTTGATTGATTGTAGCCGGATGATTTGTATGCACAATAGTTTATACGTACACCCAGTTACAAAAGGTTAAGAAACATATTTTGATTTACTGTGTTTTTGTTTTGTTTTAGGCACTAAACTGGGGGAAACAGATGATTGATATGTCTGGGAGCGGGCCTGGGTACTTGCAGACAATAATTATTACTCCATACATGCATACCTTGATATACCATGTACCAGAGATGTTGAAAAAGCTTGGAAGCTTGAGATATTTTAGTGGGCAAGGTAAGTTCATGTGATATATTTAAAACAATAAAATCAGTGGAAAATACAATAATATATTTATAAAAACTATGTGGACTGCATGACTGTATATTTATGATGTACACATAAATATCTAGCTCTAATATAATATTACATATTAAGATTAATATGATAAAAAGGGGTCAAGATCTGCAAAATCATTTTTGCTAATCAATTAAAATCTCCACTACTCAACAGGTGTGGAAAAGAAAAACGATGATTTCCGTCGCTATTTCCACAGGAAAATTAACCGGTGGGATGCATGTGTCAACCTCTTGCTGGTAGAGAAGAGACAAGAGGTGCTGAGAAATTGTGAAAGGGAAAAACGGAGCTACGACAAAACTGATAACCCATATTGGTACGAGGGAGGGAAACAAGAGGTTGCCAAAAAAGTGCCAAGAATTTCCACAGTACGTTCACCTCCCAGCAGTCACCCCAGTCCCAATGCCTCCCAGAAACTCTACTTGAGTAGTGACTTTTGAAAATTCCCGGGAGACCAGAAAGCTCCGCCTTCCACCGCCTCCTGAGATACAACAATACACTCTAAAAACAATACCCGGCTAATGCCTTACATGATGCAATTAACTGGGCTTGGGCCTGTCGGCACAACACAATAGGAAAAACAGGTGTCGGTGTTTGCACACAGATGGGTCTCAATTATACGGCTAATTAAATGTTGTAATAAAATAATCATTAATCAAAAAAGGATGGAAAGAAAAAATACCAATTATGTGAATATCTTCACTGGTCTGATTTGTCAACTAACTCTCCTTTAACTCTGCTTTCTTATAATTAGGTTGACAATAGAGGAAAACCACCTGGCCAAAGGAGACAGAAGCATCTGAATGAGTTACTGGAAACAGTGCGCTCATTAGGAGTATCTCTCTCTATTTACAATGTCAATGCAGACAACTGGGAGTGGACATCTCTTCTTGGTGGAGAGAAACGTCTGTTGCTCAGGAAACTACCACAGCACTTTGAAAAGTTTCTTCCACCAGCAAAAGTGGCCACAACAAGAAATCTTTGGGTTGTAAGTACAAAAAAAAACTGAAATTATATATATGCTTACAAACAAAATATATTTAAATGTCTGATTGCTTGGTTTACTTTAGAGACTAACATTTTGTTCTTGTTCTTTAGAATTTTAGGGAGCTGCTGTATACCCTTAATGAATGTGCTTTAACCGAGGTGCAGATTGCTGAATTCGAGGGGAAGGTTAGAGAAAATGTATTTCTTGATTGATTGTAGCCGGATGATTTGTATGCACAATAGTTTATACGTACACCCAGTTACAAAAGGTTAAGAAACATATTTTGATTTACTGTGTTTTTGTTTTGTTTTAGGCACTAAACTGGGGGAAACAGATGATTGATATGTCTGGGAGCGGGCCTGGGTACTTGCAGACAATAATTATTACTCCATACATGCATACCTTGATATACCATGTACCAGAGATGTTGAAAAAGCTTGGAAGCTTGAGATATTTTAGTGGGCAAGGTAAGTTCATGTGATATATTTAAAACAATAAAATCAGTGGAAAATACAATAATATATTTATAAAAACTATGTGGACTGCATGACTGTATATTTATGATGTACACATAAATATCTAGCTCTAATATAATATTACATATTAAGATTAATATGATAAAAAGGGGTCAAGATCTGCAAAATCATTTTTGCTAATCAATTAAAATCTCCACTACTCAACAGGTGTGGAAAAGAAAAACGATGATTTCCGTCGCTATTTCCACAGGAAAATTAACCGGTGGGATGCATGTGTCAACCTCTTGCTGGTAGAGGAGACAAGAGGTGCTGAGAAATTGTGAAAGGGAAAAACGGAGCTACGACAAAACTGATAACCCATATTGGTACGAGGGAGGGAAACAAGAGGTTGCCAAAAAAGTGCCAAGAATTTCCACAGTACGTTCACCTCCCAGCAGTCACCCCAGTCCCAATGCCTCCCAGATGGTGTTTACTGAAGAGCAATTGAAGAAGAAGAAAGTGACTGAGCTTCTTACACTTCTCAAGGAAGTGACAGGTCTTGTCAAGAGTACAAAGTCAAGGAAGCAAGACTTAATACAGGCCTTGCTTGACAAGTGAACAAGCACCTCAAAACAACGGCTCTTTTCAGAGCCACCACATATCAAAAAAGGTCATGATGTCCTGTTTCTTTAAGAAAACTGTACAATAAAACGTAATTGTGTTATATTGCTCTGTGTTTGCATTTGCATGGGGATAACCGTTTTAGGGAACATAATTCCTTTTTCTGTTATGTCTTTTATTTATAAGAATTCTGTAGTCATGTTTCTTTGATGTGATTCTTTGAATCTACTGTGGGAATAAAGAATCATAACTTCAGAATTCTTAAGTAGAAAACATAAGAAAACTAAAATTTATGCTTATTTGTAGTGACATGTTTATAACTTCCTGATAAATGAGGATTCTTAAGCCACTGGAAAAATAATCTAAAAACAAATACCAAATATCTAAATTACATTAAAGCTCACGTTTACCGGCTTTAAGTTTAAGATACTTACAATACAAAAGCCACCATCTTTATCTGTTTGTGAACTGGTGGTTGGTTCCACTTCTCGTTTCATTTGAAAACCGCTTCCAGTATGAGAGCGATAGTTTTCAGAATGTGCAATAAATATTCTGCGTTTTAAAAATTACCATTTGCGTGTTTAAAACTGGTTGAAATTGCGACAATAGCCGTTAATCACTCCTTTCCCTGGCCAACACTGCATGCTGGCCGCCATGTTGAATTAGTAATAAACACAGGCAACCCAATTATAGTTAAAATGACCTGTTAGCTTACATCTTTCGTACGTACTAAATTACATGTTACAGTTGGCGTGCATTTGATATTTAACAAAAGATATGGCGCAGACTCAAGCTACAGAGACTTATACGGTAATAACTACTTATTCATCTTAGAGAGTTTGATTTACTCAGTAAAATCATAAATGTCAAAGTATTAATATTAGTGTTGAATTTCATATTTGTAGCTTATGATTCACGACAGCCAAGTAAGGGACTATCTCGAGGAGCTAGCCAGCTACCTCGAGAACCATCTGCTGAAACTCGATGAAGTAAGTCGGAGTTTTCTAAAAGGTTTAGTTCATTAAAAGCAAGCCAGTCTGTATAGTTCTAAAACTGGTAAAAACTAACTCAGCGCTCAGGTTTTGACTCGGTAATTGTGATCTGCTCAGTTCATGACAAATCTAACACTTCGCAGTTTTGCTAACTCCAATGAATAACATTTTTAATTTTATTTCAGGAGAAACCCGACATTCACCCATTTAGGAGGTGGTAAGTGTCAGTGATTTAGTACCCTGAACATCGAAAAGTTGATTGGAATGCTCTAGCGGATAGTTCGCCAAAACCTAAACCTTCTCATCCTATTCTAGGGATGTTATGATAGCGCATAATGGCCAGTTTGTCATTGATCAATTTCCGACACACGTCGCGTCAACTGAAAACGGTACGTATTTATTGTATCCGATTCGCATTGAAACCGAATGAATCATACGGCCAATATTTTTTTTTTAAAGAAACGTTTTCTTACTAATTATTTTCTAATTCCATTTTAGTTCCTCAAACACAAAATACCAACCAGGAGCGGAGAACAAGTATGGCAGCACCAACTCGCAAGGCCAAGCGCGCAAGGCGTTAGACTGACGAATCCACGAAACTTGACACATGAAAGGACAGAAGCTAAATAAACAACATTTTAAAAGTACTTGTTCTAGTGTCGTTTATTAGTTTGCTTAACTTTTGAATCATTGATACGGATATTAATTGAGCAACAATTTCACTAGAGCGAAGCTGATGGTCATATATCTTTCATGGTATGTGGTGGCTTCTAAAGAAGCCGTTGTTTTATGTAGAGCGCAATTCAGTGAGAGGTTCCAGTGAAATACGATTTCGCGAACTTCACTTTCACCTTCTCAACTGGGCGCGAAGGGGTCTTGTGGCCACGTTCGTCTAAAAAGGCGGGCGCCTTGCCGAGCAGCAACTTGATGGAAACCGGTGGATCAACACAGCAACCGCCTCCCGTGACAGTTAAACACTTCTTCAGGGAAGAACCCAAACCTGCATCGATGAGCTCTTTTTCGATGGCGAGGTACGGGGTTCCTCTGATGTCTCGAGGCATTTGAGGGAAGAGAGCTCGGACGACATCATGCCTCATTCCAAGGGTCTCTTGGTAGCCCATCGATGCCTTAAGGCCTCTTTCAAATAGAAGAGCCAGCCGCTCCCTGGATTCTTCAACACGATGTGGATCTGCAGATCCGTTCTCGAAGGAGGTGATAAGCTCTTCCGGGATGTGTTCTTCGGGTTCCCAGGTGTTTTCTAGTGAACAGAATCCTTGCCACTTGATGAAGTACTGGGATTTTCGGCCACGAATCCTTTTTGCAACCACACGCTCTACTTCATAAATTCCCATTACGACTGGCTTCATTTCAGGCCTGTACTTTGAATTGAAGCTGTGGTCCTTTGAATCACAGAGTAGAGATTTGTAAAACCCGGAAGGGTGTCTTGCACGCTTTGACATGTTGTTTCCTCTAGGATAGAACTTGTTAAATGAATAGTTCAACAGGACTCCTCTATTTATATTAGTCATTAACATTCATAAGAACATAACCAATCATGTTCTTTCGCTTGTGTCAAACAATTAGCTAAGAAACAATAGAGGCGGTATATCACCTTCCTTGCAATTACAAGTCAAAGAACTAAACCGTGAAAGCGGAAAGGCGGGTACAGTTACCCTATTTAATCATTTAGACACATTTGGCATTATAACTTGCCCTCTACTAAGATGTCACGTTGGCCACTATCGTATGATTTGATAGCATTTTTCTCCATGGCAATTTCCTCTTTTCTATTTTTATACTTTTTTCATATTTTTCAAATAATAGAGCGCTTGCCCATTTTGTAATTTCAAATACTTTTCAAAAATAATAGAGCGATTTGCTCATTCAATGTAATTTCTTACGATACTTTTCAAAAATAATAGGGCGATTTGCTCATTTCAAATTTCAAATAGAGCGATGGCTCAAACTCATGTAAACGTTCTCTCTCTCTCTCTGTGGGGCCCCGAAATAGGGCCCCTTGTAAATAAATGTAAATATTTTTTAAAACTTTATGTATTTATTTATTGATTGATTGATTGCGAAACAAAGTTGTTATTACCAAACACAAGTCTCTTTTATTGTCTCAATAGTCTTACATATAATTGGCTGACTCAAATAAAGCCAAAAGGGTCAACACTCCAGTTTCCATATAGGCCTTGGGATTGTCTAACGCGTGCCAAATTCGATTCTTGTAAGTAATGAGTGGGGTTTTCGCATTCTTCAAAATAATACAGTTTATAATACTTGTAAATCTCGGCCTCCTTTAATTTTTGTAACCGTTCAAACACGGTATAAGTAAGGGGAGCAATAATCCCCGTGAGGTGCAAACTCTGCAAAGCCCGTAGACCCGTACCCCGTAGAGCCTCTAGGGTAATATGTGACAGGAACTCCGTCACACACGCGGTAAAACTTTCCTCGGAAAAAGACCATAAACAGGAATGGTAACGTTCATCCTGTTGTCCCTGGGTACTATAAGTACACCCCTCACAGTTCCGGCCACGTTCTCTCATGCATTCCCGGATGCACGCCATGACGTAGAGCGTTTTATACAAAGCCCATCCGGCTTTTATGGTGGGTAAATCCCGGTTGTCCGGCATGTCGCCCAAATATAGGTCTTCTTGGCTCATAGGTGATATACCGCTTGCCCCTGGTATCTGGGCTGAGGTGACGTTGTCGGGATGTTTATAGGGGGTGGGGATGGCGGGGGACCCACGGCCACTATACCAGTATGGGGTACGGAGGGTTCCAGGGGGGTCGCTGTAGGGCTCCACGTAGTCCCCACCGGGGGTCCCGCCGGGGGTCCCTGGGGCGCCTCCGCGGGTGGACCCGTTAGAGGCATAGTGGCGTGGGGACTGGTCCAAACGACGGGTGGCGGACCTTGGGGGGCCTGTGACGTCCTTGGCGAAGCGTAGAATTGGGTTTTCTTGGGGGGTGAGGGTACGTCCACAATAGGTTGTGCCGGAGGGCCTGCCCACATAAATCCAAGAGGAAATGCACACTTCGGGTTGGGCGCCGGGGCCGTGCACGTGAAGAACACGCGGTTCGGATTTTTCTCGCTTCGGCTTACGCCAACTTTCATCCACAAATTGTGGCCACACTTGGGAAACGTGTTGTACAAAGTTCCGTACGGGATAGCCTCTTTCACCAAAGGAAGTTCTTGCTCCGCAAAATAAAAACTGCACGGTAAAACTTGGGGTTGCGACTTGTAGTTCGCTGTTTGTCCACACTTGTACACACACTCTGGCGTTCCGGCTAATCCTTTTACGACTTTGGCGTAACACCCACAAAAGCAAGTAGGGGGCATCGTTCACACTAAAATTTACAAGGGAAGGTTCACTTTTTTATACGCCTCGGTAGTTCCCCGGTCCGCCAATACGGAACCTATATTAGATCTATAATCCCGGCCAATCCCGAGCCTATATTTGATCTATAAATTCCCGGCCAATCCCGAGCCCGTATTTGATCTATAATCCCGACCAATCCCGAGCCTGTATTTGATCTATAAATCCCGACCAATCAGGAGCCTGTATTTGATCTATAATAGCGGCAGCCAATCAGCAGCCTGTATATGATCTATAACGGAGGAGACGGGGCTTGTGACGTCACACATTCCTGTGACCTCATCGATTTGCTGTCGACCAATCAGGAGGGGGTATATGATCTATACTGGGCTATGTAACTACTAACGTGGTTATGTTTAATGAATTCCTCGTGCAAGTGCAACACAGAATTCGGACATGAACTGTGTCATCGCCTCCTTTGTCACGGCCATGGCCGGTTTGAAGCTGTACGACCTGGTGGACTTTCTAGGTCCTGAACGTCTGCTGTACGTCGATACAGACTCGGCCATTTTCATTTCGAGACCTGGAGATGTGGACCCTCCGCTGGGAAACGGTCTAGGAGATCTCACCTCAGAACTAGAGTTTGTTTCAACAGGTTCCAAGTCCTACTCGTACAAGTCTCAGCCGTGAGGCGGTGGTAAAATGTAAAGGCATTCGTCTGAATGTGTCCTCCTCCAAACTGGTCAACTTTGAAAGTATGCTGGAACTGGTGACGGGGGTGTGTCAGAAGAAAATTAGCACCCATCCTTTGAAGATACGTCGCGACACACTGTAGCAGAAGAAAAGGTATTTAAGTTGGTGTACGACAAACGGGTGTAATTAAACGACCATCGAACGCTGCCGAACGGTCATGCAACACAAAAGCTGTGGCTTTAAGCCTAATCCCACCTTATACGGAATAGTTTGTGGTTGAGAGTAGGATTGTACCCGTTGCTACAGACCTTTTTGAAACTGAAAATCTTGATCTGGAATATCCAGAACCACTGAAAAGGTGCATTAATGTAAAGATGGATATCTCCAATGAGCAAGTCGAAAAGGACACTAGACTGCAAGCAAAGGTATCAGGGTCTTTTTAGACAAAGAGCTGGTAGGATTGGTGCCTCTGTTAGTGGGACAGCCTTCCACAGTAACCTAGCACAGCCTCCACAGTCATGCATTAAATCTGTTTGCTACCCAAATTTATACAAGCTTAACACTAAGGCTATCAAACATGGCTGTAAATATGAAGATTATGCTATTAAAGCATATGAGGTGAAAATGAAATCTACCCATAAAAACTTTGAGCTAAAGAGAAACTTTTTGTTAACAAGCGATATCCTTTTCTACATGCAACACCAGACTTTTTAATGTCATCATGTGATTGCTGTGGCGTGAGTGTGGGGAGGTCAAATGCCCTTTTAGCATCCAGGGTTGTGATTTAAACAAATATGCGATGGATAAGAAATCATGCTTGGAGAAAAAGGATAGCAAATTTCTCCTTAAAATAAATCACAACTACTACTATCAGGTACAACAGCAGCTGTTTACATTACCGGAAAGAGCATACCGTGACTTTGTTGTTTGTGGGATTGACACTGAGGGCACTGCCCACTTGGTAACAGAGCGTATTCTGCCTGACGTTCACCACGTTAAAGGCTGGGAGCTGTCCAATACTTCACAACGCGTCACAGTAAAATCATTTGCTGGTGCCACTGTGGAAGATATGAACGACTTTGTGAAACCACTACTCCGTAAACAGCCTGACAAGATTGTATTGCATATTGGTACTAACGATCTTCGAGTTCTCATTCCACGATTGAGTATTTCCTGCTACTAAATAAACACTTCCCTTCATAGAAATCCAAGATTGTGAACATGCACATAAAATTATAGTTAGGTGAAGAAAACCTCTCTCTCTCTCTTGAACTCAAATGAAGTTACTTGAAAATGTTGGTTGTTGGGATAAAACAGAACTGCAGGTATTATGATTAACATATACAAAAGAATAATATCAAGGAAACTTCTGACTATATTCAAAGTAGTTATAATAGCAATTGTATTGGTCTTTGGCTTATGCATGAGGAAATATGGTATGTAATGTTTGGTTCATAATTATTAAAACAAGCATTCTTTTGTATTCTTGTAACAGGAAGATATATGTAAAGCAACAGAGAATTGTCCACACATATGGTGAAGCAAGTGAGGATGCTGATCAAGAAGAAACTGCAGAATTGGCAAGAAGTTTTCTCAGAGAAGTTTTCTCAGTGAAGGAGCTGCTGCTGCAACAGAAATGGTGCCTGTTGAACCCCCTTCCAATTCTGATTTTAGAGTTGGTGGCCATATTGAAGAGGGGGGAAGAACCTGTAAGTGTGGTTCTACTGGTCACAAGAGAATCTCTCACAGAGACTGTCCTTTGAACAAAAAACGAAAGGAGAACTGATCATCTACTGTACAGAAAAATATGGCAGATTGTACTTTTGACCTAATGGGAGTGGTCATTATTTATGGGTTGGTGGGGTGGGGGTTGGCATTTCATCTGCCTCTCGTTAAAACTTTTATGACCCCCCTATGAGTGAAATTAGAACTTAATGACCCCCTGTGAAATTGCTCAAAACTTTATTGATTCCCCCCCCCCCTCCCCCCCAAAAAAAAGGGAAGATGGATGTGTGAGAAGAATGAAACTGCATATACATGTAATCTATTAAATTTACCATTTTTTTTTCTTTTTGTAATGTATTGTATTTTCCATGATACATTACTTTTGTTGTATGATGCACTGGAATGCAGTATGGTGCATGAATTAACAGTACAATTATGTCAAGTACCCATCTGGGGAGGAGGGTGAGGTAGAGATTTTCAGAAGAATACATGTATGTATGTTGCATATATATATACATGTATTCTTCTGGAAATCTCTACCTCACCCTCCTCCCCAGATGGGTACTTGAAATAATTGTACTGTTAATTCATGCATGATACTGCATTCTAGTGTAACATATACACAGGCAGCGGAATGGTCAAGGCTAGCTCCTAGGGGGGTCCCATGCTTCCCTGGGAATTGTTTTTAAATCTTAAGGTATCTGAAGTGGCTTTCTCGCATTTTCAGATCACTTTGGAGTGTATTTTGGTAGTTTTTGCTGCATAACTGAATCAGAGCCAATTTTTAAACATAATATTGTGGGTATTTTATTGTCTAAGAAAAATGTTCCTTGCGATGTGGTGCCTATTTTAGGGGACTGAGCTCCCACTCTAGTAAATAAATGAAAAAAATAAATTAAAGAGCTCAGCATTGGCATAACTAATCTCCTGGACACCAATGCAGTATCTGTCCTATAGGGATGTACCTTTGATAGTGAGCTTAGAGAATACCATCCTGCATATCCAGGAAAAAAGCCAGCTGCCTCCAAATGTTGCGAGGGCTGAGCTAAAATTTTTGAGATTTGACTGCACTCTAAAACTCCATTCAGCCTGCCTCTGTTGCCCCATTTCAGATCATGCGTCAGCTCTCCAGAGGATTCAGTGCTCTGTTTTCCAATTTGAAATTTATACATATATCCTCTTGGGATACAGAGAAACAAGGGAATGAGTTTTACTATTGTAAAGTGGTCTGAAATGGGACAACAGAAGCATGCTGAAAGGGTCTATTGGATCAACTTTACATATTCAGCCTGGCAGTTTTTTTTTCAATTTGGTAGTGACAAAAAATCAGGCATCCAAAGGTAACCTATAAAAACGAGCACATGCCATTCTAGTGGAATCTCTGTATCACTTGGACAGTAGTTTAGAATTGTTTGTCTTTTACTACAGCAGGAAGATCTTAAAAATAGTACTTAATAGACAAATTATTCAATGAACCATTAGGCTCACAGCAAGATATCAGTTTCGCCTAGAAGAAATGTGGTGGCCATATCAAGGGAAGGGGGGTGGGGGAGGGATAAAAATCCAAAGGTAGAGCTCAATGTTTATAACTATTAATCAATGAACCAGTATCAAGATGTCAGTCTCGTGCTTGGAAGTGAACCAAATAAAGCTTATAAAGTTTAGTGCATTTGTTGAAAACAGTTATGAGGTGATATTGATCCCCTCATCACAATCATTGTTGTATGATATACATTATGGTAAGATCCCAAGAACTCTTGATTTCATTCACTGCTCAAAAGTTAATTATTTTGTTACAGTGCATTCAACCATTTGTTTTATGCTCAAGTGTCTATAACAAGAAAATCAAGTATGCTGAGCAGTCAATGAAATCACGATTTTAGGATGCTGTGGTAGTTTACATTATAAAACAATAAATGCACTTTTGGGGTCTTAAAAATCTGTTACATGTAACTTGTACTCCACTCATGCTTCCAGAGTTTTTTTGAAACCTGGAGCATGCACTGATTTGATATAGAATTAAATAAAGTATCTACTGAGAAGCAAATGTAGTCCAAGATAGAAGATTCATTTCTTGTTTTATTTTCATTAACTCTACAAAGATTTCCAGCAGCTGGGTTCTGGCATGGACCTTGTGCCAATGGCACAACTGTTTCAGTAATGACTGGTTACTTCTACCACAAACAAGACTCTTTTTACCTAATATTTCTTTAGAAATTTTCCAGTCTTTCATATAAAAAAAAAATCACTGATGTACTCGACTACATACATGTACATCTGCACAGCGTTAGCCTTTGTGATTGTGTTTTTAGAGTTTTACACTTTGCTGGTATTTATTAATATTTAAAATGAGAGTAAAACTTTGCATTCAGCTGTTAGTTTCAAATACGAAACTTGACTATTGATCCATAGAAAAAAAAATCAAGTGAACCAAAGTTAGCCAGAACACTGAGCAGTGCAGTTTGTATTTCATTCAAAAATGGAGCACAGTGGTTCCTAAAAATGGATCCTTTCAGTGTTGGCCCATTTCAGACCCCATTACTGTTCCCTTGAGTAGAGTATTTCTGTACTGAAGAGGAATGTACCAGTTTCTATAACTGAAGAACATTGCTTCAGTCTTTGGAAAGCTGTGGCCTGTCACATGGTCTGAAATGGGTCAACTTGACAGGGTCCATTAATTTCTTAGTTATCTATTTTCCCATTTTTTGTCTTAAAAAAACCTGTATATCACCATACTCATGGTCTAAAATTGTGATAAAAAAATTATCATACCAAAAAAACTTATTTGTAAGGTCTGCAATTGCCTGTACATGTATAAATAATTTTAAAAATGATGCTTACACTCGCATTTCAAAGCTATACCCCATAGAGGTTAGAAGCGATGAAGCCGCGGCCCCCGCAAGAGTTATGCGTGTGGAAAACGAAACGCCCGCTGCAAGAAATGTGCCGAAGCGCAATGCAGCGTTGGACGCAAGGTGGAAAACCAATGTTATGCTTGACTCGTAGGCGAGTCAAGGGGGGGAGAGTGTCGTGGAATATTTTACGCACATTCTAGATTATCATTCGAGGAAGTTGAATCATGCCAAGGAGTCTAATTTTAACTTGGTTGTGTAACATGTAATCATATACGCTTTGTACGTAAACGCGTGACTATTGATAAAGCGTTAATCTGGGAGGGTCAGATCACGGGCTAAGCATAGACAATAATAGAGTTGTAACTTTCGTTCTAGAATGAAGAAACGTGAATGGGATGGGTAAAATACGTGGGTTAAATCATTACGTTAGAGAAATTACGTTGTAATAATGGTATTTAGTTCCTGATATTTGTTATAAATGTAGCTCAGAACATGATTGTATAGAACGCATCAGAGATGGAGCAGAAAGAGATTGTGTAACATGATTGTGTATGGATCGTGGAGAATAAAGGTAAATACAGTCACAGATCGTGTGGTGTTCACTGGTTTCAACAGCTGCGGCGTGCCTTGTGGTTAGATTCCACAAAACCTGGTCCTTCGAGCCGGATTGAAGCAAGAGAGTTGAAGAAACGAACCAACCGCAGCTGAAGAAGTTGAGTGAGATGGCCGAGCAATTGGCAAAGAAAAAGAAAGTTCGATCGGCGCATAGAGGTGCGGCGACGAAATTAATACAGCAGGTCAAAGAGAAGCTGAGCCAAGACGACTTGGATATGGACGAAGAGAGGATATTGCTCAGGCAGATGGGTGAGCGCGCTAAGGAAAAGGTGAAAACTCTCCGAGGGCTAGATGATGAAGTTATAGAACTACTGGTAGGAGAAGATATCGAGGACGCTAACGGGGACTTAGAGAAAATAATAAACGAGGGCGACGAGTTGAGAGCAGGACTGCACGAGGTTGTGTATAGGCTGGAGGAACTGATGACCAAAGACGAAGTTCAGCCCACGGCTGTCAGCACGCCCAGTTCACCCTCAGGTAGTGCCTCGGCTAGCAGCGGATCCCATAACGTCCACAGAATCAAAGCTAAACTGCCGAAGCTGGAAGTGAAGAAGTTCAGCGGGATGGTACAAGAATGGCAGGAGTTTGGGGATTCGTTCGAGAGCTCCATAGATCAGAATGAGTCACTTGCAGATGTCGATAAGTTTGCCTACTTGCGTGGGCTACTGCTGGAGCCGGCCAAGTCAACCATCGCTGGGTTTGCCCTGACATCGGGAAACTACACAGCGGCCTTAAAGTTGTTGAAGAAACGATTTGGTCGGCATGAGGCGATACAAAGTGCACCTAATGAACTTATCACCAGTGTTTAACGATGGAGATACTTTAAGATTAAGGAAATTTTATGACCAATGTGAGATGCACTTCAGAGGGTTGGAGGCGTTAGGAGTCCACGAGAGGCTCTATTCTGCCATTGTTGTGCCTGCGCTGCTACAGAAGCTGCTGAGTGCCTTTCGCTTGATGGTCACAAGAGGGCAGGAGTACATGCAGTGGGGTATGGAGGACCTGCTGGAGCAGATACGGGGGGGATTGAACTGAGAGAGGAGCATCACTACGCCGTGACGAACAGGAGAAGTGACGGCAACAAGGGAACAGCGAGCGCTCTTCTCGCAGCAGAGGGAATCGGGACCTGTGTCTTCTATCTGGAAAAGCACGCCTCAGAGAAGTGTGACAAAGTCAAGACAGCGAAAGCACGTAGGAGTCTATTAATTAAGTTTGCTAGGTGCTTTAGGTGCTTACGTAAGAACCATAGAGCGTTTGAATGTAGGGCAAAAGAGAACGTTTGTAAGGGCTGCGGGAGGGAGCATCATATTTCTATTTGCGAGGGTCAAGGAATCCAAAACAAAGGGGAAACCCCGCAACCTATCAGTCCACGCAGGAGATGAGGGGAGATAAGTCAGAATCATCGAGTTCTAATCATGTCGTATCTGATAGTAGTACGGGTAATTTACATGTAGGATCTAGTGGCCGTGTAGCGCTGCAAACCGCGCAAGGAATTGTTAAAAACGTTAGCGAAGGGGAATCGCGCGTTAGAGCAAGGCTTTTGTTCGACGCTGGCAGTCATCACTCATTTATTACGTCGTCAACCGCTTGTCACGCAGGGCTTCCGGTAGTCAGGCGTGAATGGCTTAGTCTTAACGCATTTGGTCAGCGCAATAAGAAAGGCGAGTTGCGAGAGGTAGTTAAGTTGAGTGTGAGTCTGGTGAATGGAGGGGATAGTATCACAGTAGAAGCATTTGTGGTGCCCGAAATATCTAGTACTCCCAACAGCTACGTGGAATTAGCCAGAGAGCAGTATCCTCATCTGAAAGGTTTGTGGTTCTCAGATGTTAGTCTAAACCAGGAGAGGTTAGAAGTATATATTAGTAGGAGCAGACAACCTGTGGGAATTTCAGAAGGATTGTGTGATAAGAGGTAAAGGAGACGAGCCGGTAGCCATAGAAACGGCACTTGGTTGGGTAATATCAGGTCCAATGAAGATAGATTGCGGAGATTTTAATGAGTGCGAATGTAGTGAAAGTCAATAACACTGTAGCAGTACCCGAGGGAGCCAACTTAGAAAGAGAAATCCACAAGTTGTGGGACCTAGACAGTCTAGGTATCAGAGAGACTAACGTAGTACACGAGACGTTTAATGACAACATTGAATTTAACGGAGGTATTCGGTACGATTGCGGTGCGATTGCCGTGGAAGGTAGGTCACGCTACGCTACCGACCAACTATGAAAATAGCCTGTCACGCATGAAAGCTCAGCTGAGAA
Source organism: Actinernus sp. WN-2022 (assembly GCA_030867875.1). Lineage (NCBI taxonomy): Eukaryota > Metazoa > Cnidaria > Anthozoa > Actiniaria > Actinernidae > Actinernus > Actinernus sp. WN-2022. Next base: position 81,504 of record JAOWCC010000666.1, on the reverse strand, counting down.
AACTGAAACGAGAGCCAGGGTTGCTGACAGAGTACGACTCAATAATAAAAGAGCAGTGCCTTTCGGGAATAATAGAGAGAGTGCCGGAGTTAGATACAGCGGAACGCGTGCATTACTTGCCCCATCAGGCGGTGATCCGCCGGGATGCGCTCACGACCAAGGTAAGAGTTGTGTACGGTGCCTCAGCAAAGGAAGGTAAGCGTGGAGTATCGTTAAATGATTGCTTACACGTGGGGCCATCGCTTAATCCATTTCTAATGGGTATACTGTTGAGATTTAGGGAGAATAGAGTCGCACTAGTTGGTGACATAGAGAAGGCATTCTTAAATGTAGAAGGGGACGAGCGGGACCGAGACTACTTAAGGTTTGTGTGGCCAGATAACATAACCGAGGACAACTACAAAATAGAGGTGTATCGGTTTTGTCGCGTAGTGTTCGGATTAAACGCATCGCCCTTTCTACAGAACGGTACGATTATACACCACTTAGGCACATGTGAGACTGTAGATCTCGAGTTTGTAGAGAAGATGGTCAACGGGTTCTCTGTAGATGACTTAGTTAGCGGAGACAATACGGTGAGTGACGCATTTGAGTTGTTTAGCAAGGCAAACGATAGAATGGCTAGTGGAGGGTTTAGATTGCGCAAGTGGCTCACGAACGACTCTTAACTAAGGGAGAATATCCAGTCAACTGATAAAGCGGTGAGTGAAGCAAATTCTAATAGATTAGACTATACTGAAACGTACGCGAAAGCATCGCTAGCAACACAGAGTGTAAGTCCGATAGCGCAGAACGTCTTAGGGCTTTCATGGAATTGGGACACACACACGATTCACTTGAACTTTGAGCAGACAGCACAGAAAGCGCGCGAGAAGCAACCGACTAAGCGTAATGTGCTGAGTATAATTGCAGGCTTGTTTGACCCGTTCGGGATTTTTAGCCCAGTAACAGTGGGTATGAAGATCCTTTTTCAGGAATTGTCCATAGCGAACGTAGACTGGGATCAGGAACCGACAGGAGAAGTGAAGGTAAGATGGGACAAATGGGTTTGCGACTTAGTAAAGACCAGGGAAATTAGAATCAGTCGGTGTGTTTATGAGCAACCACGGGAGTGCGTGACCGAATGTTATTTACATGGATTCGGTGACGCGAGTAAGAAAGCCTACTGCGCGACCGTATATTTAGTGTATAAGTTGACGGATGGGTCACGTCAGGTCAAGATGTTGGCTAGTAAAACTAGAGTTGCGCCATTAAAACAACTAACTATACCCAGGTTAGAACTAATGTCAGCAACGATATTGTCGCAGCTGATGGGTACTGTCAAGAATGCGTTATGTCCACAGTTAAAGGTAAGCGGAGTTACATATTGGCTTGACAGTAAGACTGCGTTATACTGGATTCAGAATCGAGGTGAGTGGAAACAGTTCGTGCGACTCAGAGTGAATAAGATCATTGAGCGCACGAGAAAGGACTGCTGGAGACATTGCCCAGGTGAGCAAAATCCAGCAGACTTAGGGTCTAGGGGAGTTACCGCAACAGCGCTCAAGGGTGAGCAACTCTGGTGGGAGGGGCCGAACTGGTTGTCACAGAATGAGAGCGAATGGCCGCCCGCACAAGAGAAGATAGTTCAGACTACAGAGAGCCAGGACGAGGCAAAGAAAGTGACAGTAAACGCCCTAGTTGTAGACGCTAGCCAGGAGGCCAGTATTGGAAATGCAGTAGACATTAATCGTAGCGGTACTCTAAGGAAGCTAGTGCGCGTAACCGCTTGGGTTTTGCGTTGCGTGGGTAACATTAAAACGCAGATCAGCAATGAAGGTAAGATCGTAGGTGAATTAGAGATTAACGAGATAAATAGAGCAGAGGAAGAGTGGGTGAAAGTGGCCCAGAAGGACTTAAAGCAACAGAACAACTACAATCACCTGGTAAGTGCGCTAGGGCTAGAGGAGGTGTATCGCGCCCAAGATGTTCAATCTTATATGGCACTCAAAGTCCTCCATTTGATGGAGAGAGAATCGGGCGAATACTATCGGAAAGCCTCTTCCTGGGATGAGGAGAAAAAGATTCTGTGGCGAAAGTGGATGGGTACTGCACAAGAATGAAAGAAGTGGTCCAGATCCATGGCTGTTATTTTCATGACTGTCCCTCCTGCTTCAAGGGAGAGGTGTACAACCCGCTGTGCCATTGTACCATGCATGATTTGCATACCAAGACGGTGGCGCGCACGCAGGCGTTGAGAAATGCCGGTTATGCCGTGACGGAAGTATGGAAGCATGAAGTGAAGGCTAAACTGGAACTGAAGGCCAAAGAAGACTACATCTACCCTACTTGGGTGGAGCGCTTCGAGCCATTGAAAATCAGAAACGCTCTGTTGGGCGGTCGTGTGGAGGCTTTCTGTCTTCACTATACCGTCCAACCAGGTGAAAAGATCCAATACTTCGACTTCACCTCTCTCTATCCCTACGCGATGCTGGTCAAGCAGGCCGATCATTTTCCACATCCTATCGGCCACCCTACCGTCATTACGGAGAATTTTGATCAAGACATCTCGACGGCCTACTATGGATTGAACAAGGTCCGCATGCTGGCCCCACGGGATTTGAACTTGCCGATACTATGCTGTGTGCCGAATGCGCCAATAAGGGAGGATCGAATTTTTCGCAATGGCATCACACCTGTGAAGAGAGATCCCTGAAGGGCGTGTGGACCACCCCCGAGTTGAGAAAGGCAGTGGAGAAAGGCTATCGTATTTTAGAAACTTACGAAGTGTACCATTTATCCCAAAACAAGCCGCGATCTGTTTTCCGAATAAATCCAACGTAATTTGAAGAAGAGCAAGAAGTCTTGGGATGGCCTCCCGGTTGCGAGACGGAAGAACAGGAACGTTGGTACATGCAGGATTACTTGGACAAGGAAGGGATACAGTTGGAGGCAGACTGTATTCTAAAGATCCCCGGACTGCGTTTTCTTTTCAAACTGTTGCTAAACAGTTTGTGGGGAAAATTCGGACAGAACCAAGATATGGTATCCACAGAGTACGTGACAGAAGACCCTGCACGTTTTTTTGCCTTGATGTTTGACGATTCCATCAAGTATCCAACGTGGTTTTGTTGAATGAATTCCTCGTGCAAGTGCAACACAGAATTCGGACATGAACTGTGTCATTGCCTCCTTTGTCACGGCCATGGCCCGTTTGAAGCTGTACGACCTGATGGACTTTCTAGGTCCTGAACGTCTGCTGTACGTCGATACAGACTCGGCCATTTTCATTTCGAGACCTGGAGATGTGGACCCTCCGCTGGGAAACGGTCTTGGAGATCTCACCTCAGAACTAGAGTTTGTTTCAACAGGTTCCAAGTCCTACTCGAAAAAGTCTCAGCCGTGACGCGGTGGTAAAATCTAAAGGCATTCGTCTGAATGTGTCCTCCTCCAAACTGGTCAACTTTGAAAGTATGCTGGAACTGGTGACTGCGGTGTGTCAGAAGAAAATTAGCACACCATCGAACGCTGCCGCACGGTCATGCAACACAAAAGCTGTGGCTTTAAGCCTAATCCCACCTTATACGGAATAGTTTGTGGTTGAGAGGAGTGTACCCGTTGTTACAGACCTTTTTGAAACTGAAAATCTTGATCTGGAATATCCAGAACCACTGAAAAGGTGCATTAATGTAAAGATGGATATCTCCAATGGGCAAGTCGAAAAGGACACTAGACTGCAAGCAAAGGTATCAGGGTCTTTTTAGACAAAGAGCTGGTAGGATTGGTGCCTCTGTTAGTGGGACAGCCTTCCACAGTAACCTAGCACAGCTTCCACAGTCATGCATTAAATCTGTTTGCTACCCAAATTTATACAAGCTTAACACTAAGGCTATCAAACATGGCTGTAAATATGAAGATTATGCTATTAAAGCAAATGAGGTGAAAATGAAATCTACCCATAAAAACTTTGAGCTAAAGAGAAACTTTTTGTTAACAAGCGATATCCTTTTCTACATGCAACACCAGACTTTTTAATGTCATCATGTCATTGCTGTGGCGTGAGGTGTGGGGAGGTCAAATGCCCTTTTAGCATCCAGGGTTGTGATTTAAACAAATATGCGATGGATAAGAAATCATGCTTGGAGAAAAAGGATAGCAAATTTCTCCTTAAAATAAATCACAACTACAATGTACTACTATCAGGTACAACAGCAGCTGTTTACATTACCGGAAAGAGCATACCGTGACTTTGTTGTTTGTGGGATAAACACTGAGGGCACTGCCCACTTGGTAACAGAGCGTATTCTGCCTGACGTTCACCACTGGAACAGGGTGCTACCTAAGCTGGAACGTTTTTTGGAGAATTTGCATTGTCGCCGAGATCCTTGGGCTATGGTCACAAGGAGATGCACACTTCCTGTAACAATACCTAAGGATGGTGGAATCTGCTTCTGCCGGGCTGAACGAGACAAGACATCCATAACTTGTAGCAACATTGATTGCCCTTAACAAGGACTTCCACCCCTCCTGTTTGGCCATCGACTTGGTAACCATGCCAGAAACATGGTACTGCCCGCATTGTAGCAGGTTACCCCAGTTTAAAGGCGCTGTGTCATGGTACTTCGCATGTCACAGTCTCCAGACATTGAATTGACAGCTGTATTGTGTAACATCCAATGAGAATCAATCAAAATAAATTGCCGGAAACGCCACACTGCCGTGATTCACGATTGTAATTTCACACAGTATATGGCGAGATTTACAAGGATTTTATTCTTCCTACATCCAAAGTAAACAGCATCGAGTAAACAATGGTATCTATATTTCATTACTTCCTTGTATTTTTTGCTGTTTCCAGTCGTAAAGTCCGAATTTGACCAAAGTGAAACGAGGCGGAGAGATGTAGTATCATGGCGGACGGTCATGCTTTTGAAGCTCTTAGCCTAAACTCAAGTTCCTTCCCTTCAAAACTTCAAAGATCCCTATCTATGTCGGATATCAGTCAGTTAGACAAAAGTCTATCTACCAGAGGAATAGAATTTGTAGATCTTGAGAATTTGTCACAAAATTCGTCTTCAAATGTAGAAACTACCTCGATCTCTGAAGCAAATGTCATCAAGAAAGCACTCAACGGAAGGATGATCGATTCGCTTAGTTCATCTGAACTAAAGATGGAACTTGGGAAAAGGAAATCATCAAAATCTGGCAAGAAGTGTGTGCTAGTGGCGAGACTCAGATGCTGTTTTCATGAGGATCCAAATCATACCGATGGGCAATTTAACGGTGGTTCCCGCCAAAATTTAAATATTAATGGCAGCCGAAGCCAACCGCTAAGCGAAAATATCGAGCCAGATGTACACGAAGTTGCTGACAACAACGATGCTGGATATAATAATCAAAAACACCATTCGTGTCCAAGCCACAACTACTTCAAGAAACTTTACGATCGCCTCGAACATGATATACCTGAGCTAAAAGATTTGTTCGGACCAACACCTCACACTAACAACAACGACCACCTGAACGCGCAGAAATTGAATGAAGAAAATAGAATACTGAGGGACCAAAATTATCAAAGGATAAATTACAGCATCTAACAGAAGAGAGAGATTCTCTGAAGCTCGTTGTCTCCATCATAAGTAAAGATCTGTATCAGAGCCATCAAGGCAACAAATCATTTGGAAACCGAGCAGCAGAAGCGAATAAAGACCCTCCAACCTCTCCTGAAATACCAGAAAACAAGCAAGGAAATAATGCTGGATCCAACAATAACAAATGGAAGCGTCAACAGAATCGAAGTGCACAGAAATCCAATGTATCCGGCGAATCTACTAAGCAAAAATCGCCACCGACAGTTGAGAATGAAGAGAGAAAATCGAAATTTGACGTCGTTATTGCAGGAGACTCAATTATCAAGTACGTTAAAGGCTGGGAGCTGTCCAATACTTCACAACGCGTCACAGTAAAATCATTTGCTGGTGCCACTGTGGAAGATATGAACGACTTTGTGAAACCACTACTCCGTAAACAGCCTGACAAGATTGTATTGCATATTGGTACTAACGATCTTCGCAGCTCTGAGCCGCAGATAGTCGCAGATGGGATTACTAACTTGGCGCACAAGATAGAATCACAATCTCCTAACACGAGCATCGCAGTATCAGGCATTATAACAAGAACTGACTCGAATGACATGAATAACAGGGTAAGAGAAACCAATCGCATACTGCACTCATTTTGTAACCAGAATGGCTGGGAATTTGCCGCAAACTCTAATATCAAAGCATTTCACCTCAACGCGAAAGGCATACACTTAAACCCCGCAGGTAGTATAGCTTTGCAGAACAATTTTAATTCTCTTATTAATAATTGATCGGCCAAAGTGTGAGCATAAATTCACCATCCGAACCTAGCTTAATTTCTAAAGATATTACATTATCTGATGAAAGCTTTTTTCCTAATGGCCCAAAAGCAAGGGGGTTTAAAATGGCTTTTCTTAATATTGTAAGCCTCCTAAAACACGTCGATGAAATTCGTATATCCCAATTATTTCAGTCGTTCGATCTTATTGGCTTATGTGAAACTAGGCTTGATTCTTCGATTTCGGATGGCGAGGTAGGAATCCGTGGATATAATATCATAAGGAAAGACCGATCAAGGACTGGCGGTGGTGTTTGTATTTTTCTTCTAAGCTCCATTAACTACCGAATTAGAAATGAGATAATTCCTGTTGATATTGAGGGTGTTTCCCTGGTAATTTGCAAGCCAAATAGCCGACCATTTATTGTCAGCGCTATTTATCGAGCGCCCAACACTCCGTGCGAATTTTTTACTAGTTTTGAAAAAATGATTAAGACAGTAGATGATGAAAACAAAGAGCACGTGATCCTTGGGGACATGAATTGTTGTTTGCTAAAGAAAAATTCTGATTGTCAAGCCAAAAGACTTAAAGCAATTTACGAGACATATCAACTCTCTCAATTGATAACTGAAGCCACGCGCATAACACCTCAATCAAAAAGTCTCATTGATCACTTTGTAACTTCATCTACAGACAAAATCAATTCCTCAGGCGTAATACACTTGGGAATAAGTGACCATAGTTTAATTTATGGGATAAGAAAGATAAATCCTTATAAAAGAACGCGCATCAAGGCCAAAACAATTGAAATACGAAACATGAAAAGGTTTAACCAGAAATGTTTTGTTGAAGACCTTTTTGCTCAGCCCTGGGAACAAATTGTCTTAAGTCCTGACACAGACACGATGTGGGCCGCGTGGAAAGATATATTCTTAGACGTGTTAGACAAGCATGCCCCAGTACAATCCAAAAGAAAAAGATCGTTTAATGTCCCATGGCTGACCAGAGAGATAAAATAATTAATTATTACGAGAGATAAAAACAAACGCAAGGCAATGGTGACCAAATTATGTTCCGATTGGGATGACTACAAAGCATCCAGAAATGAGGTTAACATTGCTTTGCGTCAGGCCAAGTCCAACTATTATCGCAACGGGATTGCTAAGCAACACAATAATTCTAAAGAGGCCTGGAAAACAATTAATGATCTGCTTGGGCGCACTTCCAGTAAAACTGTTGTAAACGAACTCAAGGTCAACGATACTAAAATTAATTCTCCTGATGAAATAGTGGAAGCTTTCAATACTTATTTTTTCCAATATTGGCCCAAATTTGGCCAACTCAATGGCCGACTCTAGCGCTACGTTTGAGCAGTTTGTAAAGCCTTGCCAATCTAACATATCACGCTTTAAGCAGATATCTAATGAAAAGATACTCAAGCTCTTGAGTAGTCTCTCTAATTCTAAAGCAACAGGCATTGAGAAAATATCTGGAAAATGTTAAAAATTGCAGCACCTGCTATTTCCCCGGCACTTACACATATTTTCAACAATGCCATTATTTCGAGCTGTTTCCCAGACGAGTGGAAAATAGCCAGGGTCTTGCCTCTTTTTAAAAAAGGGGGGGAAAACGCAGCGGATAATTACAGACCAATTTCCATTCTGCCTGTAATTAGTAAGATAATGGAAAAAATTATGTTTCAACAGTTATATGAATATCTCACATCAAATAGTATACTTTCTGAGCATCAGTTTGGCTTTCGAAGACATCACTCAACTGCTTCAGCTCTTTTGGATAGCACAAACAGCTGGTTTGTAAACATGGATCGGAAAATGTTTAATTTGGTTGTATTTCTGGATCTAAAAAAGGCATTTGATACGGTCAATCATAGTGTTTTACTGCGCAAGTTAGAACTATATGGTATCACCGGCAATGCCTTATCCTTAATACTATCATACTTAACTAACCGCAAGCAAAAATGCCAGCTGAATAAAGCAGTGTCTTCGGAAAGTCAGATTACGTGCGGTATCCCCCAGGGCTCTATTCTTGGCCCACTCTTCTTCCTCCTATATATAAATGATTTACCAGAGTGTCTTAGTCGGGCTTCTCCTCGGCTGTTTGCAGATGACACAAACCTAACGACATCTGGAAATACTATAGAGGAAGTTGAGACGGCCATGAACGACGACCTTGAATGTGTAAAGGAGTGGCTATTAGCAAACAAATTAAGCTTAAATGTCGCAAAAACGGAATTTTTGTTAATTGGCTCGCATTATAACCTTAGAACCCTTCAATCTCAACGGTGTATTACGATTCATGATAAAACTCTAAAACAAGTTTACCATAGTAGGGTTCTTGGCGTTGAAATAGACCAACATCTATCCTGGGACAAGCACATTGATAATGTTGCCAAAAAAGTCAGCTCAGGAATAGGAGCCATGAGACGAATTCGAGATTTTGTTGAAATAGCCACTCTAGTCAGCATATACAACGCATTAGTTCAGCCTCATTTTAATTACTGTAGTGAGGTATGGGATACCTTTGGTAAAGGTCACTCTAATAGGCTTCAGAAACTCCAGAACAGGTCTGCAAGACTAATTATGAATATGAGTAACGATACCCCTGCCATAGAGGCTTTAAATGCCTTAGGCTGGGAAACTCTAGAAACTCAACGAGCAAAGTCAAAAGTAAAACAAATGTATAAAGTGATCAATGGCTTAGCTCCGAGTTGCCTTGCAGATCTGTTCTCGAGTAAGAAGAATACAACTCAATATAACCTCAGGGGCTCCTCTGCCTCACTGCAGTTACCACTACCAAAAACGGAATATCTCAAGAAAAGCTTCTTATATAGCGGAGGTAAATTGTGGAATTCGCTTCCTGAAGCCATTCAAAAATCTGACTCCCTATCTATCTTTACTAGCAGAATTAATGCTCACACTTTTAAATGATTCTATTTAGTAAAGGTTTTTATAGTAATAAATTAGAGTAGTTATTATTAATGTAGTAGTTATTATTATTAGTCGTTAGTATTAATGTAGTTTCAGTATAAATTTTAAATTAATAGTTTATTTTTTTATGAATTTGTAACCACACGCCCCTTGTGGAAACCAGCTTTTTATCTAATAGTTGACGGGGCAAGCGTGTATAAAATAAAGTTTTACTTACTTACTTACTTAGCTGCTCCCGTCCATAGATATATATTTCTTCGTTATGCACTTTTGACATGATATAATTCTTCAAATGGCACCATTGTTTTATTTATACATGTTTAATAATACAGTTCTCTGCTGTAAAAATAATATAACATTATATGGAAGATTTCTTGTCCTAAGGTTTGGAAACGTAACACATGCATTTGACACTAGAAAGTTCAGTACTCGCGGAAGTACGGAAGGTTAATTACTAGTGGCAGTTTACTAGTTTGCTGTTATGGACTGGAAATTTACTTACACAGCTTAATATGTATGTCGATTGGTCAGAAGGATATCCTTGTTTAAGATGCTACGGTCCTTTCGGCATCAGGAAATCTTTAAACGGGAGTTTTCGTACAGTATTTCAAGCTATGCTGTAGTGCGAGTTCAGTTAATTAAGTCACAAATGTCCATGAAACTAATAGTGCGTTCATTATTATCAGTTTGCTCTATGGGTTCTCATGTATCCAATAATTACTTCTGGAGCTTCATATCTATGTCACTTGGTTACAATGATTTCCTCTTTCAGTTTTCTCCGTTAGTTTGGACATTAGGGATATATCCTTGGAGATTTCGTACAGTTTAGCGACCGTGTGTCGAAAGTAGAAAAGTTTGCTGGTCACGAAAGTAAACAAACTGTCACAAGCGGTTTCATAGCAGTTCGATGTTTGCCTCTCATGTAGTCGATGATAACTTATATAACTTCATATGTATCTCGATTGCTCACAAGAATTTCCTCTTTCAGTTTTCCCCATTAGTTTGGATATTAGGGATTTATTCTTGGTGATTTCGTACAGTTTAGCAACTGTGTGTCGAAAGTAGAAAAGTTCGCTTGTCACGAAAGTGCGAATACCGACAAGTGGTTTCATAGCACTTCGATGTTTGGAGACTCTCACGTAGCGATAATATAAACTTCTATAGCTTCATACATGTATGTACGTCGATTGCTCACAAGGCTATCGTATTTGAGTTCATGAGGTTGTTTTGCCAGCAAAGAAAGGTTTTATCTAACTTTTCGTACAGTCTTTGCACTCCGGTTGGTTCATATCATTTCAGCCTCAGATTTTCACACATGCGCAGTACCTTGACACAGCGCCTTTAAACGAGGAAAGGGCATGTCGCAGGCTAAACGTAAAGCACAACAATCTCTTGTTAACCAGGGGAGCTTTGCTGTGTGACATTATCTTCGTGCAGTGAGAGTGAGGACGAAGATGAAATTAGAACTGTTAATGTTATGCTACAATTAACAGTCCAACTGGATGGCTTGGTTGTAATATTATTCAACAAGCTCAAGTACTTTTACAGCAACATAACCCATTGATTGAGGGATTCCAACGAACTACCCTAGGTCCTGGTTCGCAATTTTGATATAGTTAGTGGGGCGTTTCTACAAATTCTGCACACAGGGTATGATCATTGGGTATGTGTTAGTTCTATTGGATGTCTACCATGTGTTGTGCATCTATTTGACAGCCTTTACAATGATGTAATACGCCAAGAGGTTAAGGAACAAACCCAACATATGCTAGTAAAGCTGGTAAACTTGTGGATCTGACCTATGTTCCAGTTCAGCAGCAAACCAATGGCAGTGACTGTGGTGTGTTTGCCTTTGGAGTAGACCCCACTCATGTCATGTTTGATGTCTCTAGAATGCGACCACATTTGGCAGCATGTCTTCAAGATGGGAAAATTACTATGTTTCCACATTTTTAGTAATATTGTTTTTGTCATAAGATATATTTCAGTTATACAACTTTTAAAAAAGTTATTTGAAGAATTAAATACAGTAAAAATCTGTGTGAAAGAACTTAGTATATTAAAAACCTGTACTGTCATTTAAACTCCCATTGTATAAGAACCTGTTAAACCTAAACATGAAACAGGTTCTTATTTGGTGTTTGAAAGCAGTTTAGGTTTTTGCAGTGAAATAAATCAGAGCACCTAAAGCAGGGTGTGTATTTGCTTAGAATGTAGTCTTACTTTTTAGACATAAGTATACGTTTCTTATACATACGGCAGGCACCACAGACTATGTAAATAAATCAACCAATATCATGATGTATGCTCTGCAATAAAACAACTCACTAAAACTTATTTGTACAGTAGATAGAGTAGCGGAAAATGTGCCTAAAAATAAATCATAGTGCAGTGTTCATGATGCAAACTTGTCAAATGGGATTATTGGCGGGCAAAAATTAACAAGGGCAGAGCAAACTCTTACCAAATGGTCAATAGTTGGGATTTGAGAGTCAGGTGGTCCTTGAGGGTTGCATGCGAGGAAGTCGGTAGGAAGGTTACTTTGTAAAATAGTGTATTTCCTTCGCAGTAGACCTTATCACTCTTTCTATATGGATACGAACATATGCAATGCCTCATGTCTGTTCCACGTCAACTGGGTCCAGTTGCGTTTTCCCTCTAGTGAATGCACGCATTACTAGCTTAGCCTACTTCAGCCCCACACTTTCAGTTACAGTACTCAGTCGACTTCACACAAACCCGTAGGCGAAGATGTAAATTCAAGAAACAGCAAGGCCAATAAAACCCTAGACAGAAAGTGGGATCGAATTAACCACAAACGCCGAGGGTAAGTGCCTAATCTGCAATGGGCATAAACACAGTCTAGCCTACTACCAAGCATTCAAGAAGTCAGTCTCTGAGAAGCGAAGTTTAGTACTAGCACAAGGTCTTTGCTTCAACTGTCTAAAGGGAAAACACGTAGTCAAACAGCGTCCTTCTCCACATTGCTGTCAGAAGTATGACATCACACTCATCCATTTCGATTATGACAAAGCGCCTTGAGACATGTTTAGCACCAACAAACGCGCTGAATGAACGCTAAGACACAATGTTTTCATCTCCTTTTATAGAAAGATGTCCTTCAGAAACGGATTGACGAGGTCGTGGCAATGCGACGTGAAAACATCGAACTGATAGAAAGTCGACTACATGTGTGGAAAAATTGACCATCTTCTGAGGCAGTTGTCCAGAACAGATCCAAACAGCACGATGTATTTACAACCATCTCGGAGTTCAGTGCAAGCATCAGCGTAAGTACATGTAGTGACGTCAGACATGGGCGATACATCTACTGAAAATAGAGGTTAGCAGCAGAATCTTGTACTCAAAGAACTAAAAAAACGTATTTAGATCGATTGAAACTCGCTTCCCACTGCGGTTAGCATGTTTTAATCAACTCACAGTTGATACCTATTAAAGAACAAATTAACGACTTCTCTTTTCTACTAATTTTTGTAGGTGGATTGAAAACTGCCCCTCTAAATGCAGACATCTACCAGCGTCTGTGCAAAACTGAAAGACCAAACAAGTTTACGCTTGCCTTGGCTGAAAGGTTGTTCGGTGAAGAAGTTCTGGCCATGTCCACAATTACAGGGAAGGATGGCACTTCGAAGCTAGACCCGACTGTTATGAGAGCCAAAGGAGGTGGTTGTAAACAAGTATTGTGACCAAATGTCGCTGGCAGACCAAGAGTCATTGTGGCAGAAACGCATGCAGAGCATTCGTTCTAAATGTAAACTATTACGCATATGTGAATAAAAAGGAAGAGTACTGAGTCTCTTGAGTTTATTTATAATGAGTTTATGATAGAGGTAGAATGGTAATGTTATAGAAGTGAAAATTAATGTCAGTAGTAGGCCAAAGAAGACAGATACATAATAGTTAATGGCCGCCCTAACGCCCAGAATGCCACAACACATCCAGGACATTTCTAAGAACAGCAGCGTTCAATTCAAAATCTATATAGCGCCATATCACCACATTCGCATCATAAACAAATGTTCCAGCGGATTTTGTAAACCTAGAGTTACCCTAGCACTAGGGTCAAAGATAGCCCGGGTTTACAAGCAAAATGATTCAGGTAGGGTTACCCTACTGCCCAGGCCAACTCATCACAAGCCAGTTGAAGTCTCTTTCAAATATATTATTCATCTGAAAAGCCGTTTATTATGAAATGTCATACTAATGAATGAAAGCATGTGCTACTAATATTACTCTTACACTATTCTTTCATTTTTATCCGGTTCAAACAGACCTGTGGAAGTGATTTTGAATTTACTGAATTTTTTGGTCGCCTGTCAACCGCTAGGCTCGCGGCCACCAAAATCATTCAAGCATAGAAAACAACATGGCGGACACGAGTAAAGTTCTGGCGGGTTTTGGTGGATTAACGTCGATTCATATTTCTGTGGTGCCCTTTATTACAGCTGTCTAGTATCCTAAAATGTTGTTATGTTACCTACTAATAATTGCTAGAGAACTACATAAACTTGCAATGTGTAATTTGGCTCTAGAATAGAGTTGACCCGGGTAGGCGGGTTACCCTAGCAAACCGTTTACAAGTGCAAAACATAGCCCTAGTGATCAATCCTTCATTTATGCCAACCCTACCTCACTGCCCTAATCTAGGGTTAGTCCCCCCAGCCATAACCCCCGATCGAGGTAATTTATGCATACTTAGTATGTCAAGAATAAAGATCAATGGAATTTAGGCTTTCGGGAAGTTGGGTATGTAAGTACCTGCGTAGTGGAAACGTGCCCTGTAGTTTCCCAGTACTTTTACTTTTGCCCAGTAATGCACGTGCCGCCAGGCCATGTTCAAGGTGCGATAATCTCGCGTCCACTAATGCAGTAAGTCAGTGAGAGAAGTAAGTAATTTACTAGTTTGGTTGTTGGCGAGCACATATTTCCTGGGACGGCCTGCACAGCGGGCGTTAACCCCAAGTCAGTAAGTTACATCTCCCACTACGCCATCTAACCTTAATGTATACCAACCCTACCACACTGCCCTAACCTAGGGTTAGTCCCCCTCCAAGACATCTTTGACGAGCTGTGCGACGTACCCTACCTGCTGGTCTCTCAATTGGACGACCCAAAGTGTACTGTACGTGGAGACCATTACCATGCAGTTCTAGATGGTGTACCGACAGACTCCAGAGGAAACAGAACGTTCGTCGGTCACTCGAGATTATACAAGTTCGTAGAGAATAGAGGTGTAGCTATAAAGAGTAGGCCATGCTACGGCAGACTCCGCGACTTGCTAAGATAACTAAAGAAAAGTCCACGAAAACCTCTATTCGTGAGCGAGGGGTTTAGACCTGACTGGGATAACTGTGACGATCTTCATCAAAGTCCACCGCCAGTACAACGAGTAATTAACAGTGATCAAGCGAATGACGAGACCGACGGTGCGTGTGCGAGTAAGCAGTCAGAGACTACAGCTGAGGCGAAAAAGACCAAGCAGGGAGAAAACCTGATGGAAAGCGGGGGATGTAAGAGCAAGGCGAGCCTTGTTGCCTACTGCCGATCGGACAGGGACAGGTGGAGGTTCCTGTTCGATAATTACATGGCCAAAGGCATCGCCTTGTTCAACAAGACATACGAGCTGGCAAAGCCGATCATGAGGATGGAAAGTGTGGGCCGCTCGTGGTCAGAGAGCATGGACAATTGGGAACGATACAACAGCAATAACCCACTCTATTATGCCGTCAAAAAGAGTATGCAGATCGTCGATAACTGGTGTCACATCAACGGTATTGACCCTTGGGAGTTAACTCAATGCGTGCACAACGTAGTTGACAAGAGACTCTCAAAGTTAATGCGCTGCTCCTCCAAGGCGAGTCAAACACGAGGAAGAAAATACTACTGAATAGTATTTCGGACGCCTATGAAGCGGTCGCTATAGTGACGAACAATTCCTCTACGACGTTCGGCTTCATGGACGCGCCCAACGTATCCTTAATCAAGATCGAGGAAGCTGTTATTGGCCCGGACCAGACAGAAACGTATAAACAGCTATTAGGCGGCGAAACCTGTCTGGTCCAGGTAAAAAACAAGGCACCCTTGGAAGTAGAGAGCGCACACCAATCCTCATCACGTGCAACGCATTCCCGTGGTGCTTTGTCGGAAATGAGGCCGTATATGCTAATCGCTAGTATAAATAGAAGTAAATCAAGTAAATCATTGCAAATATGATGATGGCAGGTTATACGTCGCTCGTCGTTGGAAAATATTTTTGTTATAGTATCCAAGACATCTTTGAAGAACCGTGCGATGTCCCATACATCCTTGTTTCTCACCTAGAAGATCCTAAGTGTACAGTGAGAGGCGATCACTATCACGCCGTGCTAGATGGAGTACCCTACCGACTCGAAAGGGAAGAGAACATTTGTTGGCCATTCTAGGCTATAAAATTTATTCAAAACAGAGGCGTCGCGATAAAGAGCCGTTCGTGCTATGGCAGACTGAGAGACCTGTTGAGGTATCTAAAGAAGAGCTCACGCGAACTTGTTTTTACTACAGACGCCTTTAGACCCAACTGGGACAACTGTGATGAGCCATATGAAAGCTCTCCACCAGTCCAAAGAGTACAGGGCATAGAACTTATTGACGATCAACCTGATGTAGCGTCTGCAAGCAAGCAGCCCACTATCACCGGCGATGCAAAGACGACAAAACAGGGCGATGATATTCGTCAAATGATAGAATTAATGGAGAGCGGAGGGTGCAAGAGCAAGGCGAGCCTTGTGGCCTACTGTAGGTCGGATAGGGACAGGTGGAGGTTCCTATTCGACAACCATATGGCCAAAGGTGTCGCTAAAAGCATAATGAGGATGGAGTGTCGGCCGCTCATGGATTGAAAGTATGGACACTTGGGAGAAATACAACACTTCCAACCCCCTATATTACGGCATCAAGAAATCCATGCAGATCGTAGACAAGTGGTGCCACACCAACGGTATTGACCCTTGGGAGTTAACGCAATGCATTCACAATGTTGTTGACAAGAGACTCCCAAAGGTCAATACACTCTTACTACAAGGAGAATCGAATGCGGGGAAGACAATCTTGCTGAACAGCATCTCTGACACTTACGAGGCAGTTTCCATCGTCACCAATAATTCATCAACCACGTTCGGGTTTATGGATGCGCCCAACGTGTCACTAATCAAGATAGAGGAAGCTGTTATTGGCCTGGACCAGACAGAAACGTATCAACAGCTACTGGGCGGCGAAACCTGTCTGGTCCAGGTCAAAAACAAAGCTCCTGTGGAGGTTGAACGGACTCTCATCCTCATATCGTGCAACGCCTACCCGTGGTGACTTACTTGTATTGTTATGTTAATCTATCTCGGGGGGACTAACCCTAGGTTAGGGCAGTGTGGTAGGGTTGGCATAAATTAAGATTAGATGGCGTAGTGGGTGATGTAACTTACTGACTTGGGGTTAACGCCCGCTGTGCAGGCCGCCCCAGGGAATATGTGCTCGCCAACAACCAAACTAGTAAATTACTTACTTCTCTCACTGACTTACTGCATTAGTGGACGCGAGATTATCGCACCTTGAACATGGCCTGGCGGCACGTGCATTACTGGGCAAAAGTAAAAGTACTGGGAAACTACAGGGCACGTTTCCACTACGCAGGTACTTACATACCCAACTTCCCGAAAGCCTAAATTCCATTGATCTTTATTCTTGACATACTAGATTAAATAAACCTTGCAGCAAGTAATTAAATCATTCGCAGATTACGAGACGATGGCGCAGGCTACACTAGTCTGGTTGTTCGAAAGGATATCTTCTACGACATATCTGAAATATTTGACCAGTTATGTGATGTACCGTATCTTATCGTAGAATACTTCGATGATCCCAAGTGCACCGTTTGTGGCAGTCACTACCACGTTATCCTTGATGGCGTACCCAGACGCGAAAGGAAAAATAAAGTTTTGTAGGACACTCGACTGTATAAATTCATACAGAATCGTGTAGTGTCTATCAAGAATCGCCCCTGTTACGGCAAAATCGAAGATTTTCTACGTTACCTGAAGAATAGTCCAAGACAACTGATTCACATCAGTAAAGAATTCCAAAAAGCGTTGGACGGCTGCGATGACGAGAAAGATCCCCCACCAGTACAGAGGAATGGCTAGCTTGGTTGTGGAGGTCGGTGATGACAACACATATGGTACTTGTGCGAGCAAACCACCTACAATCCAAGCAGAAGCTAAGAAGACTAAGCAGGGAGACGATATACGCCAGATGATAGAACTCATGGAGTCTGGCGGGTGCAAGAGCAAGGCGATTCCCTTCGCCAAGTGGTTATCGAACAGATCCCAGTGATGGGAAATAAATAAACCATGAATGGAAGTTCAGATAAACATTTGTTTTTACTCGAACCAGGCCTTTGACCAGCACGAGTCTTAAGGTACTACGGGAGTGTAAAATGGGGTCTTTTTGAAAAAAAATTTCTCCGTTACTTTTCAGTTCTTGGAACTGAAACTTTGGTCACATCTTGCGCAAATAGTGAGAAGTAAAACTGGAAAAAATTGTTTTGCTACCACGCCTTCTTTCTCTAGAATTTGTTGCCATAGCAACATCGAATTCGATGTTAGATTCCTTATTTTGACGATAGGATTTAATTAACAACAAAATAAATAGCAAAAATGTTATTACCATTTGAAAATAAAACATCTGAACCAATCCCCCATTGGAAAGTACATTTATTAATACGTTATTGATTAACACAGAATTGTTATATTCGGCATTTATTAAAATCACGATGTAAAATATTTGTGCGTTGGGCTTGGTTGAGATCGAGGAATGCTATACATTATTCCACCCCTGAAAAGAGTAAGAGGATAGACAAAACACAACTCCAGTTATTTAGCTTTTACCACTGCTGTATGTGCTGCTCTGTCCAATATTCGCCCCTTGTTGCCCGTAGAATATCAGATATCGGTCGCCATTTTGTTTTTATGACATTCTGATCGATACATACCGAAATACGAGCGAAGTATTACGAGAACTGTCGGAAAACCCTCGGAAGAGAATGATTTGTCTGCGACTTTAGTTATATCTATAAATAAACTATAAACAATGATGTAGTCCCTAGTAACGAAGCGCCCGTGATACATTCTTCAGCGGTGTCATGCGTAACACGAACAAACACGAGCGATTATCACGAACACAGATTCCTTCGTGGATTTTCAAATGGCGGTGTGACTTGAGCAGCTATAATGGGCAGAAAAAGGAAAACCGTTCGTCCTAAGCCACCACTGAAACGAGCAAACCTTCTTGTCAATAATGAAGAACTTATTCACAGTGGCTGGGAGGTGATCTCAAAGTCCTCTAGAGGAAAAAAACAGAGGTTTCGTTTGGATGTCTCCACCACCGGAAAGAAAGAAATTCTACACTGCCAAAGCAGTGGCAGATCATCTGAAGGCCACCACAGCTTCTTCCACGGAAAGCAGTGATGATGGCAACTATCAGCCTTCTACCGAAGATTATGAATCTTTCTCTTCCCCAGAAAAGAAAAGGTAAATTGTATGTAATTCGAGCTGTGGTACTACTACATATCGTGACTTTTATTTGCGTTTTGCCTTCATTCGTGTTCATATTTTGAGGCGCCATCAATAATGGGCGACATAGCAAAACATCCAGTTCATGCTAAATGTGAGCTTAATTCTCAACTCTGGCCCTAGGTGAGTAAACTGTCGTCATTAACCGGTGTTATTTTCTCGGGCTTGAATGAATAGGGGTGCTGGGACCGTGGCATACAGGATTCGGCATACATGTAGTTATAAGCTTCGCTTCGCAGAGTTTTAGTTGCTTCAAATTATCCAAGGGTTTGTTCCGACTTTGTTCAGCCCCTACTACATGTAGTACTATGCTATGGCTTGTGTCCAGTTCGAAATTCTTTTTATTATTATTATGGGTTGCATTTTGCGTGGTTTTGCAACATAAATGTGCATGTATACTTTCATACTCGATACTACACATGTATAATTTGTGGTCAAGTGTAGTTTACGACTGCAATCATCGAAAATGTTCTATTCAGAAACGCCACATATAAACCTTGCTATCCTATGTCAATTTATTTGGTCCTGATCAGGGACACAGTACTTATCCACCAGATTCAGCTATAAAAATGCATCAAATACCATGACTTATCCC
The DNA here is from genome assembly GCA_030867875.1 of Actinernus sp. WN-2022. Taxonomy (NCBI): domain Eukaryota; kingdom Metazoa; phylum Cnidaria; class Anthozoa; order Actiniaria; family Actinernidae; genus Actinernus; species Actinernus sp. WN-2022. The sequence goes on along the minus strand of JAOWCC010000666.1, from coordinate 62,001 downwards.
CACCCCTGGGGCATTCCACCTTGATAAATGTAATTGTTAGTACTACCTTTCCCTGGCCCAGGTTTTTTTTGGGAGTTACTTTGACTAATGCAAAAGACACATCTTTGTTTATATGAATTTGCAGAGCTACAAGTAACACTGAGTGCCCAAGTACCTCAAGTGGATACCCTCAAGTAAAGGAAATTGATGTTCCACATTTTTTCTTTGTGGGCATGTCCGAACAGACTTTGAATATGGTGGATGAGTTGAACACAAAATTCCAGTGCCGATTATGCAAAGATGCAGGTTTGTAAGGCCTCACCTCATGCAGTCCTTTTATATTTCGTGTATTACTGGCTTTGATCAGATGCGGTTGTTTCAAGCACCATTAAAAAAAACAGTTTTCTTTTCAAATTCACATTTTTTCAGAGTTCAGAATTCAGAGTTTCACATTCAGTTTCAAACCATAGTTTAGCTAGTAAAGAAGACTTAAAATAAACGGTGGTCAGTTATATAACAGGTCAGTTCAGCTTTCACAGTAAATGGCAATTGGCTCATTTTTGTAGAAATAAAGTATTCACTAATTGGTGAATGCAATTCATATACTTTGAGAACTCTATAAATCCACATACAGTTGTATCAGTAAAGCAAGCTCAATAAATGTTTTGACTGTAGATTGCTTTACCATACTAATCTTGTTGATCAACTATGTTGCAGGAGTATTTTCTATTCAATATTTCATGTTGATACAGTGTATTATTTTGATTAATATTTTTCAAAGGTCGATTGGTGCCTGTCTACTACAAGGTTACTGGTTTGGGAGGTGCTGCAGAGATATCATTCCAGTGTGTTGGGTGTGCAGCAACTATCCACTATGGTAGCAGTAATGTGTCTCTCTTGGAATATAGAAGGAATTCTGTATCCCTTGCACTTGCACTGGCCTTTTTTATTTGGGGTGGTGGCTATGCCAGTTATTATAATGTGCTTCGTAAAGGACTTGGTATCAAGTGCCTAACAGATAAGCCTTTTTACAGAATTACTGAGGTGGCTATACATAAAGAACATTCTAGATGATGCTTGTGACACTGCCAAGAGAGAGATGCAGGACAAACCAGAAGAAGAAATTGGGAGCTGGAAGCGAGCAGTTACAACATCAGATGGGTGTTGGTTGATTAGAGGATTCCACAGCCAATGTGCTACCTTTGTCATTGTTAATTTCATTACCCAAGTTTTACTGTATTATGGTATCTGTGTATGAGAGGTGCAAATGATTTCTGATTCTGATTTGTGGCAGGGAACCTCCAAGGCAGCTGAGGGGCACCTAGCATATCTTTTGTTTTTCCAGGCCAAAGAGGAGGGCATGTCTGTAGCTGTCAATTGGCAGGATGCCGATTCATTTTTCCAGAACTCCTTTCGCGAGATATTTCCTGACAGTGACCTAAATAGAATAATGTTGTGTGGAGAGCATGTTGGGAGGCCTTATAGCAATAACGTTAAGGATTTTAAATCTAAAAAGCATTTAGATGTTGGGTACAGAGATAAGCACAAGAAGGAATTTCCTTCGGTAGAATCAGTTAAATGCCAGTGTGAAAGAAAACATAGCAGTAAGTGTGGCTGTTTTACAGATCAGTTCATTGCCAGTGCAAAACGAAACCACTTTTGTGTACTCAAGCAGTGTAATAATGATCCCAGTGAGTATGCTATGCGTATGATGAAACTTGGTAAGTATCATGCTCGAGACATTCACGAGTGGGTAGATGAAGCAGGGGATGCAGAGATGTGTGGATTTCATCCATCAGTTGATTGTTGTTGTGGCAAATGCAAGGTCAGCACAAATGCCACACAAGATGCTACACAAGACGGCAGTGATACCTCGGATGGCAAGGAACATGGAGACGAGTAAAGTGGAGACAAGGAAAGTGGAGATGAAGAAAGTGAAGATGGGGAAATGAAGCTGACCTGTGAGGGGGAAAAGTATCAGACGAAAGCTATACGCTCATACCCAATGCACAGCCTTGTGTGTGAGATTGAGTGTAAGCGTGTTGGAGGGAAAGCTGAACAAGTGATCCACAGAGAAATGGGAAGAGGCCACTCAAATCTCCCAGAATCCCGATTCAGTGTTCTGGCCAAGCTTAGGGGTGGAAAAGGTACAAATCTTCATCAGCTGCATTACGAGGCCATAACCAATATTGGCCTTTTGCAGGTAACATGAGCTATGCCTACAGGACTAAAGGACCCGAGTATCGTTGGGCCCTGGAGCTGTATAAAGCTATGAGTTTACCTGTTCCTGAAGGATTAATTGAACAGGTATAATTTTAATACATTGAATTTATGTAAAGAGTATACCAACCAGTAGATGTATAACATTAGCCAAGGAGTGACCAGTGCAAGAGCAATGTTACAGTGCCTGTCGACGGTATCAACGCTGTCTTCGATGTAAAAAAAAAACAATGGACATGAGAATTCCTAAAAAATATTGTAAGACGAGTATATGGAGGAAACTACACGAACATCGTTGTGGGGAATACATGTGCGTGGGCTGTGACCGTCTTGTCGAGTACGGTCATCTCTGCTACTTACAGCCTTATGTGGAAGAGCAAGACACTAAAGAATGCTTTCGATATCTGTTCTTTGACTTTGAAACCATGCCGTTTGAGGACCACCACACCGTTAATCTATTCGTCTGGATCAAGGTGTGCGAACAGTGTGAGAAGCAGCCCGTGTCGAAAGCATGCCCTCAATGTGGAATACGTCAACGCATCGGACATAGCATGAAAGAATTCTACACCTATGCACCGGTTCCTGAACATAGTGGGTATATCATGATGGCGCATAATTTTAAAGGCTATGACTCTTATCCTATTTTACAATATTTAATCGAGAATGGTCAACGTCCCAACGTCATGTACCAAGGTGCCAAAACAATCTATTTACAATTAAAGGATTTGAATATTTGCTTTAAGGACAGTGTGTGTTTCTTACCCATTCCCCTAGACGCTTTCAATAATTGGAATATTCCTTCTCTCTATTGGAACCTGGGATTGAGAAGAAGAAGAAAGAAAGGAGAACAAAGAGGGTGGAACAATAGAGCACGATGAGTCCTCTTCCATGTTCGATTTGGATCAGTGTGTGTCTTCCGCCACCTATTCTGTAGAGGAGGAGGGGTAGGAGGAGAAGGAACGTGCTTACACGTCTATCGAAGACGATCGTGCACACGATCATGAGAGGAATGGATACGACTGGTACAAAGGATGGGATGTGACCCTTTTAGAGGAAACGTATGTGGATGTCCGCAGTCCCCATGCAGTATCCGTTTCCTTTACGGAGGTGGATAAAGCCCAGGCATACGGTAAAGCCCTTGCTTTCCAAAAGGGGGACCCTAAGCAGGAGGAGGAGGAGAATGAGGAGTGGCGCTCAGCAGTAGAAGATTTGATGGACACGGTAGGGCGGCCGCCGCTCACCCCCTGCCATCATCGGGTTGTCGACGGGAAACGAAAAGGAGAAAAATAGAAAAAAATGGGGAAGAAGATGAGGAGGAGGAGGAGGAGGATGACTTTCACATCGAAAAGATGGACGGCAAACATAGCAAAACCTTTCGCATGACCAAGGCTTTTTACCGTAGTGAAATTCATATGAAACCTGTCTCCGAGGCTAAAGAAGCGGTCGAGAAAGCGTGAAAGGTTTTCGGTAAAGTTATCGATCACGTGAAAGACCATGTGGGGTGTGTAGAAGGAGACCGCCTACTACTGTCCATAACAGGCACTGGATTAAACAACAACATTACTCTACCTTATCTTACGCCCCATGAAGTGACGGCGGACCGTATGATGGATAAGATCGAGAAAGTCATGCAGTCCACCAATGAATTTATTTTGGAGGGAGTCATGGAGATTGACTTGAGCCATGTACGAAATCCTGTCGGAGGCGGTAAAGTAGGCCGAGCCCAAAGACGTGCCTTTATCACGATGAAGCAGACCGATGTCACGCGATGGCTTGGTAAGTTGCAGTGTAATAACACGTTTACTCTTAGTCGTTTCTATGTGGGGGAGGATAGTATTTACAAGGCGGTAACCCAAGGAGAGAAAATCGTGACCGACGGCGTTCCTTACACAAAAACACGTTAGTAGGACTGCAACGCATGACAGAACCCCCTGAAGGGAACACGAGTTGGTGTGAAAAAATGGATTCCTTGAGCGAATTCATGTTGGCCGAAAAAGGTATTCGGCTTGTTGTACTGAGTTATGAAAAGGATGACAATCCTTCCTACATCACCTTAGGGGTCACTGGAGAAGAGCCTGTCCTCTATTTATATTTCTGTCAGGGTGTGTTTCATCTGCTGCGCCCTCCCCAGAATTTGAAACATTATGTTTTGTGTGTCATGCTTTTTTTTTTTGGAAGCATCGTCGACGCGTCCACGAACACGTCTGTAGGACGGATGTTTAGGGGAAAATAACTACCATTTCTGTCAATAAGAAAAATTTGAGAGACATACGTTGTTATGCGATTGATGAAGATCATTTTGTAGACACTAAACGATCGGTCCTACGAATCGGTGTCGACGAGGAAGGATTGTGCTGTGCCCGGCTCTCGTGGTGGCACGAGACTGTCGTAGAGGTCTCTTCCGTAGACAATTGGGCGGCCCTAGAACTGAGAAGAAGAAGCCTTACAACTGTTTGCCAAATCAGGCGTTGTGCCAGGACCCTGCAGCATTCCGGAATTGATAAAGTTTCAGAAGGTATTCACACAATACCATCTGCATATTATTAAAGTGTTTAACCGTGAGATGATGTAGACCAGGATGTTGATGTTGTGGAAGATGTCTACCTGTACCTTCACTCGGAACATTATGATGTCATACGGTCTATGAAGGGCTTTTCATGCACCTCTTATTTTTGCCGACGATGCAATAAAGGTTATTCCGATGTCAAAAACCATCACACCTGTCTGAAAATATGCCATTACAGCAAGAATAAAGAATGTTTAGGGAATGATGATCAGGAGAAGGAAAAGCCCGTTTGGATTGTGTGTGACTCTTGTCACAGATCTTTCCCCACAGAAGCTTGTTTCCAAAGCCATCTGAAAATCAATGTTTCGACCAAGCAAGAGCAATGTTACAGTACCTGTCGACGTTATCAACGCTGTCTTCGATGTAAAAAAAGCAATGGACATGAGAATTCCTAAAAAATATTGTAAGACGAGTATATGGAGAAAACTACACGAACATCGTTGTGGGGAATACATGTGCGTGGGCTGTGACCGTCTTGTCGAGTACGGTCATCTCTGCTACTTACAGCCTTATGTGGAAGAGCAAGACTAAAGAATGTTTTCGATATCTGTTCTTTGACTTTGAAACCATGCCGTTTGAGGACCACCACACCGTTAATCTATTCGTCTGGATCAAGGTGTGCAAACAGTTTGAGAAGCAGCCCGTGTCGAAAGCATGCCGTCAATGTGGAATACGTCAACGTATCGGACATAGCATGAAAGAATTCTACACCTATGCGCTGGTTCCTGAACATAGTGGGTATATCATGATGCCGCATAATTTTAAAGGCTATGACTCTCGGGGGGTGGGGGGGCAGCGTAACCCTAGGTTACGGCAGTGTGGTAGGATTGGCAGAAATTAAGGTTAGATGGCGTAGTGGGAGATGGTACTGAGGGAGTTAGGGTTAACAGGGGATGTAATCTCGTACCCAGATCTACCACGGTCACACGGAAGGGAGATCTGGAAAAGTTCGATTCCACACATGCGCAGTAATCGCAAGGCCGAATATACCGGCCTGTTGCGAAATCTTAGTTGTATGATAACTAGTTGTATTGCTGTGGAAGTGAATTTTATACAGAAAGAATCTTAATTGTTCTCTTATCTGGGCAAAAAAAAGGTTCAAGGATACTTTAAAGAAAGCTCTGGAGTCTAGAAATTCCGCAGTTCAAAAGGAAAACCGAAACAAAAGGAGGCGACAGGAGACAGTTAAGTTGTGAACAGTAAAGGGTCTCATCCAAAAACCAAAGCATTGAAGGTATGAAACGATTATACAAAAGGACTGTAGGAACCCTGGAAAGTAACCATAATTTATTGCAGAACACATTAAATTAATTCACAACTACATTGGGTTTGGAGTTCCAACCTTGATGTGGCGTCTCATGAAAGCTGTTATGTGTTTAGTTGTATGTGTATAAAGTGTTCCCATCTCGAACACTTATCAAATCAGAAACCAGCAAAAAAGGATATAATAAGATACAATTTCCTAAATTCCAATTCGATCTGTGGATTAGCTGGGTCCTGACTTTGATCAGCAAGTTTACAAGAAACGTGGACAAGTTTTGTGGACGTTCATGACAGATATACATGTATTGGATATTTGGATAACGAATTGGATAAAGCTCGTTCCTATTGTAGGATAGTTACACGGAGTAATGCTTTTCGATTCGGCAGTGTAAGCATGGAAGAAACGGGCGAGAAAGCAAGGCAAAGATTGTGGGGAAGAACGTGATAGTACAACATCTCGTTCTGTTGGGTCTTCACGCAGCTTGAGACTAAGCAGCTGATTATCGATGAAAAGTTAAAGTTAAGAGCAGTTAACGGTCAGGCAGCAGTTTGACCGTTAAGAATAAGAACTGAAACGAAGGCGAGAAATTCTGGAGGCAGAAAGGGCACAAGTTTCTGTTGGTATTCATGGGCAAACACTGTTTGTTATTCCAAATGAAGTGGATTATAGGATACGTGAAATCCTCATCAAGGAGAAGAAATTTTCTTTAAATGATTCCCAAATCCAAGGTGGATAAATTGGGCCCGTCCCAAAGTTCCAGTAGAATCACAGTTTCCAGTGATATCAGAGCTTGAATATCACCAGAGGAGTAATGAGCAGGAAATTGTGCAAGCACTTACGACAAGTCGTTGCAATGCCCAAGATTGAATACTTCTGATTTGACAGTATATAACCTTCACTCACAACTTGGAGACTTCTTTGGAACGATGTAGATGTACATGTAGCTCAGATAACTCCACCAAACTTCAGATTCTAATCCAGCATTGTAGAGGGAAGGCAAGGGAGTCCATAGAAAGTTGTGTGAACTTACCAGCATCAGAGGGCTAAGGAGTGGCAAAAAACTTTACGAGAATTTCGGGAAGCCATATTTAATTGCAGAGGTGCACGTGGGAAAGTTGTGCGAGTTACTGTTTGAAGAAAACGTCATCTGCCAACCAAGAACATTTCGATCTTAAAACAGTGAAGACTGTTGGGAGAAATATCTTTGCTGATCATCCGATGAAGTCCATGACTGATACCGAAACTGCAATAAGACTTTTTACAACAACTGCCAAATTTTTCGCAATCTGATTGCCTTATTTTCATATGCAATATTTGGACAGACAACAAAAGCTGGCATCATTTGTCAAGGAGTGCGCATGCGGCTTTCATTTGAAGCAAAAAGTGTTTTCTTGTCTTAAAATTGACTATTTAGTTTGTTGTTGTTGTAAAAAACAAATTGAGGTTTTTTAAGTGTCTGTCCTAATATTGACAATGATTGCTATTGATGAGAGGAGGATTCAGACTTACTTGATAGATTAGTTACGACAGAACTGTACTGGCAGGCATCCAAAAACTGAGAAAGCAAAGTTGGTTGCTGACCTACATGTAGGCATTGATAGCCTACCTATTGAAACCACTCTTGGTCTTAAGTGAAACGTAGAGACCAATTCATATGGACAGTGCTTGTGTCAGTGTTGGTTACAGATGACGATAAAGACTACCAGCATCAAGAAGTGAATGAAATCACAAGGATTGAAAGGCTCTGGGAAACTGACTTTGACAACACTCCTGTTGGAACCAAGCTCTAAATGTCAATCCAGGATGAGCACGCTTTGCGCATTATGGAAGAACACTGAAAATGGTCGACAAACACTTCCAGGTTGCATTACCATGGCACCAACATCCACCGTTTCTACCAAACAATAAGTTGATGGGAAATAAATAAATAATGAATGGAAGTTTAAATAAACATTTGTGTTTTTCAATTTACAGTAATGGTACTACCGTAATTTGGTTGTGTGGAACCCAGTGATGGGAAATAAATAAACCATAAATGAGAGTTTAGATAAACATGTGTTTTTCAATTTACAGTACCAGTAATTTGCTTGTATTGATCCCAGTGATGGGAAATAAACAAATGAATTATGGAAGTTTAGAAAAACATGTGTTTTTCAATTTGCAGTAATGGTTGTGTGGATCCCAGAGTTGGGAAATAAATAAACAAGCCATGAATAGAAATTATGTAAACATTTGTTTTTCAATTTACAGTACCAGTAATTTGGTTGTGTAGATCCCAGTGATGGGAATTAAATAAACCATGAATGGGAGTTTAGATAAACATGTGTTTTTCAAATTACAGTAATGGTAATTTGGTTGTGCAGATCCCAGTGATGGGAAATAAATAAACCAAGAATAGAATTTTAGATAAACATGTGTTTTACAATTTACAGTACCAGTAATTTAGTTGTGTAGATCCCAGTGATGGGAAATAAATAAAAGAATGGGTTTTGATAAACATTTGTGTTTTTCAATTTACAGAACCACTAATTTAGTTATGTAGATCCTAGTAATGGGAAATAAATAAATATAATTTTAGATAAACCTGTGTTTTTTAATTTACAGTAATAGTAATTTAGTTGTGTAGATCCCAGTAATGGGAATTAAATTAAATAAATAATAAATGGAAGTTTAGATAAACATTTCTGTTTTTCAATTTACAGTAATGGTAATTTGGTTGTGTGGATCCCAGAGTTGGGAAATAAATAAACCATGAATAGAAATTAGATAAACATTTGTTTTTCAATTTACAGTACCAGTAATTTAGTTATGTAGATCCCAGTGATGGGAAATAAATAAATAATGGATGGCAGTTTAGATAAACATTTGTGTATTTCAATTTACAGTAATGGTACAACTGTAATTTGGTAGTGTGGATCCCAGTGATGGGAAATAAATAAACCATGAATAGAAGTTAGATACACATGTGTTTTTCAATTTACAGTAATGGTACAACTGTAATTTGCTTGTGTGGATCCCAGTGAGGGGAAATACATAAACCATGAATAGGTTAGATAAACATGTGTTTTCAATTTACAGTGACAGGAAATAAATAAACCATGAATGGAAGTTTATATAAATATGTTTCTCAATTTTCAGTACCAGTAATTTTGTTGCATAGATCCCAGTGATGAGAAATAAATAAATCACAAATAGAATTTTAGATAAACATTTTTGTTTTTAAAGTTACAGTGATAGTAATTTAGTTGTGAAGATCCCAGTGATGGGAAATAAATAATAGGACCGTTAGTCCTTCTTCTTTGTTCATTCATGTGTATAAGTAATTTCAATTCAGTAGTTATTTGCTTTGGTGCTGTATAGCCGGTAAGTTTCTCTCGCTTTCTCACTTTCTCTGTTCCTTTCGGGTTTAGTTCTGCTCAGTCTACTTTACTTTACATGTGCAATGTATATATCTATTGACCTTTTTTTTTTCAGTCGTGTGTAATTCTCTAGAAAACAGCTCCGAGAGGTGTGTGTGGTCGGCATAATTATGGTAATAACATAACCTTAGCGAATTATTTGAGTTTAAACGAATGTGCCCGCTATTGTTTTTGGCTTAAGTGTTTGGATTTATAAATCGGCTTCTGCTAATATGTCACTGGATGAGGGAGTAGCAGAGAATTTAGAAGCAGTAACTAATTCAAGGTCAGCCTTTATTGGAATGTTAACGAGGCCTTATAACCAGATTCAAAGTTTGTTGGGCGAATCAAGCTGCATGTGGGTTGAATTACAGCAAAGACTGGCAAGTTTACAAGATGGTGGCCAATAAGGCTCGCAAAGGGCTATGGGTTTTACAAGTTCTAGTTTCCCAGGAAATGGGTAGACTTAAAGCGAGGATTTAGGAAGCATGGGTACTAGACCGTAGTTAATGCCGCCGACTTTCAAGTTCAAGAGATTACAAGCTTTCGATCCATGTGTGTTTTATCAAGGTTTCTTGCAAATTTGTTGCTGTTTGAAGGCATGTTATTTGCAGAAAATGACGATCTCACTCATGGTGGTTACTACTCCAAGTAAGCATTTTTATTTTTTTTGTTATTCAAACCTTCAGGTTGAATTCTAAAGCCATACGATTTTAGCCCGAGGTATCCTCTCTTAAAATATGTATTTATTCATGTGATTCACCTTTGTTTGAAAAAAAAATTCAATACCGTTCTGGCGGAACCCGTGATTAGGAAGAAACCACCACGTTTCCCTCTATGCGCCTACAACAGAGAAAAGAAGAAGCAAGAAGGATGCCTTATCAAAGAAATACTTGAACTAGATGCGAACCTCATACAGCTCAAAGGCCAGGTAGAAGAGAAGCATCAAGAGCTGAAGAAAGCCAATAATGAGGTACACTTACTCGAAGAACGACTCAGAAGAAGAAAGCGAAAAGTTAGTAAATTAGCTGAAAATTGTGTAGTTCGAATTTACAGTAAACATACGAGAGTAAGAAATATTCCCTTTTGATTCAGTCTTAATTAAACCTAATAGTAATTAAAGATTTAGTGGCTTATTGAACAGAAGTTTCAGGTTTTTTTTACTTCCAGCTACTAGGTCTTAAATATAATTCTATATAATTTCCCTACAGTTAATTATTTAGATGTTGCTCTGAATGGAATTGTCTAAAAATATAAGCTTAAATTGTAATGTGGCTGGTTGTAGGCTGTAGTTATTGTTAATTCAAATAAGGTAAAGTAGATATTTTTTAGGCACAGACAAATTAAGTAGATATTTTTATGTTGTAAGTATATTATTTTTTTGGTTTGCACTTGAACATACACAATAAACACTCTTTCTCGCAGGGTAATCAATAGTGTGATTCCTGAATTGTAATTGGGTTAATTACTGATTACACACAGGCTGCTGAGCTTGCAAATGTGATTGAGGGAGATGAGAATCAAGTGTTACCAAAAGTTGCAAGGGCACCAAATGTACATGTAACAAGCAAATTAGAAAATGAGTCAAGTGATAAATTAGAACTTTCAATGGCACAGTCACTAAGAAGAAGGAAAAAGTATTTGGCTTCATTGAGAAGGATACACTGTCCAGGAACCACTAAAAGACATGAACAAAGGCCAGTCCTTGATGGTTGATGGACTACTTTGGTTGGTACAGCTTCAAAGCAAGAAATATCAAACTACATTTCTCATTCAGAGATATGTACCAATCACATGTTGCCAAGAATTGTAAATAGTAAAGATGTAAGAAACCAGTAAGGCAAATCAGGTTCGAAGCATACATGTATGAAGGAGGACTAATGAGCAAGAGAAAGTACACCAGCATAAGAAAATGTACTGATGTTGTTGAAGAGGCCAAAACTGTTAGGAAGAATGTAAAGACCGATTTCATGAAGGGGTGTGAGATTCCAAGGATTGTTGCTTACAAGAGTCTTATGAAAATAGTCAAGAGCATTGACATTGGAGAAGTGTTTGACTTTGAAACCCTTGCTGCAAAACTGTCTGTTGCTCCTGCACCAGGTGTCTATAGATCTTTAAAGTCATTCCTGTTAAGACTTGCAGATCACTATTTATTTCTTCATGAAAAGAAACCTTGCCTTCACTGGTTTGATGATGAGGAGGGTATTTCGAGTGGCTTTAGGAGCAGATGGCGCACCATTTGGGAAAGATGAAACTGCAACAGGTAATATATCACTGACAATATATACAATGTAGTCTATTAATTTTTAAATTATGTGGTGCTGTTGTTTCTCAGAGTTATGGAAACCCAACAATAAATAGGAATTAAATAAAGAAAAGGTCAAGCAAGGACAAAAACTAAATAAATATACATGTATAAATATAAAATAAATAGTTTAAATATAAAATTATTAAATAAAGAGAACTTGACCACCCCTTTCCTTCTCCGCTCTTCACAGATTTAACAGAGGTAAGTACATATCATTATTAGAAAAATCAAAACCTCTCAATTGCTCACTTCAGCATTTTATTTTGTTTTGTTTTTCACATAATTTTTCAATTTTCTTGATTTCATTGAGTTAGCTAGTTTAGGAAAATTATAAATCCAGGGCCATTAGGCCATTCAAAATAATTAAAATAACAACACAAATATTTAATTTTGATTTTGATTTCCCTGGTATTGATGGTTTGCACCTGACGGCATGGCAGCCATGTTGGTGGTAGTTTACAATAGATTACTCATTAGGTTCTTTTGTTAGTGGCACCAACATGGCCGCCATGCCTTTGTTATTTGAATCTCTGGGGATTGATTGCAAACCAAGAACTTAATTTCATGATAATGTATATTTCACGTTATTAGTTTAAATATTAAAAAATACTTTTACAGCATACCTGGTGAGTTTTCTCAATCTACTTCACCAAGTACAAAGTTGCAATGACAACCATCTGCTTGCGGGTGCTAACTGTGTAGAGGATAGTCCACTCATGAAAAAGTACACAGAACACTTGAGGCAGGAAATGGAGGAGATTGATGGAATGAAATTAACCACCGAGAAAGGGCATGAAGTTATTTTTAAGTTTGAGCTACATGTACTTCCTTCAGATATGAAGTGGGCTTCATCTATGTCTGGAGAGCTAAATAACGCAGCAATGTATTTCTCATCATTTGCTAATGTTAGCCAGGACAATAAAGGTACAATTGGTGGCTGCATTGGAGGCTCAGAAGCAACTTGGAAACCATGGGACTACAAAGAAAGAGTTGAAACTTGTGGAAACTTACAAGAGTACTCTAAAAGATCCAGATGGAAAGCAACGGAGTAATGTGACCAAGTTTATTTCAAAGAACAGATCTAGACAGGAATTTGTGCCTCCACTAGGTAAGTACAATGTATGTTGACTTAATAAAGGCTGAGCCCCTGCACAACAACAATAATGCATGGCAGCATTGGTTTTTTTATTTTGGTTTCCATAGCAATGCAATACACAGATCAAAACCTTTTGAAATCTGCAAAAACAGTTGGTGATCTGCCAAATTCATCTTCTTTGATCAAATTTCTAAATTGTATAAAAGACGTCGTGAAGTGTGGAAGGCTGTTCAAATCCTTTTCTAGATGGTTCAGTGAAAAGAGAAAGGGAGGAGTGCCTTTTTTCCTCCCCAATCCGGGTTCTGCTTAGCACCAGCAACTTAACACAGGGCTCTTTCCTTAAATTGCATACCTTGCTATATACTGGCATTCATTTAAGAAATGCTGCATCCATTTATACGCGAGTTGAAATAACAAATGAAGATGTAAAAAAACTAAAAGCAATGTGCCAGAACTACTTTAGTGGCACATGTCTGTTGCTGAAGGGATCAAATCCAACTACATGGACCATGGGTTATGCTATTCCTTACCATACAAACCAAATGTACAACACACTTGGTTTTGGACTCGGCTTAAATTCCATGCAAGGATTAGAGGCCAAACATGTAAAGCTGAAGCAATACATTGAGAACACTTGCAGTGGCAGAAAGCACCAGCAGTGGTGGATTGTTTTCCGGCATGAGTTTGTAAGTATGATATGGCTAAGGGAGATGGACCCATTAAGTGTGACATATGGGGGAGGGAAACAGAATTTAGGAGATTCTTATATTCCCAAGAGAGTGGCAATGAAGGACAAGAGATACTGCTATTGTGGACTTCTGAAGCTAAATGAGGATGATGAAGGCTGTGAAATATGCTGCAGTGATATGATGAAGTTGGTAAAAAAAACTGTTGCAGAAGGAAAAGTCTCCAGTACTTTGGCAGCCTATTTGAAATAATACATGTCTACCAGCCTGCAATTTGAGATTACAATGTTTGTATTGAATTATGAACAAATACAGCCTGCTGTACTAGCCAGCCTCTAAAACAATTGGAGAACATAATTATTATCTGGTTACTGAAACACAAGAATACTGAACCACACTGGCCCTTAACTTGATGACAAAACAGGTATGTTTTCAATTATTTAAGATCTTTCTTTATGCAAGATGAAAGGGCATTGGCATGTTCTCTTTTTGCATGTTTATGGACCTAAACTCTGTCTCAGTCCATAAAGACATAAAAAAAAAAAGATTTCTACCAATTTCCTCCCATTTTCATCTTAAGCTTGGTCAACAACCTCCATATCAAGAATTAGGTGTGTGTTCTCAGCAAATGAGAATCAAGATACATGTAGTAACTAAATGTAAAATAATAATTATTATAATATAGATGCGATAGTACGTGCGCTCTGATTGGCTAAAAAGCTGTTTTATCAGAGTATATAACGTGGTTTGCCGTGTTTTATTGTTTTAAACTGGCGTCACGTGCGTAAATCTATATTATAAAACAGATAAAGAAGCCTTAAAACCACGTATAAACTGTCATAAAACACACCAGTCATTTGAGAACACTCGGAAAATGTTGAAAGCATGCCTGCGACTTTAACCCAGTTAAAGTTTGAGCAGTTAAGGATCAGGCAGCAGTTTGACCGTTAAGAACAAGAACTGAAACGAAGGTGAGAAATTCTGGAAGCAGAAATGGATGCTGAAAGGGTACAAGTCTCTGTTGGTATTCATGGGCAAACACTGTTTGTCATTCCAAATGAAGTGGATTGTAGGATACGTGAAATCCCCATACACATGTAGCTCATCATTGCATAGATCCCAGTGATGAGAAATAAATAAACCATGAATGGAAGTTTAGATAAACATTTATGTTTTTCAATTTACAGTACCAGTAATTTAGTTGTGTAGATCCCAGTGATGGGAAATAAATAATAAATAGAATTTTAGATAAACATGTGTTTTTCACGTTACAATACCAGTAATTTAAATGTAGTTGTGTAGATCCCAGTGATGGGAAATAAATAAACCAAGAATGGATTAGTTAGATAAATGTTTATGTTTTTCAATTTACAGTACCAGTAATTTGGTTGCGTAGATGCCCAGAGTTGGAAATAAAGAAACATGAATGAAAATTTTGATAAGATGTGTTTCGAATTTAGTTATGTAATCGAATTTTAGATAAACATGTGTTTTTCAATTTACAGAACCAGTAATTTGGTTGTGTAGATCCCAGTGATAGGAAATAAATAAACCATGAAGGGAAGTGTAGCCACCAAATAACATATTTGCGTCCGTGCCTGTGTTTTGAGTTTGTTGTTGTACTGTAATCGTCAGTTATTGTCCGTCAATCATTCTTCTTTGTTCATTCATGTGTATAAGTAATTTAAATTCAGTAGTTATTTGCTTTGGTGCTGTATAGCCGTTTAGTTTCGGGTTTAGTTCTGCTCAGTCTACTTTACTTTATATATCTATTGACCACATATTTTATTTCTGTTGTGTGTAATTCTCTAGTTAACAGCTCTGAGAGCCAAGTGTGTGGTCGGCATATGGCAATGGCTAACCTTAGCGAATTATTTTGGATTTAAGCAACGTGGCCGCTAAGCTTTTGGCTTCAGTGTTTGGATTTGTAAGTCGGCTTCTGCTAATATGTCAGTGGATGAGGGAGTAGCAGAGAATAAATTTTCTTCAAGTGATTCCCAAATCCAAGGTGGATAAATTGGGCCCGTCCCAAGTTCCAGTAGAATCACAGTTTCCAGTGATATCACAGCTTGAATATCACCAGAGGAGTAATAAGCAGGAAATTGTGCAAGCACTTACGACAAGTCGTCGCAATGCCCAAGATTGAATACTTCTGATTTGACAGTATAATTATAACCTTCACTCACAAATTTGAGACCTCTTTGGAACGATGTTCATGTAGCTCGGATGACTCCACCAAACTTCAGATTCTAATCCAGCATTGTACAGGGAAGGCAAGGGAGTCCATAGAAAGTTGTGTGAACTTACCAGCATCAGAGGCCTATGGAGTGGCAAAAAACCTTTACGAGAGAATTTCGGGAAGCCAGATTTAGTTGCAGAGGTGCACGTGGGAAAGTTGTGCAAGTTACTGTTTGAAGAAAACGGCATCTGCCAACCAAGCACATTTCGATCCTAAAACAGTGAGGACTGTTGCGAGAAATATGTATGCTTATCATCCGATGAAGTCCATGACTGATACCGAAACTGCAATAAGACTTTTTACAACAACTGCCAAATTTTTCGCAATCTGATTGCCTTATTTTCATATTTTCATATTTGGACAGACAACAAAAGCTGGCATCATTTGTCAAGGAGTGCGGACTCGGCTTTCATTTGAAGCAAAAAGTGTTTTCTTGTTGTAAAATTGACATTTAGTTTGTTGTTGTGGTAAAAAACAAATTGACGTTTTTTTATGTGTCTGTCCTAATATTGACAATGATTGCTATTGATGAGAGGAGGATTCAGACTTACTTAATAGATTAGTTACGACAGAACTGTACTGGCAGGCATCCAAAAACTGAGAAAGCAAAGTTGGTTGTTGACCTAGGCATTGATAGCCTACCTATTGAAACCACTCTTGGTCTTAAGTGGAACATAGAGACTGACCAATTCATATGGACAATGCTTCTGTCAGTGTTGGTTACAGATGACGATAAAGACTACCAGCATCAAGAAGTGAAGGAAATCAAAAGGATTGAGTTAGAAAGGCTCTGGGAAACTGACTTTGACAACACTCCTTTTGGAACCAAGCTCTAAATGTCAATCCAGGATGAGGACGCTTTGCGCATTATGGAAGAAACACTGAAAATGGTTGACGGACACTTCCTGGTTGCATTACCATGGCACCAACATCCACCATTTCTACCAAACAATAAGTTGATGGGAAATAAATAAATAATGAATGGAACTTTTGATAAACATTTGTGTATTTCAATTTACAGTAATGGTACAACTGTAATTTGCTTCTGTGGATCCCAGTGAGGGGCAATATATAAACCATGAATAGAGGTTAGATAAACATTTGTGTTTTCAATTTACAGTGATGGGAAATAAAATTAATAAACCATGAATGGAAGTTTAGATAAAGATTTGTTTTTCAATTTACAGTACCAGTAATTTTGTTGCATACATGTACACTGTAGATCCCAGTGATGAGAAATAAATAAATCACAAATAGAATTTTAGATAAACATTTTTGTTTTTAAAGTTACAGTAATTTAAAGTTACAGTAATAGTAATTTAGTTGTGTAGATCCCGTGATGGGAAATAAATAAATAATAAATGGAAGTTTAGATAAATATTTTTGTTTTTAAAGTTACAGTAATAGTAATTTAGTTGTGTAGATCCCGAGATGGGAAATAAATAAATAATAAATGGAAGTTTAGATAAGCATTTTTGTTTTTCAATTTACAGTACCAGTAATTTGGTTGTGTGATGGGAAATAAATAAACCATGAATGGAAGTGTAGCCACCAAATAGCATGCTTACGTGCGAGCGTGTGTTTCGAGTTTGTTGTTGTACTGTAATCATCAGTTATTGACCGTTAGTCATTCTTCTTTGTTCATTCATGTGCATAAGTAATTTCAATTCAGTAGTTATTTGCTTTGGTGCTGAATAGCTGGTAAGTTTCTCTCGCTTTCTCACTTTCTCTGTTCCTTTCGGGTTTAGTTCTGCTCAGTCTACTTTACTTTATATACAATGTATCTATATAATTGACCATAATTATATTTTATTTCTGTCGTGTGTAATTCTCTAGAAAACAGCTCCGAGAGCCGAGTGTGTGATCGGCATATGGTAATGTATAACCTTAGCAAATTATTTGGGTTTATGCGAACGACTGGCCGCTATAGTTTTTGGCTTTAGTGTTTGGATTCGTAAGTCGGCTTCTGCTAATACATGTATGTCACTGGATGAGGGAGTAGCAGAGAATTTAGAAGCAATACGTAAATCAAGGTCAGCCTTTATTGGAGTGTTAACGAGGCCTAATAACCAGATTCAAAGTTTGTTGGGTGAATCAAGCTGCATGTGGGTTGAATTACAGCAAAGACTGGCAACTTTACAAGAAACGTGGACAGGTTTTGTGGACGTTTATGACAGATATATTGGATATTTGGATAACAAACTGGATAAAGCTTGTTCCTACGATAGTTACATGGAGCAAGTTCAACGAAAAATGCGTGACAGTGAAAGCATGGAAGAAACGGGCGAGAAAGCAAGGCAAAGATTGTGGGGAGGAACATGATAGTACAACATCTCGTTCTGTTGGGTCTTCACGTAGTTCGAGACTAAGCAGCCAATTATTGATGAAAATAGAGGAACTACCTTTAACCCAGTTAAAGTTTGAGCAGTTAAGGATCACTGTATCCCAGTGATGGGAAATAAATAAATAATGAACGGCAGTTTAGAAAAACATTTGTGTATTTCAATTTACAGTAATGGTACAACTGTAATTTGGTTGTGTGGATCCCAGTATGGGAAATAAATAAACCATGAATAGAAGTTTGATAAAGATGTGTTTTTGAATTTACAGTAATGGTACAACTGTAATTTGGTTGTGTGGATCCCAGTGATGGGAAATAAATAAACCATGAATAGAGATTACATGTAGATAAACATTTGTGTTTTCAATTTACAATAATGGTAATTTGGTTGTGTAGATCCCAGTGATGGGAAATAAATAAACCATGAATGGAAGTGTAGATACCGAAACTGCAATAAGACTTTTTACAACTGCCAAATTTTTCGAAATCTTATTTTCCTATGCAATATTTGGACAGACAACAAAAGCTGGTGTCAATTTGTCAAGGAGTGCGCATGCGGCTTTCATTTGAAGCAAAAAGTGTTTTGTTGTTGTAAAATTGACTATTTAGTTTGTTGTTGTTGTAAAAAACAAATTGAGGTTTTTATGTGTCTGTCCTAATATTGACAATGATTGCTATTGATGAGAGGAGGATTCAGACTTACTTAATAGATTAGTTACGACAGAACTGTACTGGCAGGCATCCAAAAAGTGAGAGAGCAAAGTTGGTTGTTGAACTACATGTAGGCATTGATAGCCTACCTATTGAAACCACTCTTGGTCTTAAGTGAAACGTAGAGACCAATTCATATGGACAGTGCTTGTGTCAGTGTTGGTTACAGATGACGATAAAGACTACCAGCATCAAGAAGTGAATGAAATCACAAGGATTGAAAGGCTCTGGGAAACTGACTTTGACAACACTCCTGTTGGAACCAAGCTCTAAATGTCAATCCAGGATGAGCACGCTTTGCGCATTATGGAAGAACACTGAAAATGGTCGATGAACACTTCCAGGTTGCATTACGATGGCACCAACATCCACCGTTTCTACCAAACAATAAGTTGATGGGAAATAAATAAATAATGAATGGAAGTTTAGATAAACATTTGTGTTTTTCAATTTACAGTAATGGTACTACCGTAATTTGGTTGTGTGGATCCCAGTGATGGGAAATAAATAAACCATAAATGAGAGTTTAGATAAACATTTGTGTTTTTCAATTTACAGTACCAGTAATTTGCTTGTATTGATCCCAGTGATGGGAAATAAACAAATGAATTATGGAAGTTTAGATAAACATTTGTGTTTTTCAATTTGCAGTAATGGTTGTGTGGATCCCAGAGTTGGGAAATAAATAAACAAACCATGAATAGAAATTAGATAAACATTTGTTTTTCAATTTACAGTACCAGTAATTTGGTTGTGTCTATCCCAGTGATGGGAATTAAATAAACCATGAATGGCAGTTTAGATAAACATGTGTTTTTCAAATTACAGTAATGGTAATTTGGTTGTGCAGATCCCAGTGATGGGAAATAAATAAACCAAGAATAGAATTTTAGATAAACATGTGTTTTACAATTTACAGTACCAGTAATTTAGTTGTGTAGATCCTAGTGATGGGAAATAAATAAAAGAATGGGTTTTGATAAACATTTGTGTTTTTCAATTTACAGAACCACTAATTTAGTTATGTAGATCCTAGTAATGGGAAATAAATAAATAGAATTTTAGATAAACCTGTGTTTTTTAATTTACAGTAATAGTAATTTAGTTGTGTAGATCCCAGTAATGGGAATTAAATAAAATAAATAATAAATGGAAGTTTAGATAAACATTTCTGTTTTTCAATTTACAGTAATGGTAATTTGGTTGTGTGGATCCCAGAGTTGGGAAATAAATAAACCATGAATAGAAATTAGATAAACATTTGTTTTTCAATTTACAGTACCAGTAATTTGGTTGCAAGATCCCAGTGATGGGAAATAAATAAATAATGGATGGCAGTTTAGATAAACATTGGCGTCAATTTGTCAAGGAGTGCACATGCGGCTTTCATTTGAAGCAAAAAGTGTTTTGTTGTTGTAAAATTGACTATTTAGTTTGTTGTTGTTGTAAAAAACAAATTGAGGTTTTTATGTGTCTGTCCTAATATTGACAATGATTGCTATTGATGAGAGGAGGATTCAGACTTACTTAATAGATTAGTTACGACAGAACTGTACTGGCAGGCATCCAAAAAGTGAGAGAGCAAAGTTGGTTGTTGAACTACATGTAGGCATTCATAGCCTACCTATTGAAACCACTCTTGGTCTTAAGTGGAACATGATAGAGACTGATCAATTCATATGGACAATGCTTGTGTCAGTGTTGGTTACAGATGACGATAAAGACTACCAGCATCAAGAAGTGAAGGAAATCACAAGGATTGAGTTAGAAAGGCTCTGGGAAACTGACTTTGACAACACTCCTTTTGGAACCAAGCTCTAAATGTCAATCCAGGATGAGGACGCTTTGCGCATTATGGAAGAAACACTGAAAATGGTTGACGGACACTTCCTGTTTGCATTACCATGGCACCAACATCCACCGTTTCTACCAAACAATAAGTTGATGGGAAATAAATAAATAATGAATGGAACTTTAGATAAACATTTGTGTTTTTCAATTTACAGTAATGGTACAACTGTAATTTGGTTGTGTGGATCCGAGATTTGGGAAATAAAAAAACAAATGGAAATTTATATAAAGCTGTGTTTCGAATTTACAGTTATGTAAGAGTAATTTGGTTGTGTAGATCCCAGTGATGGGAAATAAATAAATAATGAATAGAATTTTAGATAAACATGTGTTTTTCAATTTACAGTAATGGTACAACTGTAATTTGGTTGTGTGGATCCCAGCGATGGGAATTAAATAAACCATGAATATAAGTTTAGTTGCATGAACATCTGTTTTTCAATTTACAGTACCAGGAATTTGTTGTATGGATCCCAGTGTTGGAAAATAAATAAACCATAAATGAGAGTTTAGATAAACATTTGTTTTTCAATTTACAGCACCAGTAATTTGGTTGTGTAGATCGGGAAATAAATAAACCATGAATGAGAGTTTAGATAAACATTTGCGTTTTCCAAATTACATTAATGGTAATTTGCTTGTGTACAGATACATGTACCAGAGTTGGAAAATAAAAAAGAAATGGCAATTTAGATACATGTAGATGTGTTTCGAATTTACAGTTATGTAAGAGTAATTTGGTTGTTTAGATCCCAGTGATAAGAAATAAAATAAATAATGAATGGCAGTTTAGATAGACATTTGTGTATTTCAATTTACAGTAATGGTACAACTGTAATTTGGTGTGAATCTCAGTGATGGGAAATAAATAAACCATGAATAGAAGTTAGATAAACATTTGTGTTTTCAATTTACAGTGATGGGAAATAAATAAACCATGAATAGAAGTTTAGATAAAGATTTGTTTTTCAATTTACAGCGGTAATAGTAATTTAGTTGTGTAGATCCCAGTGATGAGAAATAAATAAATCACAAATAGAATTTTAGATAAACATTTTTCTTTTTAACGTCACAATAATAGTAATTTAGTTGTGTAGATCCCGTGATGGGAAATAAAAAAATAAAAAATGGAATTTGAGATAAACCTGTGTTTTTAAAGTTATAGTAATGGTAATTTGGTTGTGTAGATCCCAGTGATGAGAAATAAATAAATCACAAATAGAATTTTAGATAAACATTTTTATTTTTAACGTTACAATAATAGTAATTTAGTTGTGTAGATCCCGTGATGGGAAATAAATAAACCATGAATGGAAATGTAGCCACCAAATAGCATGTTTGCGTGCGAGTGTGTGTTTCGAGTTTGTTGTCGTACTGTAATCTTTAAATAGTTATTGACCGTTAGTCATTCTTCTTTCTTCATTCATGTGTATAAGTAATTTAAATTCAGTAGTTATTTGCTTTGGTGCTGTATAGCCGGTAAGCTTCTCTCACTTTGTTCCTTTCGGGTTTATACCCCGTTCACACCAAAGAGTTAAACATGTTTAAAAGGCATTTAATTAAACGAGTTTAAAAAATACCCGTTCACATCGCGCACGCTCCTGAACTAAACTGGTTTTAAGCCGGGTTAACTAAACTACCTCGGCGAGGTAGTTTAAAACTTGTCTAACAAAGATGGCGGAAGAGCGCAATAGGGGGCGGAAGTGGGAGAAGGAGACAATCTTATTACTGGAGAAATGGGTTGACGATAACATCCAAGAATGCACGAGAAAAAAGCCGATATGGCAAGAAATCAGCCGATATTTACAGGCTTCTGGCTACGAGGATAGAGAGGCAAATGCTTGTAAAACAAGAATTCATACATTGATTTCGGCGTATCGCTTATACAAAGATGAGATATCCCGAACAGGAAATGCCAAACCAAAGAAAAAAAAACTTTCTTTGAGGAATTGGACATTCTCTTATCAGGCAAGCCAGCCCACTACTCAACCAGTTTTCGTCATAAACTCTACGAAAATATCAGATGAAAAAGAAGTAGAGGAAGAGGAGGGGGAAGACGATGACAACTCGAGCGCGTCCAGCGATGTAGACGAGCAAGTTCCTAAAAAACAACATTATCCTGTCCTGGGTAAAGAGAGACAGCGGCGGAGATTTCCTTCCTGTTCCGGCGGTAGCCGATTGTTTTGTTTTTGTTCTGCATCATATATCACATGACATTTTTTCGTCATGTGACTATTTAATTTTAGTAACAAGATGGTGGCCATCTTTGCTCAAATATCGAGTCGAAGTAGCACTGAAAAACCTAACAATGCTTTGGGAGAAAGACTCATTTGCAAAAGAAAAAGCTTTTCTTTATGTAGGCAAGGTTTCATGTCAGACAAGGAGAAATATGGAGCTCGTTTTATGCATGTGTGTGCAGATTTTATAGTAGTCAGGATGCAGTTTACAACACAAGCTCTTTGTTTGTGTCAGAAATTTCTTTGCTAGCAGTAGCACAGCCAAACGAAAAGTTGACACGGACATTTCTTTTGACCGGCCCTTTTATCAAATGTACATGGATGATACAGCCCAATTTATTTAAGAGATTATTTTAAGGCTTTAATTAGGACTTTTGTTTACAAACCCTTTCACGGCCCTTACCAAAATCGGGTACACAAAAGTATACCTTCACCTGTACCTAAGGTATACCCCAAATGTACCTATGTGAGATTAGGTACAATCTAGGTATACCAAGAATGGACCTCAATGTTTTAGTTGAGTGTTTGAGGTATACTTAAGGCACACTCCACTGTACTCCAAATGTACCTTAAATACTCTTGGATAAACCTCAAGGAATGGGGTACACTTGAGGTACACTTTACATGTACCCCAAATGTAAATCTCCATACTCCTGCATAAACCTCAAGGAATGGGTACACTTGAGGTACACTTCACATGTACCTCTCCATAGTACTGCATAAACCTCAAGGAATGGGTACACTTGAGGTACACTTCACATGTACCCCAAATGTACCTCTCCATAGTCCTGCATAAACCTCAAGGAATGGGTACACTTGAGGTACACTTCACATGTACCCCAAATGTACCTCTCCATAGTCCTGCATAAACCTCAAGGAATGGGGTACACTTGATGAGGTACACTTCACATGTACTTTAATTACTTCTGGAGAATCAGATAATTTTATATATTTTTACATGGCTAAAGTGAACAATCTGCACCGAAAAAAAGTGGTCGTAAGTGGTCGGTAAAACTGTGTCGGTAAGTGGTCGGTAAGTGGTCGGTAAGTGGTTGGTAACATAATTGCCACCAAAATACGCATGACAAAACATATGACAAAAAGCCACTAAAACATATGACAGACAAACCACTGAAACGTATATGACAGAAAAACATATGATCGTGGTGTTTATAAATTCACTTATTCAGTGCATAAATTACGACACAACATATTTCAGACAGATAAGTAATATTTATTAATCAAAATTAAATTGATTTCCTAATATTCTTTCTTGAAATTAATTTATTCAGGACTGCATGAGTTAAATTAAAGCAGGGTTAAAGAATGAAAATATTTCACGATTGCGATATCGATTTTAGCCATCATCGACCACAGGCTACTCAAACGTAAGGTTTTTGATTAACCGTTTATTTTACAAGATGACTGGGAATTTATAGTTTTTAGAAATTGCAATAATTCTGTAAATATTGAAATAAAAGAAATTAGACTTTACTTGTGTGTTTGTCAGTTAATATGCTGTGTCTGTGTGCAATTTCAGCGCATTCGGGTGATTATTTCTTCCTAATCAAAAACCTTACGCTCGGGTAGCCTGTGTATCAACAATACCTTGGAATGTGCCCGCATGTTTCAACAGTTGGTCAGCAGTAACCACATCAAAACAAGATGGCGGACCCTAACGTAGCGAACTGGCGTCTTGAAGTTAAACCATTTGATGACTAGTTCTTCTTATTCTCGTGCCATCAAAACCTTTTCCTTTCTGGATAAGCAGGCATTTAGGAAAAGAGGAGTGCTTTCCCGACTTTTTTAATCAAGGAAACCGTTCAAAGGTGGCTCAAAGATGCATCCGTAATTGAACACCGAGTATTTTTGGAATGTCACTGTCGGCATCATAACCAATCAGATTACCGGAACAGTTCTGGCGCTCAAAATGTGAAGTCGTTAAATTTCCAACGGTCTTTGCTCAGGAGGGATATGTTCAACAAATACCCGCAACCATATCAGACGTGCGTTCTTCTTCTTTATTGGAATCCTCAGGATATTACTCGCATATTTAAGGTAAATTGCTTGTGAATTAATTGTGTTTTGTGATCATGGTCATGGATGTAGACAGTAGAGCAAAACCTTTGGACTTTGGTAATTTTTACATCATAATTTCTTGTACATGTTCATCGCCTAGTTGTACCTCTGATCTGTGCATGATCACGAGCTAGTCTCGATCAGTTGCTTTGGATTAAGTACGTGTACCATGATGTACCATGTAGTGATATACACACGCACTTAATTTATATATAATTCTGTGTTATCATGCAGTTGATTAAAAGAAATTTCGGAGCCGTATTATTTCTACCTCAAATCTGATCTGCACTCGATCTGATTGATTTTTTACTGCCACTTAGAAACACATACATGTAGGTCTACCATACATGCAATAACACCATGGCAAACTAGATACATTTCATGTTTATTTAGCTTTTTCAAATTAAGGAGCAACTAGCAAATACAACACCACTTATATAATTAGTTCTAAAAACCTAACCCCCATGGCCAAATAAAAAACCCTAACCATTTAAAACCTAAAATCGTTCATATAACGAGTGTAAATAAACCTGAACTATAATGGAGAATTTAACAAAGTTTTCAAGTCATCTTTTTAAGTGGCACTGAAGTGGCATTGTGTTCTGCAGTTTAGCCATTACATGTATAGGGCTGGAATCATTCAACATAGATATGTACTCATTCGACACAACCATTCAACATGCTTTGTAACCAGGCTCACTGGTTTATGATGGTTTTGAGGTACCAAATCAAATTATTTAGTTTCTTATTTTTATTCCAAGTATCTTACAGACTGCCAACATATTGCGTTGCAGAACAGAAGCATAATTTTTCTCAGAATGATTGTGTCGAATCAGTATGTCAAATAATAATTATTATTATCTATCTCTATGCATGTCATACTGAAATCAGTTGCAAGACAATGGTATGGTTTTAGTTTTTCAATACAATTTGAACCATGTTATTTTTTTTGTATTGATGAATTCCAGCACAAAGTGACCGGTTATTTTCTAGTGTATAAAATATATATAATGCACTTATCAATTGAAACCCATGCCTGGTTGGTAATCTATAGAGTATACATTTGTTTCTTGTAGAACAATAAAGCAAACAGATGAAACTGAAGAATGCTGATTCCATGGAGAGCAAGGCAAGGCACTATTATGCAGCTGAGTCCAATGTTATTGAAACATCCAAAAACAAAAGTTAAAGTCAATATTATTACAAATCAAATTGTGGTTATAGTTTCAGTTGGACTATTTGTGAATCAGACTAAATTTTTATACTGCAAATGGCATTTCTGGCCATGTACCTTGTAGCATTTGCTTAATGATCAGTTCAAGTAATAAAAAATATATCAACGATTTACGAGTTTCAACATCATTGGTGGAACTTTTTAAGTACACCTTGAATGCCTGCAAAAGTTATATACCCTACCTGCAGGTGTACATGCAGTATTTCGGAGTACAGTCTAGTTGAAGAGGTACATTTGCGGTATACCTCAAGTGTACCCAAAATGCAGGTTCCCAAAAGTGTGATACTTTGGATATACCTAGTATGTACCTATTTCGGGTACGTTTGGGGTATAATTTAGGTACAAATGAGGTATACCCCACATTTTTTTGAATATTATTTGTTGTACTGTCTTTAGTTAAAGAGGTACATTTGAGGTATACCTCAGATGTACCCATAATGGTTCCAAAAGTGCGCTACTTTAGGTATACCTATTTTGTACCTATTTCGGGTAGGTTTGGGGTATAATTTAGGTACAAATGAGGTATACCCCACATTTTTTTGAATATTATTTGTAGTACTGTCTTTAGTTAAAGAGGTACATTTGAGGTATACCTCAGATGTACCCATAATGGTTCCAAAAGTGCGCTACTTTAGGTATACCTATTTTGTACCTATTTCGGGTAGGTTTGGGGTATACTTTAGGTACAAATGAAGTATACCCCAAATGTACTCAATTTTGGTAAGGGGGATCACACTCTTTTGCCTGTGTCAAGCCCATTTTATACTATTCTTGATTATATAAGGCATACTTTTACACTACCAATGCATCCCTGCATAATTAGTGAGTTTGCCGTAAAACCTAAGGAGGTAGGTTATTTTTTTGTTCATGTTTATTGATTTAAGCCATTATATTAACAAGGTCAAATCTCTGTATGCAGGATTTGCATTACAAACCTATTGTTATTATAATGCAATAAAACAGTAAAAGTGGCATGTTTCCTATAGAAAGGAATAATAATTTCTATCCTCAGCTCTGCTGTGATAGAATCGTTCAGATATAAATCTCTGAGTTTTACCAGTAATGCTGGTATTATTTTGTAAAAATCTATTACAGAAACCCCATCGGCTGATAACAAAGCTATGTACATGTATTCCGAAAAAGAAGAGAACCACACAGCATGATGTGCTGGTAAAGGTGGATGAAGCCCTCAAGTCCTTTATGGAATACCAACAGAAGGCTGACTCCCTTTTCTTGGAGGTAGAACGGGAAAGGGAGAGGAGGGAGGAAGAACGTGAGGAAAGAAGGAAGAGGGAGGACCAAGAGTTCTTCCTAAAACTTGCAAGAATTTTAAAGAATTAACTTGTCACACTTGCCTTTATAATTTAATACCTTGTTGGCCATTTTTTAACTGAGCCATTTTCTGGAGTTATTTCTTTGTGTAGTGAATGTTTTATTTCAATAAAAAATGCAGGGCTTCCAAGGTTGACAGATTATTGGAATTATGTTGGTACATTGACATAATTTATTGTTAGCAAGCCATTAAATACCAAACATAATTGGGAAAGTGAGATAAACATTTTAAATTGAATACACATATTTCATTTTTTATGTTGGCAGTCCAGCAAATGGTTGATATCGGTTGATCGTTATACAGTATATTTTGTATGAATGTGACAAACTACAGCACGGTTACTGTATGGCATTCTGTGACATTGAAGTGGTTTCTCTACTGTTTTTGTCCTGCTGATCCAATCAAATTACAGAAATACGGTACAGCATGGTTATGGTAATGCTGACATGCTGTACTTTGCCCCACTCATGTCAGAAATCTGCTCTAACATTATTTGTTTTACAGTACTGCATGTTTTTGTTCCAGAGTCAATTAATACGTATTAATGCAATTTTGTGTTAGTTTGATATCATTTTTCATTCACAATCTGGGCAGGAAAGTTTATTTGAAATTCACTGGTCCCTCAGACAAGTACAGCATAAATAATTATTTCAATTGTTCAGACCATAAACCACTTGTCTGACTGTCAAATGCAAATCACTACATTACTCAAGTCCAGTAAATATTGTGCAAATGGAGAATTTTTGGTAGTCATACTCCACGAGGGTATACACAGGACCTTTCATTATTAGTTTGATGCCTGGGAGGGGTGCTGGCAAGATTCATAATCAACTACAAAAAGCTTTTGACCCCCCTTAATACAAAACAAAAAATTTGTGACCCCTGTCACTTGTAAAAATGCAGGACTCCCCTCCCTTGCCTCTTGTAACAACTAGAGATTTCTAAAGTGGGGTGTGCCACATGAGCAAATTTCTGGAGGGGTTTGGGGGCATGCTCCCACCCTCAAGAAATTTTGAAATCTGAGGTCTCTGAATGGTATTTCCTGCATTTTTAAACCCACTATACATTTAGACCAATAACAACAATTTAAAAATAAATTACAGACCCCTCTTCTAAGGCCTATTTTTTTTCAATGACCCACTCTCTCCAAATTATTTTATGGCTGCCCTCTTCTTCCCCTCCCCTCTCATGTGCGTGTGGCCTCGTTTCCATTTCAAATTATACCATATGTCTATACCATATGTCTATTATATTACACATGTTATACAGTACATCAGAGTTATTGTACATGTCCTTAACCCATGAAATAGATACTAGCATATTACACTAATTATTTTGTTCTCTTTTGTGTTTATCTTGGTATTACACACTAATAGTTTCTGTTTCACGGGTCAAGTAACATCACTCTATGTACATGTATAATACAGTTTAGTGTATACCACACCAGTGAATAGGCCTTTTGACACACTCTGATTGGCTACTCAAACATGGGATATCCTTTGCTATTCACCTCTGAGCAAAACAGTGATCACCTCACACAAGTTTTTCCCCCAAAAATAACATAACTATTTGGTGCTGGCTGAATTCACCATAATGTACTGAACAAAATGAGGCTCGGTAAATATTGTCCCACTATATATGTCCACTTTAGTGAATATAATTGTTAAATATTCACTGGCACACAACATAATAATGTTTGAAGATGTATCCACCATCTCAGTCTTAAAAAAGGTCTTATATATCAGGGGTCTACATGGCAAATTTGAGCTCGCATGTACAAATTCCTGCATGCCAAGGCCCTTTTCTTTCTGGTGGCAGCACTTTTCTGTGCCCCACGTATATTTAACATTACTAATAAAGGCAACATTTCTTCAGGGAAAACCATTGTGTAACAAAGTTTTGTTTACCTCCGCGCGCTCGCCGTGAGCATTTTTCTACATGGTTGGGGAGGGTACTTGAAACATGCAAACGAGGCAAACCCACTCGCGCAAAGCATCCATGGAGATTAAACGCATTTCTTTGGTAGTGAACGGGCTCAACGATTAAGTACGTTTAGTAAAACATGGTCTTATTAACTCTGTTTAGTTAAACTGGTTAGTTGGTGTGAACGGGGTATTAGTTCTGCTCAGTCTACTTTACTTATATATCTATTGGTTGTGTACAATGTAGATCCTACTGATGGGGAAATACATAAACCATGAATGAGAGTTTAGATAAACATTTGTGTTTTCCAATTACATTAATGGTAATTTGCTTGTGAAGGTGGAAAATTTAGATAAAGCTGTGTTTTGAATTTACAGTTATGTAAGAGTAATTTGGTTGTGTAGATCCCAGTGATGGGAAATAAAATAAATAATGAATGGAATTTTAGATAAACCTGTGTTTTTCATTTACAGTAATAGTAATGCAGGTTGTGTACATTGTAGATCCAGTGATGGGAAATAAATAAATTATAACATGGCAGTTTAGATAAACATTTCTGTTTTTCTGTTTTTCAATTTGCAGTAACTCGTACAACTGTAATTTGTTGGTGTGGATCCCTGTGTCTTGTTTCTTTGATTTCACGAATTTTGAGGAACTGAAAATCGGCTCAAAAACCCTTCCCATTCACACTTGAAATCAAAGCAACACAAAATCAACACTCGGTCCCTTACAATAGCTTCTTTAATCTTTCCAACCACCAGGTTTGGTTTGCACAAAACACACAAGCAACTGTGAACCATACATGTTTACACTGCATTTCACTCCACCACAATTTCCTTCTCTCACCTCCAATTGCATGCTGGGTAATCCCCCTCCTCTGGGACTCCTGTAGGTTTTTTTACCCCTACAACCAAGAGCGGTGATTTGGACTCAAGCCGTTGCTTGTGACAAGTGACAAAAACACATCCTGATACATGTAAATGTAGGTTGAGCAGGGGGGAAAGACAACCAACTGCAGAATTTCAAGGATTTCAGTGAATAATTGTTTCATGTGTCTCAAAGCAGAAACACAACAGAAAAATCCTGTGAAACCCTCACAAGGCCTACTAAAAGCAAACCAAGTACTTTTCAGTCGTCATCAGACTTAGTGATGTCCTCTAGCTCTCTTACAGTGGCTTATTTGTCCAAAATTAGAGCACATTTCGTTGGAAGATCATACAGAAGAAAGCATACATGTACGTACCCCTGACAAGTCCGTAGAGTTCTGCCAAATGGCATCATAGGGAAACTTTGAGCCCTTGGTTTAAAAAGTCAGCAGTATTTAAATAACTACCCTGGGCAAGCCAAACTGGAACTGAGGGGGGAGAGGGGGGGGGGGGGGGGGGGGGGGTTGAGTTAGCACTCTGGATTTCACCAATTGAGCCCAAACATGTCCAGTGGTGAATGGGTTAAGGTCTTGATTAAAGGTTCAAAATCGAAGTTTCGAAAATGCGTTTTTTTTTGCAAGTTCTAAATCTAAAAGCCCTAATCTACCATCACAAAAAAAATCTTTAAAGCTCTGAAAATGCAACTTTCTGATTTCCCACTAAAAAAAGGTGTGAAAAATGATTGACAACTGCTGTCATTCACTGGGCATGTTATTTCATTCTCGCTATCCTGTGATTTTCTGTACTACTTTTCGTTCGTAAAGATTTCCTATGTTTATACATGTAATGCAATGCCCACAAAGTGTAAAAGGCCCATTCCACGTTGCGGACATTACAGTCAGAGCATGGAAAATTGATATATACATGTAACCCTGTCTAACTTTTTAGATAAATCAGTTGAGCTGATGAAACTTAAACTACTTAACAACAAGAGTGAGCTCTTTCTTTATATATCAAAAAATAATTCCTACCCGTTATCCTTTTTGCATAATTAATTTTCAAAAGTCTGTTGTGGACATTACAGCAAAAACAACCACATGTTGACTAATGTTTTTCAAACTCCATTTCCTGTGTAGTGTTGAAATTGTGTTTGAGTTTTATTTAGTTTCCGATATTGACGATTTTGTTTTCTGTTTTGCCACCAGACTGGCTTGAAGTTGCCACCTTGTTATCCGTTATAGTTATAATTTGAATTGAGCAGTCTTAAAAGTAGGGGGGAGGGGAGGGAGGGTAACAAATTACAAAATCACAAAAAGTATGTAAAACACGTTCTATTCTCATTTTCACTTCACAAACAACATGTAAACACGTTTTATTATTTGTGGTTTGCCTATGGCCAGACGTCTAGTTTCAAACAAAGGTTCACGCTTAACGGTAGCTTACAAATGGTAGTACAAGTTTATTAGTGTAATTAACACTATTACGTACTACCCTCGGTAAATAACGCCGTTATTATTATTATAATAATAGTAAATAATTATTATTATTATAGTATCTAATTAGATATCTATGTATCATTCATATATATAGTTTTACGTACATACCTCGGCGAGACCTCGGTGTCTTGCAAGACCTTGCAATCTTGACTTGCCTCGCGAGTCGTTGAGACCAACTGCCAGTTCACCAAGTTAAAAGTTTGCCATTATGAAAGGGAAATGACCTCAAATCGCATTCTCATTTTCTGCAAAGAAAAATTGAACGTCTCTGCTAGCATAAAAGTCTTCTAATGCTTCATATTTTCCAAACCACACTCCATGCAGTCCTGAAAACCTCCATGAGGCATGACAGTGACAGCTTCATAACTTAGAGTTAGAGCGTAAGACCTGAAAATATTACAACATGGCGCTGAAAACAAGCTAGAAATAATAAACATACCTTTACCCATTGCAGAGAGAGTTTTGCGGATGAAAATAACGTAGAGTAAAGACAAACTGGCCCATTTAGAGGGCAAAAAACAGGGCAAAACCCAAACCCACACACTTCCTCGCGACTTGTGTGCACCATGTGCACCACGTGACAAAGTCCGCTAGCTGGTGTCCACTCCTTCGCGGCCTGACCGTTTGGCTAGGTTTAATTAATTTTTATCGCGAACAGAGACAAATCATGCAAATATCCACAAAGTTAACAGCAGTCAAAGAACGTGAAAATTATATATCTTTTATTCCATTTTTCACAAGAAATTATATGTTTTGGCGCTCGACTGAAGAGGCAGCAGTTCGGAGTCTGCACCGTGTGACTAATTTCCCTTATCAGATATCGTGTACTAGAAAAAAATGAAAACAATACAATATTGAACTTTGAAGAACTTGTTTTGTGTTATCAAGTGTCCTTAAGTATCATATTTCAATCTTAGAGCTCTAAGACATGTTTTAGCACGTTTTCTAGCTCGCTCTTTTTCTTGTTTACTCTGTACTATATATATATTAGTAAACAAGAAAAAAAGCGAGCTAGAAAACGTACTAAAACAGGTCCCAGAGCACTAAGATTGAAATATGACTATTTACAGGTACATCTAGGTATGAAGTTTGACATAGGATTACTGCGAGAAAAGAAAATTAACAAAAAGTACTATATATGGTTTATAGGGATTGTGTGTAGTGGCCAAAGTAGCATTGCAGCTTTCGAGTTAGCCACTACCATCAGATAACACAAGACAAGTTCTTCAAAGTTCAATATTTTATTGTTTTCTTTTTTTCTAGTAAACACGATATATCTGATACGAGGGCGGAGGAACAGAACAGGGAGGAGGGAGAATTGGAAATGAAATGTCCAGAAAAACTAGGGAGGAGGAAGAATTTAGCATACAGGGAGGAGGGAGAAAATGGGATCTACATACATGCTCTAGAGAGAAATTTAAAAACTCACTAGGGAGGAGGGAGAAATGTCGGGAAAAAAATAGGGAGTTCCTCTCCACTCTGATACGGGAAAGCCGTATTAGTCACACCACAGGCAGCCCAGACTCGACATATATTTCCCGCCTTTTGGGTTACCTGTGGTATGTTTCATAAGCAATTTCATTGACACAAAAATGCGACCTAAACATTTTTCGAAGGCTATGAAAGGACTCCAAACAGTTTAATTGTTCCACACAAAAAAAGAGAAAATCATGGATAATACACAATATTGTCTTCCCTGAACTGGTTCCCTTTTTGTTTGGCCGTTTCCTAGCCCTGCTAAACTCGAGTACTCGTTTGAATACAACCTCCGCGCTTTTGCTGTCTAGACCAGTCGCGCTGTTAACACTCGTGGATCGATTCCCCTAATGTGGAGAAAAAATAAACATTTAGAAAGTTAAACTGTACCTCACATTGTAAAAAATCCTGTCAAATTATCATCGAAGCTTTAAAATGTATGCGAATGTCTGCTGGTACACTGATCCGTTTCGTACGGTGGCCCTGAAGTGACATCGACTTGGCTATGTAATTTATCGTACGTCGACAGTTAGGTCAGTGTTAGGTCGACAGTTAGGTCGACAGTTACAGTTAGGTCGACAGTTAGGTCGACAGTTAGGTCGACAGTTACAGTTAGGTCGACAGTTAGGTCGACAGTTAGGTCGACAGTTAGGTCGACAGTTAGGTCGACAGTTAGGTCGACAGTTAGGTCGACAGTTAGGTCGACAGTTAGGTCGACAGTTAGGTCGACAGTTAGGTCGACAGTTAGGTCGACAGTTAGGTCGACAGTTAGGTCGACAGTTAGGTCGACAGTTAGGTCGACAGTTAGGTCGACAGTTAGGTCGACAGTTAGGTCGACAGTTAGGTCGACAGTTAGGTCGACAGTTAGGTCGACAGTTAGGTCGACAGTTAGGTCGACAGTTAGGTCGACAGTTAGGTCGACAGTTAGGTCGACAGTTAGGTCGACAGTTAGGTCGACAGTTAGGTCGACAGTTAGGTCGACAGGTAGTGGGTTGCCTGTGGACAGTCAGGGCAAACCCAAACTGCGCGTGCGCAAAACCTCATGGTAGATAAAATGGCTGATAAAATGGCGGCCGAGAGGTCAAACTCGGGAGCTCGAAGTCCATCAACATCAACCCAGACAACAGATGGAACAATAGAACAGGTTAGATGTTCCGTCATTTTATTCGATAAACATTTGTTTATGTCATTTTAACATTCTTATCAATCAATTATAGGTCAGCGAGTTTCTCTTAGAAGAAAGAGGTGTGACAACAGATGTCGTGGATAAATTCAAGCTTGAAAAGGTATAGAAATATAATGTTTTCCTACAGTTCGTCTATTGTTATTAATGTGCCAACCAGAGATCCATTGGCTCATTACACAAAGGAAGTGTGAAGAGTCTTTTGTGATCGTAGTTGGTACATTTGGAACAATTACAATGTTAAATAATAAACACGAAACCGCATTAGAGAGAAATTATGGATCCGAAATTATAACCTTGCTAATGACAGCAACAGTCCCGATTTCATGTATATGATGGTAAGAAAAATAAACATTTGAATTTAATTAATATAATAATAGTATTAAGGCGTAAAATTTATTAATTCATCATTTGAGTTACGTTCTGTACATGTAGGAACATTTCCTGTTATGTAGCCGTAGGCAGTATTGTATTCAACTCCAAGTCCTTGAGTCAATCCATGTGTTTCTTTGGCCATAAACTTTTCATCAAATTCATTTCCAGTGTGTACATGTTTGACAAATAGTTTAAACATCTTATTTTTAAGAGTTTCTGATCACTGAACTGAATTCAACTGTACGTTTGTCACTTTCTTCTCCAATTATAAGCAAAATAAATGAAATGAAGAGGACCAATCAGCATGCTCGCCATGTTTGTCACAGTTTATTGGGTTTATCACAAGCGGTTTTGCACACATTCATTGCAAAATTTTATCTCAGGGTTATAAAAATAAACTCCATACTGGTATATTGGCTGATAATATTGGCTGAGAGATGTCCTAAAAGCATCATTATAACATCATTATAAGTAACAGTTCTTTTTGTGGACAGCCAATATACCAGTATGCTACTGGAAGGGGTTTATTTAATATAAATTAAGCCTGTTTGTAAATTTCAATATAAATATGTTATATGCATTTGTTATGGTGTTATTTTTTGTTTTAATAATTAATCATATACTCAACAAAAAAAATTCGTTCTGGTTGGCTGAGAGCAGTGCAATTTATCCCAAATTGCACTGTTTGGTTGAAATTTCACTCCAAATTAGGAATTTGAGAATCTATAAATCCAAAACAAAAGCTCCAGAATTAAATCAAAGTACACAAAGTTGTTCACAGTCATGTTTTGGTAAAGTGATTTTTTCCGATGATTTTCCAAAAATTTCTGAAGTGTTTTCAAACATTTCGGAATGCTTAAAACTGACTATGCTGCACTGTGGTTATGGCAAAAACACGTCTAACCATGTAAATTCATTTGACAGTACTATATAAACATTAACATTTCAGATGCTATAGCATTACTTCATAAACAGTGCTTTAATTGTTCCAATATTTCCAAAGATCGTCCGAAGATTCAAGTAAATTTGTAGAGTATATGATTGAAATTATGAAATCATATGGTATTCTCGTGCAATTTGGGATAAATTCGAACTCTTTTGAAAACTCACTCGTTCAAATTCATCCAGAATTGCATGAGAATAACATGATTTCCTAAACTAATTATTTTTTTATTTTAATTACTTAAATTAATTGCTAAGCATTTATTTAATTAATTGGTAAACTTTGATTAATTCATTAATTTTGAATGACTGTAAATTCCACCTTTTATACTTTTTTAGATGGATGCTTTTGCTATCAATGAAGCCAATGAAATAGATCTTCAACAATTGGGTCTTCAGAGAAGAGGGGGACATCCTTGCATTAAAAGCTTTTGCTACTAATGTGTTAAAGAGACAGGATCTAGCTATAGGTGGTATCAAAGTAAAAGATGAAGACAGGGCAGAAAAAAAAAGAAGACTTCTTTCCTTATGCAATACTACAGGTTTGAAAATTGGAGGAACAAGGAAAAAAGGCCTAGGGAGGAAACCTCTTGTAGAATCATCAGTATTTGTTGACAAGCAAGAGAGGACCCGTACTGTTCAATGTGGTTGGATGCATTACCAGACATCAAAGCAGCGCTATGCTCCAATTCGTTTAGCAAGAGGGGGTGGCACTCGCAACCTAAGTATTCCAGTAGAAACTAAAGTTTATTCCCTTCTAGGTCAAATGAAAGCTGTTTTTTTTCCTGATGGGAAAACTATATATGGTGATTTATCAGGAATGTTTGTTGATATTGGCAACTTCAAAGGCGAAGTGATGACTGGTATAGAATTGACTTTAGTACAGTATATTGCAGAACACAAACTATCTAAAGTGAGATTATATATTATGACAAAGCCATATGCTCAGCCAATCAGCAGCAGTGATGATGATGATTTGCAAAGTGTTTTTGATTGGTATCCATTGTCTAATCAATGTGAGAAGATCCCTATTGATTGCTCTAACAGCCATACCTTGACTTCAAGAGGAGTCTCAGAACCTGACACTGTTGTCAAGAATAACCAAGAGAAGGACAACATAAATGTAACTGAAAACAATGATGTAAGTGAGGGCAGTGTCAGTTTGCTTGTTGGCACAACAGTGGAGCGCAACAAATTAAGACAAGAGCAGGACAGTGAGTTCTTGAAAACATTAGCCATTGATCAGGTTAAAAGTGAAGTAAAGGTCAGACAGGAGCATTTGAAGTGGGCAAGAGCAATGAGAGTTCCAGAAGTACCTGTCCCCAGTGAACCTCAGATTATAGTTTCTGTCAGACACCTTAGATTAGGTATTGTTACTCGAGCATTTGGCATAGATAATACTGTGTCGGCTGTATATGACTGGATAGGTTCCTTAAGTGTCACCCCCGAACATTTCATACTATGTATGCACACTGCACAAGACTTGAGTCCAGTTCTCCCAATAATGTATGTGGATAAAGCTATGTTGTACATGGCAGAAAGAGAAAAAACAGCACATTTTCCAGAGGAAGATATATTGTTCTTGGGTTATGGCATGACAGAATATGACATCAATACTACTCTACCACATGCGGAAGATGATTGGTTCTTGGCAGCACAAATAGATGCAACTGAACAGATCGATTTTCTGCCTACAGGAGAGCACAAGTAAATTAAATTCATATGTATATCCTTGACTTGCAGTTTTAAACTTAATTTTATCAGATATTTATAAACTTCTGATTTATAATGTAATCTTCAGTGATGTCATATTTGATCACAGGTTTTTCACATTTGCCCAAATGTAAGGTTATTTTGTCATTTTAAAGCAATTTAATACTATAGTATTTGACATGATAGTGTTTAAATTTATTACATGGATCTCATATTCATAAACATTCCTCCTATTATAAAGGAATGATGACCTTGAAAGTACAATCAATGAAACAGAGGTAAGCAATAATTTCTTCCATATTTCATAGAGCTTATACAATGTAATATAATAATAATAATTTTAATAATCAAAATAAATTTGAAGATATAAAACCTGTGTTGATAAGTGCTGTTTTCAGACAGTAAAACATGACTTTGTGACTCCACATGCGTAGCTTGTACTAATGCTTAATACGTGGAGCGCGGGCTCACTATATTAATGAACTATACTGTGTCAGTATATCAACAACCTGAATCTGAAAAAGCTTTTAGAGTGGAAAACTGGTTAGTCTATACTAATTGTTAAGATTACTTTTATACCTATAGATGTACAAGATGGAGTTCTACTTTTTGTTACACTCAATAATTGCATTATCCTTTCAAACATAGTCCTTTAAAATTGCTTAGGTGTATTTTCTTTTTGAACCAACATAATTGTGACATTCATCAGGAAAGTACATGTAGTCAACAAAGTGATCCACCAGTCAGCAACAACCAAAACAGAGATCCACCAGCCAGTAACAACCAAAACAGAGATCCACCAGCCAGCAACAACCAAACCAGTGATCCACCAGCCAGCCACACCCAAAACAGTGATCCACCAGCCAGCAATAACCAAGGCATTGAAGGTTCTGTCGATCATTCAAAAAGGTAATTGGTTTTGGTCATTTGTGATTCATGGCTATAATTAAGGCAAACTCAAAGCTGATAATAATTGCTATTTTATTTCAGGATTCTTAGAATAAGGAGAGTTGCAATAGTCCAAGACATGATAGCATCATTTAAAGATGTGTCACTTATGGATGTCCAGATATACATGATGATGATCAATGAATTTGGTAAAGCAGAAATTGGTGTAGATGATGGTGGGGTTTTCAGAGATGCCCTCTCCGCATTCTGGAGTCAATTTTTTGAATCAAGTACAGTTGGAGAGGATGAAAAAGTTCCTTGCTTACGACATGATTTTCAGTTCTCTGAATGGCAGTCAGTTGGGAGGATCCTTGCCAAGGGATATCAACAAACAAAGTTTTTCCCCCACAATCTGTGCAAAACTGTAATTGCTGCAACCCTGTTTGGGGAAAAGGCTGTGCCCAGTAGTATGCTTTTAGAGTCATTTAAAGCATACGTCTCCCCAGATGAAAGGCAGTTGATTACTGCAGCACTAAGTGAAACCCTTTCTACTGAGGGTGAACAATTTGATGAATGGACAGAGTTTCTGGATAGATTTTCCTGCAAGAGAATACCAAAGAGAGAGATATAAATATAGAGATACATAGTTAACATTCAACGAATTGATCGTGGCCCTAGCCATAGTTAATAGAGTGGAATGATTACGAAACCCAGCGACCTTCTTTGTTATATGTCTTTGTTAGCTTTTTTCAACAGTGACCCTGCACAAACCACAATAGAAATTCCAATGTGTTAGTCAATCTGCCAATAGAAACGTGAGTTCAGTCGTTCAGGGGACGCTAATGAACTATGACCCTGCACAATCTTTTGTCTTGCCCCCTTCCAACATAAATCGCAGCGCGTTTGTTAGCCCCTTTTGAAGTCTGCCGGATTTCATAACCATTCCACTCTATTAACTATGCCCTAGCTAAGGAAAGTGATTTCAAATCATGAAATACAAGGTTTAATGTAAATTTTCAGAACGTAAGCGCGAAACAAAACGCGAAAGAAGAATCGACATCAGAAAAAATCAATTATGGATCAGCTTATTAGTTCATTAGATTAATACATACTACATCCAACTTCAATTGTAACAGTTAAAAATATTCAACCAAATCTCAATGAAATGAGTGTTTAAAACCACCAGTTGATTTGACACTGTTGTGGTGTTCAAATGCCATTCAAATGCCATTGAAATGTAACTTTCCTAGTGAGGTTTCAGCCACGTGCGTGTTTGGCGCGGGACGCGGAAAAGCGATTTCATTTATGTCAACAACAATTTATTCCACAAACGTGAGTAGGAATTACCGGGGTTTTCGGAAGATTTTCATTTCGAAAATCAGCCTCAAATGAAAACGAGAAAAAGAAAGGTCAGATGATGAGTTGTTAAACAATGTTGAAGTTCAAACATCGCAAATACTGGAAGGTCAACAATATTTGCAGTACGCACCGGGAGAAGAGGGAGGGAAATATTATTGCAGTGACTGTACAATGTAATTTGGCTAATGGCGAAAATAATTCAACGATAAATATGTAATCGGAGACATTTTGGTTCCACTCGGCCAAATCTCAAGACTCGCTGTTTCTCGTCTTGCGTATTTTGGGTCGACTGCGTCTGACTAAAATACATTAATTATTAGTACTGTTTTATAAAAATGGAATGATTTTTTTTAATGGAGGAAGGATAAGAAGATTAAGAAGAGTAAGAATAAACAATACCAACAACAACAATAACAAAAATAATCCATGGCGGTGGAAAGCGAAAGCCACAGACTCGGGCATTTACTTGGAGGTAATTTGCATTTTTATGACGGTAATCGTAAAATTCGATCGCCGTGTCCCAAAGTCTAATGTATTGCATATACAGAGAAGATAAATATTGGTCGCCATTTGACCACGGCTCCGTATCGAAATATCTTAGCACGCCATACATGCCAGTACTGCTATGCTAGTGGAGTTAAATGAAGGGATATCGGTGCAGTTTTCCGGTCCCTTTTAAACATGTCCATCACTTACGGCGAAGACCGGATAGATAACGGCCTACAAAGCAAGTGCCACTTTTCAGTTGCAAGTTGATGCCTTATATATGTTCATAATCCAACAAGGAAAGCTACCGACTGTGTGCAATAAAGAGGCTCGCTGTATTTCTCCCTCAACAGTCCACTCGCCAAAAAAAACAGCGTCTCACGACGGTCCAATTAATCCAAACTAAATGCGCTAACAAATACCTGACGAACGGATTCCTCAATGCATTCAACCCTGTGTACACGCACAGGGAGGGATCGTTGCCCAATAGCTTGTATTGCAAGATGTTAGAGCCGGCAGTGTTCAACTGACAAACTTCGAAACCTTGGTCAACTAAAACGTGTGATAATCTCTTGAATGATAATGAATCTGTTGCGAGAAGCCACACCATTGTGACGTTGTCAAACGCGCGCGCACGTCATTCACGTGCTCGATAGAACAATCGTTGCAAATTTTCATTTCAAGAAATCTCCTACAATTATATTATTTAAATAGACAGAGAGATATATAAATATAGAGATACATAGTTAACATTTCATTCAACGAATTGATCGTGGCCCTAGCTAAGGAAAGTGATTTCAAATCATGAAATACAAGGTTTAATGTAAATTTTGAGAACGTAAGCGCGAAACAAAAATGCGAAAGAAGAATCGTCATCAGAAAAAAACAATTATGGATCAGCTTATTAGTTCATTAGATTAATACATACTACATCCAACTTCAATTGTAACAGTTAAAAATATTCAACCAAATCTCAATGAAATGAGTATTTAAAACCACCAGTTGATTTGACACTGTTGTGGTGTTCAAATGCCATTCAAATGCCATTGAAATGTAACTTTCCTAGTGAGGTTTCAGCCACGCGCGTGTTTGGCGCGGGACGCGGAAAAGCGATTTCATTTATGTCAACAACAATTTATTCCACAAACGTGAGTAGGAATTACCGGGGTTTTCGGAAGATTTTCATTTCGAAAATCAGCCTCAAAAGAAAACGAGAAAAAGAAAGGTCAGATGATGAGTTGTTAAACAATGTTGAAGTTCAAACATCGAAAATACTGGAAGGTCAACAATATTTGCAGTACGCACCGGGAGAAGAGGGAGGGAAATATTATTGCAGTGACTGTACAATGTAATTTGGCTAATGGCGAAAATAATTCAACGATAAATATGTAATCGGAGACATTTTGGTTCCACTCGGCCAAATCTCAAGACTCGCTGTTTCTCGTCTTGCGTATTTTGGGTCGACTGCGTCTGACTAAAATACTTTAATTATTAGTATTGTTTTATAAAAATGGAATGATTTTTTTTAATGGAGGAAGGATAAGAAGATTAAGAAGAGTAAGTATAAACAATACCAACAACAACAATAACAAAAATAATCCATGGCGGTGGAAAGCGAAAGCCACAGACTCGGGCATTTACTTGGAGGTAATTTGCATTTTTATGACGGTAATCGTAAAATTCGATCGCCGTGTCCCAAAGTCTAATGTATTGCATATACAGAGAAGATAAATATTGGTCGCCATTTGACCACGGCTCCGTATCGAAATATCTTAGCACGCCATACATGCCAGTACTGCTATGCTAGTGGAGTTAAATGAAGGGATATCGGTGCAGTTTTCCGGTCCCTTTTAAACATGTCCATCACTTACGGCGAAGACCGGATAGATAACGGCCTACAAAGCAAGTGCCACTTTTCAGTTGCAAGTTGATGCCTTATATATGTTCATAATCCAACAAGGAAAGCTACCGACTGTGTGCAATAAAGAGGCTCGCTGTATTTCTCCCTCAACAGTCCACTCGCCAACAAAAACACCGTCTCACGACGGTCCAATTAATCCAAACTAAATACGCTAACAAATACCTGACGAACGGATTCCTCAATGCATTCAACCCTGTGTACACGCACAGGGAGGGATCGTTCCCCAATAGCTTGTATTGCAAGATGTTAGAGCCGGCAGTGTTCAACTGACAAACTTCGAAACCTTGGTCAACTAAAACGTGTGATAATCTCTTGAATGATAATGAATCTGTTGCGAGAAGCCACACCATTGTGACGTTGTCAAACACGCGCGCACGTCATTCACGTGCTCGATAGAACAATCGTTGCAAATTTTCATTTCAAGAAATCTCCTACAATTATATTATTTAAATAGACAGAGAGAGATATAAATATAGAGATACATAGTTAACATTTCATTCAACGAATTGATCGTGGCCCTAGCTAAGAAAAGTGATTTCAAATCATGAAATACAAGGTTTAATGTAAATTTTCAGAACGTAAGCGCGAAACAAAAATGCGAAAGAAGAATCGTCATCAGAAAAAATCAATTATGGATCAGCTTATTAGTTCATTAGATTAATACATACTACATCCAACTTCAATTGTAACAGTTAAAAATATTCAACCAAATCTCAATGAAATGAGTATTTAAAACCACCAGTTGATTTGACACTGTTGTGGTGTTCAAATGCCATTCAAATGCCATTGAAATGTAACTTTCCTAGTGAGGTTTCAGCCACGCGCGTGTTTGGCGCGGGACGCGGAAATGTCAACAACAATTTATTCCACAAACGTGAGTAGGAATTACCGGGGTTTTCGGAAGATTTTCATTTCGAAAATCAGCCTCAAAAGAAAACGAGAAAAAGAAAGGTCAGATGATGAGTTGTTAAACAATGTTGAAGTTCAAACATCGAAAATACTGGAAGGTCAACAATATTTGCAGTACGCACCGGGAGAAGAGGGAGGGAAATATTATTGCAGTGACTGTACAATGTAATTTGGCTAATGGCGAAAATAATTCAACGATAAATATGTAATCGGAGACATTTTGGTTCCACTCGGCCAAATCTCAAGACTCGCTGTTTCTCGTCTTGCGTATTTTGGGTCGACTGCGTCTAACTAAAATACTTTAATTATTAGTATTGTTTTATAAAAATGGAATGATTTTTTTTAATGGAGGAAGGATAAGAAGATTAAGAAGAGTAAGTATAAACAATACCAACAACAACAATAACAAAATAATCCATGGCGGTGGAAAGCGAAAGCCACAGACTCGGGCATTTACTTGGAGGTAATTTGCATTTTTATGACGGTAATCGGAAAATTCGATCGCCGTGTCCCAAAGTCTAATGTATTGCATATACAGAGAAGATAAATATTGGTCGCCATTTGACCACGGCTCCGTATCGAAATATCTTAGCACGCCATACATGCCAGTACTGCTATGCTAGTGGAGTTAAATGAAGGGATATCGGTGCAGTTTTCCGGTCCCTTTTAAACATGTCCATCACTTACGGCGAAGACCGGATAGATAACGGCCTACAAAGCAAGTGCCACTTTTCAGTTGCAAGTTGATGCCTTATATATGTTCATAATCCAACAAGGAAAGCTACCGACTGTGTGCAATAAAGAGGCTCGCTGTATTTCTCCCTCAACAGTCCACTCGCCAACAAAAACACCGTCTCACGACGGTCCAATTAATCCAAACTAAATACGCTAACAAATACCTGACGAACGGATTCCTCAATGCATTCAACCCTGTGTACACGCACAGGGAGGGATCGTTGCCCAATAGCTTGTATTGCAAGATGTTAGAGCCGGCAGTGTT
Organism: Actinernus sp. WN-2022; assembly: GCA_030867875.1. Lineage (NCBI taxonomy): Eukaryota > Metazoa > Cnidaria > Anthozoa > Actiniaria > Actinernidae > Actinernus > Actinernus sp. WN-2022. Next base: position 17,922 of record JAOWCC010000666.1, on the reverse strand, counting down.
CAACTGACAAACTTCGAAACCTTGGTCAACTAAAACGTGTGATAATCTCTTGAATGATAATGAATCTGTTGCGAGAAGCCACACCATTGTGACGTTGTCAAACACGCGCGCACGTCATTCACGTGCTCGATAGAACAATCGTTGCAAATTTTCATTTCAAGAAATCTCCTACAATTATATTATTTAAATAGACAGAGAGAGATATAAATATAGAGATACATAGTTAACATTTCATTCAACGAATTGATCGTGGCCCTAGCTAAGAAAAGTGATTTCAAATCATGAAATACAAGGTTTAATGTAAATTTTGAGAACGTAAGCGCGAAACAAAAATGCGAAAGAAGAATCGTCATGAGAAAAAATCAATTATGGATCAGCTTATTAGTTCATTAGATTAATACATACTACATCCAACTTCAATTGTAACAGTTAAAAATATTCAACCAAATCTCAATGAAATGAGTATTTAAAACCACCAGTTGATTTGACACTGTTGAGGTGTTCAAATGCCATTCAAATGCCATTGAAATGTAACTTTCCTAGTGAGGTTTCAGCCACGCGCGTGTTTGGCGCGGGACGCGGAAATGTCAACAACAATTTATTCCACAAACGTGAGTAGGAATTTCCGGGGTTTTCGGAAGATTTTCATTTCGAAAATCAGCCTCAAAAGAAAACGAGAAAAAGAAAGGTCAGATGATGAGTTGTTAAACAATGTTGAAGTTCAAACATCGAAAATACTGGAAGGTCAACAATATTTGCAGTACGCACCGGGAGAAGAGGGAGGGAAATATTATTGCAGTGACTGTACAATGTAATTTGGCTAATGGCGAAAATAATTCAACGATAAATATGTAATCGGAGACATTTTGGTTCCACTCGGCCAAATCTCAAGACTCGCTGTTTCTCGTCTAGCGTATTTTGGGTCGACTGCGTCTGACTAAAATACTTTAATTATTAGTATTGTTTTATAAAAATGGAATGATTTTTTTAATGGAGGAAGGATAAGAAGATTAAGAAGAGTAAGTATAAACAATACCAACAACAACAATAACAAAAATAATCCATGGCGGTGGAAAGCGAAAGCCACAGACTCGGGCATTTACTTGGAGGTAATTTGCATTTTTATGACGGTAATCGTAAAATTCGATCGCCGTGTCCCAAAGTCTAATGTATTGCATATACAGAGAAGATAAATATTGGTCGCCATTTGACCACGGCTCCGTATCGAAATATCTTAGCACGCCATACATACCAGTACTGCTATGCTAGTGGAGTTAAATGAAGGGATATCGGTGCAGTTTTCCGGTCCCTTTTAAACATGTCCATCACTTACGGCGAAGACCGGATAGATAACGGCCTACAAAGCAAGTGCCACTTTTCAGTTGCAAGTTGATGCCTTATATATGTTCATAATCCAACAAGGAAAGCTACCGACTGTGTGCAATAAAGAGGCTCGCTGTATTTCTCCCTCAACAGTCCACTCGCCAAAAAAAACAGCGTCTCACGACGGTCCAATTAATCCAAACTAAATGCGCTAACAAATACCTGACGAACGGATTCCTCAATGCATTCAACCCTGTGTACACGCACAGGGAGGGATCGTTGCCCAATAGCTTGTATTGCAAGATGTTAGAGCCGGCAGTGTTCAACTGACAAACTTCGAAACCTTGGTCAACTAAAACGTGTGATAATCTCTTGAATGATAATGAATCTGTTGCGAGAAGCCACACCATTGTGACGTTGTCAAACGCGCGCGCACGTCATTCACGTGCTCGATAGAACAATCGTTGCAAATTTTCATTTCAAGAAATCTCCTACAATTATATTATTTAAATAGACAGAGAGATATATAAATATAGAGATACATAGTTAACATTTCATTCAACGAATTGATCGTGGCCCTAGCTAAGGAAAGTGATTTCAAATCATGAAATACAAGGTTTAATGTAAATTTTGAGAACGTAAGCGCGAAACAAAAATGCGAAAGAAGAATCGTCATCAGAAAAAATCAATTATGGATCAGCTTATTAGTTCATTAGATTAATACATACTACATCCAACTTCAATTGTAACAGTTAAAAATATTCAACCAAATCTCAATGAAATGAGTATTTAAAACCACCAGTTGATTTGACACTGTTGTGGTGTTCAAATGCCATTCAAATGCCATTGAAATGTAACTTTCCTAGTGAGGTTTCAGCCACGCGCGTGTTTGGCGCGGGACGCGGAAATGTCAACAACAATTTATTCCACAAACGTGAGTAGGAATTTCCGGGGTTTTCGGAAGATTTTCAGTTCGAAAATCAGCCTCAAAAGAAAACGAGAAAAAGAAAGGTCAGATGATGAGTTGTTAAACAATGTTGAAGTTCAAACATCGAAAATACTGGAAGGTCAACAATATTTGCAGTACGCACCGGGAGAAGAGGGAGGGAAATATTATTGCAGTGACTGTACAATGTAATTTGGCTAATGGCGAAAATAATTCAACGATAAATATGTAATCGGAGACATTTTGGTTCCATTCGGCCAAATCTCAAGACTCGCTGTTTCTCGTCTTGCTTATTTTGGGTCGGCTGCGTCTGACTAAAATACATTAATTATTAGTATTGTTTTATAAAAATGGAATGATTTTTTTAATGGAGGAAGGATAAGAAGATTAAGAAGAGTAAGTATAAACAATACCAACAACAACAATAACAAAAATAATCCATGGCGGTGGAAAGCGAAAGCCACAGACTCGGGCATTTACTTGGAGGTAATTTGCATTTTTATGACGGTAATCGGAAAATTCGATCGCCGTGTCCCAAAGTCTAATGTATTGCATATACAGAGAAGATAAATATTGGTCGCCATTTGACCACGGCTCCGTATCGAAATATCTTAGCACGCCATACATGCCAGTACTGCTATGCTAGTGGAGTTAAATGAAGGGATATCGGTGCAGTTTTCCGGTCCCTTTTAAACATGTCCATCACTTACGGCGAAGACCGGATAGATAACGGCCTACAAAGCAAGTGCCACTTTTCAGTTGCAAGTTGATGCCTTATATATGTTCATAATCCAACAAGGAAAGCTACCGACTGTGTGCAATAAAGAGGCTCGCTGTATTTCTCCCTCAACAGTCCACTCGCCAAAAAAAACAGCGTCTCACGACGGTCCAATTAATCCAAACTAAATGCGCTAACAAATACCTGACGAACGGATTCCTCAATGCATTCAACCCTGTGTACACGCACAGGGAGGGATCGTTGCCCAATAGCTTGTATTGCAAGATGTTAGAGCCGGCAGTGTTCAACTGACAAACTTCGAAACCTTGGTCAACTAAAACGTGTGATAATCTCTTGAATGATAATGAATCTGTTGCGAGAAGCCACACCATTGTGACGTTGTCAAACACGCGCGCACGTCATTCACGTGCTCGATAGAACAATCGTTGCAAATTTTCATTTCAAGAAATCTCCTACAATTATATTATTTAAATAGACAGAGAGAGATATAAATATAGAGATACATAGTTAACATTTCATTCAACGAATTGATCGTGGCCCTAGCTAAGAAAAGTGATTTCAAATCATGAAATACAAGGTTTAATGTAAATTTTCAGAACGTAAGCGCGAAACAAAAATGCGAAAGAAGAATCGTCATCAGAAAAAATCAATTATGGATCAGCTTATTAGTTCATTAGATTAATACATACTACATCCAACTTCAATTGTAACAGTTAAAAATATTCAACCAAATCTCAATGAAATGAGTATTTAAAACCACCAGTTGATTTGACACTGTTGTGGTGTTCAAATGCCATTCAAATGCCATTGAAATGTAACTTTCCTAGTGAGGTTTCAGCCACGCGCGTGTTTGGCGCGGGACGCGGAAATGTCAAGAACAATTTATTGCACAAACGTGAGTAGGAATTTCCGGGGTTTTCGGAAGATTTTCATTTCGAAAATCAGCCTCAAAAGAAAACGAGAAAAAGAAAGGTCAGATGATGAGTTGTTAAACAATGTTGAAGTTCAAACATCGAAAATACTGGAAGGTCAACAATATTTGCAGTACGCACCGGGAGAAGAGGGAGGGAAATATTATTGCAGTGACTGTACAATGTAATTTGGCTAATGGCGAAAATAATTCAACGATAAATATGTAATCGGAGACATTTTGGTTCCATTCGGCCAAATCTCAAGACTCGCTGTTTCTCGTCTTGCTTATTTTGGGTCGGCTGCGTCTGACTAAAATACATTAATTATTAGTATTGTTTTATAAAAATGGAATGATTTTTTTAATGGAGGAAGGATAAGAAGATTAAGAAGAGTAAGTATAAACAATACCAACAACAACAATAACAAAAATAATCCATGGCGGTGGAAAGCGAAAGCCACAGACTCGGGCATTTACTTGGAGGTAATTTGCATTTTTATGACGGTAATCGGAAAATTCGATCGCCGTGTCCCAAAGTCTAATGTATTGCATATACAGAGAAGATAAATATTGGTCGCCATTTGACCACGGCTCCGTATCGAAATATCTTAGCACGCCATACATGCCAGTACTGCTATGCTAGTGGAGTTAAATGAAGGGATATCGGTGCAGTTTTCCGGTCCCTTTTAAACATGTCCATCACTTACGGCGAAGACCGGATAGATAACGGCCTACAAAGCAAGTGCCACTTTTCAGTTGCAAGTTGATGCCTTATATATGTTCAAAATCCAACAAGGAAAGCTACCGACTGTGTGCAATAAAGAGGCTCGCTGTATTTCTCCCTCAACAGTCCACTCGCCAAAAAAAACAGCGTCCCACGACGGTCCAATTAATCCAAACTAAATGCGCTAACAAATACCTGACGAACGGATTCCTCAATGCATTCAACCCTGTGTACACGCACAGGGAGGGATCGTTGCCCAATAGCTTGTATTGCAAGATGTTAGAGCCGGCAGTGTTCAACTGACAAACTTCGAAACCGTGGTCAACTAAAACGTGTGATAATCTCTTGAATGATAATGAATCTGTTGCGAGAAGCCACACCATTGTGACGTTGTCAAACGCGCGCGCACGTCATTCACGTGCTCGATAGAACAATCGTTGCAAATTTTCATTTCAAGAAATCTCCTACAATTATATTATTTAAATTGACAGAGAGAGATATAAATATAGAGATACATAGTTAACATTTCATTCAACGAATTGATCGTGGCCCTAGCTAAGGAAAGTGATTTCAAATCATGAAATACAAGGTTTAATGTAAATTTTGAGAACGTAAGCGCGAAACAAAAATGCGAAAGAAGAATCGTTATCACAAAAAATCAATTATGGATCAGCTTATTAGTTCATTAGATTAATACATACTACATCCAACTTCAATTGTAACAGTTAAAAATATTCAACCAAATCTCAATGAAATGAGTGTTTAAAACCACCAGTTGATTTGACACTGTTGTGGTGTTCAAATGCCATTCAAATGCCATTGAAATGTAACTTTCCTAGTGAGGTTTCAGCCACGCGCGTGTTTGGCGCAGGACGCGGACAAGCGATTTCATTTATGTCAACAACAATTTATTCCACAAACGTGAGTAGGAATTACCGGGGTTTTCGGAAGATTTTCATTTCGAAAATCAGCCTCAAAAGAAAACGAGAAAAAGAAAGGTCAGATGATGAGTTGTTAAACAATGTTGAAGTTCAAACATCGAAAATACTGGAAGGTCAACAATATTTGCAGTACGCACCGGGAGAAGAGGGAGGGAAATATTATTGCAGTGACTGTACAATGTAATTTGGCTAATGGCGAAAATAATTCAACGATAAATATGTAATCGGAGACATTTTGGTTCCACTCGGCCAAATCTCAAGACTCGCTGTTTCTCGTCTTGCGTATTTTGGGTCGACTGCGTCTGACTAAAATACTTTAATTATTAGTATTGTTTTATAAAAATGGAACGATTTTTTTTAATGATAAGAAGATTAAGAAGAGTAAGAATAAACAATACCAACAAAACAATAACAAAAATAATCCATGGCGGTGGAAAGCGAAAGCCACAGACTCGGGCATTTACTTGGAGGTAATTTGCATTTTATGACGGTAATCGGAAAATTCGATCACCGTGTCCCAAAGTCTAATGTATTGCATATACAGAGAAGATAATATTGGTCGCCATTTGACCACGGCTCCGTATCGAAATATCTTAGCACGCCATACATGCCAGTACTGCTATGCTAGTGGAGTTAAATGAAGGGATATCGGTGCAGTTTTCCGGTCCCTTTTAAACATGTCCATCACTTACGGCGAAGACCGGATAGATAACGGCCTACAAAGCAAGTGCCACTTTTCAGTTGCAAGTTGATGCCTTATATATGTTCATAATCCAACAAGGAAAGCTACCGACTGTGTGCAATAAATAGGCTCGCTGTATTTCTCCCTCAACAGTCCACTCGCCAAAAAAAACAGCGTCCCACGACGGTCAATTAATCCAAACTAAATGCGCTAACAAATACCTGACGAACGGATTCCTCAATGCATTCAACCCTGTGTACACGCACAGGGAGGGATCGTTGCCCAATAGCTTGTATTGCAAGATGTTAGAGCCGGCAGTGTTCAACAGACAAACTTCGAAACCTTGGTCAACTAAAACGTGTGATAATCTCTTGAATGATAATGAATCTGTTGCGAGAAGCCACACCATTGTGACGTTGTCAAACGCGCGCGCACGTCATTCACACCTGCTCGATAGAACAATCGTTGCAAATTTTCTTTCAAGAAATCTCCTACAATTATATTATTTAAATAGACAGAGAGAGATATAAATATAGAGATACATAGTTAACATTTCATTCAACGAATTGATCGTGGCCCTAGCTAAGGAAAGTGATTTCAAATCATGAAATACAAGGTTTAATGTAAATTTTCAGAACGTAAGCGCGAAACAAAATGCGAAAGAAGATCGTTATCAGAAAAAATCATTATGGATCAGCTTATTAGTTCATTAGATTAATACATACTACATCCAACTTCAATTGTAACAGTTAAAAATATTCAACCAAATCTCAATGAAATGAGTGTTTAAAACCACCAGTTGATTTGACACTGTTGTGGTGTTCAAATGCCATTCAAATGCCATTGAAATGTAACTTTCCTAGTGAGGTTTCAGCCACGCGCGTGTTTGGCGCGGGACGCGGAATGTCAAGAACAATTTATTGCACAAACGTGAGTAGGATTTACCGGGGTTTTCGGAAGATTTTCATTTCGAAAATCAGCCTCAAAAGAAAACGAGAAAAAGAAAGGTCAGATGATGAGTTGTTAAACAATGTTGAAGTTCAAACATCGAAAATACTGGAAGGTCAACAATATTTGCAGTACGCACCGGGAGAAGAGGGAGGGAAATATTATTGCAGTGACTGTACAATGTAATTTGGCTAATGGCGAAAATAATTCAACGATAAATATGTAATCGGAGACATTTTGGTTCCACTCGGCCAAATCTCAAGACTCGCTGTTTCTCGTCTTGCTTATTTTGGGTCGGCTGCGTCTGACTAAAATACATTAATTATTAGTATTGTTTTATAAAAATGGAATGATTTTTTTAATGGAGGAAGGATAAGAAGATTAAGAAGAGTAAGTATAAACAATAGCAACAACAACAATAACAAAAATAATCCATGGCGGTGGAAAGCGAAAGCCACAGACTCGGGCATTTACTTGGAGGTAATTTGCATTTTTATGACGGTAATCGGAAAATTCGATCACCGTGTCCCAAAGTCTAATGTATTGCATATACAGAGAAGATAAATATTGGTCGCCATTTGACCACGGCTCCGTATCGAAATATCTTAGCACGCCATACATGCCAGTACTGCTATGCTAGTGGAGTTAAATGAAGGGATATCGGTGCAGTTTTCCGGTCCCTTTTAAACATGTCCATCACTTACGGCGAGACCGGATAGATAACGGCCTACAAAGCAAGTGCCACTTTTCAGTTGCAAGTTGATGCCTTATATATGTTCATAATCCAACAAGGAAAGCTACCGACTGTGTGCAATAAATAGGCTCGCTGTATTTCTCCCTCAACAGTCCACTCGCCAAAAAAAAACAGCGTCCCACGACGGTCCAATTAATCCAAACTAAATGCGCTAACAAATACCTGACGAACGGATTCCTCAATGCATTCAACCCTGTGTACACGCACAGGGAGGGATCGTTGCCCAATAGCTTGTATTGCAAGATGTTAGAGCCGGCAGTGTTCAACTGACAAACTTCGAAACCTTGGTCAACTAAAACGTGTGATAATCTCTTGAATGATAATGAATCTGTTGCGAGAAGCCACACCATTGTGACGTTGTCAAACACGCGCGCACGTCATTCACGTGCTCGATAGAACAATCGTTGCAAATTTTCATTTCAAGAAATCTCCTACAATTATATTATTTAAATAGACAGAGAGAGATATAAATATAGAGATACATAGTTAACATTTCATTCAACGAATTGATCGTGGCCCTAGCTAAGAAAAGTGATTTCAAATCATGAAATACAAGGTTTAATGTAAATTTTCAGAACGTAAGCGCGAAACAAAAATGCGAAAGAAGAATCGTCATCAGAAAAAATCAATTATGGATCAGCTTATTAGTTCATTAGATTAATACATACTACATCCAACTTCAATTGTAACAGTTAAAAATATTCAACCAAATCTCAATGAAATGAGTATTTAAAACCACCAGTTGATTTGACACTGTTGTGGTGTTCAAATGCCATTCAAATGCCATGAAATGTAACTTTCCTAGTGAGGTTTCAGCCACGCGCGTGTTTGGCGCGGGACGCGGAAATGTCAACAACAATTTATTCCACAAACGTGAGTAGGAATTTCCGGGGTTTTCGGAAGATTTTCATTTCGAAAATCAGCCTCAAAAGAAAACGAGAAAAAGAAAGGTCAGATGATGAGTTGTTAAACAATGTTGAAGTTCAAACATCGAAAATACTGGAAGGTCAACATATTTGCAGTACGCACCGGGAGAAGAGGGAGGGAAATATTATTGCAGTGACTGTACAATGTAATTTGGCTAATGGCTAAAATAATTCAACGATAAATATGTAATCGGAGACATTTTGGTTCCATTCGGCCAAATCTCAAGACTCGCTGTTTCTCGTCTTGCTTATTTTGGGTCGGCTGCGTCTGACTAAAATACATTAATTATTAGTATTGTTTTATAAAAATGGAATGATTTTTTTAATGGAGGAAGGATAAGAAGATTAAGAAGAGTAAGTATAAACAATAGCAACAACAACAATAACAAAAATAATCCATGGCGGTGGAAAGCGAAAGCCACAGACTCGGGCATTTACTTGGAGGTAATTTGCATTTTTATGACGGTAATCGGAAAATTCGATCACCGTGTCCCAAAGTCTAATGTATTGCATATACAGAGAAGATAAATATTGGTTGCCATTTGACCACGGCTCCGTATCGAAATATCTTAGCACGCCATACATGCCAGTACTGCTATGCTAGTGGAGTTAAATGAAGGGATATCGGTGCAGTTTTCGGTCCCTTTTAAACATGTCCATCACTTACGGCGAAGACCGGATAGATAACGGCCTACAAAGCAAGTGCCACTTTTCAGTTGCAAGTTGATGCCTTATATATGTTCATAATCCAACAAGGAAAGCTACCGACTGTGTGCAATAAAGAGGCTCGCTGTATTTCTCCCTCAACAGTCCACTCGCCAACAAAAACACCGGTCTCACGACGGTCCAATTAATCCAAACTAAATACGCTAACAAATACCTGACGAACGGATTCCTCAATGCATTCAACCCTGTGTACACGCACAGGGAGGGATCGTTGCCCAATAGCTTGTATTGCAAGATGTTAGAGCCGGCAGTGTTCAACTGACAAACTTCGAAACCTTGGTCAACTAAAACGTGTGATAATCTCTTGAATGATAATGAATCTGTTGCGAGAAGCCACACCATTGTGACGTTGTCAAACACGCGCGCACGTCATTCACGTGCTCGATAGAACAATCGTTGCAAATTTTCATTTCAAGAAATCTCCTACAATTATATTATTTAAATAGACAGAGAGAGATATAAATATAGAGATACATAGTTAACATTTCATTCAACGAATTGATCGTGGCCCTAGCTAAGAAAAGTGATTTCAAATCATGAAATACAAGGTTTAATGTAAATTTTCAGAACGTAAGCGCGAAACAAAAATGCGAAAGAAGAATCGTCATCAGAAAAAATCAATTATGGATCAGCTTATTAGTTCATTAGATTAATACATACTACATCCAACTTCAATTGTAAAAGTTAAAAATATTCAACCAAATCTCAATGAAATGAGTATTTAAACCACCAGTTGATTTGACACTGTTGTGGTGTTCAAATGCCATTCAAATGCCATTGAAATGTAACTTTCCTAGTGAGGTTTCAGCCACGCGCGTGTTTGGCGCGGGACGCGGAAATGTCAACAACAATTTATTCCACAAACGTGAGTAGGAATTTCCGGGGTTTTCGGAAGATTTTCATTTCCAAAATCAGCCTCAAAAGAAAACGAGAAAAAGAAAGGTCAGATGATGAGTTGTTAAACAATGTTGAAGTTCAAACATCGAAATACTGGAAGGTCAACAATATTTGCAGTACGCACCGGGAGAAGAGGGAGGGAAATATTATTGCAGTGACTGTACAATGTATTTGGCTAATGGCGAAAATAATTCAACGATAAATATGTAATCGGAGACATTTTGGTTCCATTCGGCCAAATCTCAAGACTCGCTGTTTCTCGTCTTGCTTATTTTGGGTCGGCTGCGTCTGACTAAAATACATTAATTATTAGTATTGTTTTATAAAAATGGAATGATTTTTTTAATGGAGGAAGGATAAGAAGATTAAGAAGAGTAAGTATAAACAATACCAACAACAACAATAACAAAAATAATCCATGGCGGTGGAAAGCGAAAGCCACAGACTCGGGCATTTACTTGGAGGTAATTTGCATTTTTATGACGGTAATCGTAAAATTCGATCGCCGTGTCCCAAAGTCTAATGTATTGCATATACAGAGAAGATAAATATTGGTCGCCATTTGACCACGGCTCCGTATCGAAATATCTTAGCACGCCATACATGCCAGTACTGCTATGCTAGTGGAGTTAAATGAAGGGATATCGGTGCAGTTTTCCGGTCCCTTTTAAACATGTCCATCACTTACGGCGAAGACCGGATAGATAACGCCTACAAAGCAAGTGCCACATTTCAGTTGCAAGTTGATGCCTTATATATGCTCATAATCCAACAAGGAAAGCTACCGACTGTGTGCAATAAAGAGGCTCGCTGTATTTCTCCCTCAACAGTCCACTCGCCAAAAAAAACAGCGTCCCACGACGGTCCAATTAATCCAAACTAAATACGCCAACAAATACCTGACGAACGAATTCCTCAATGCATTCAACCCTGTGTACACGCACAGGAGGGATCGTTGCCCAATAGCTTGTATTGCAAGATGTTAGAACCGGCAGTGTTCAACTGACAAACTTCGAAACCTTGGTCAACTAAAACGTGTGATAATCTCTTGAATGATAATGAATCTGTTGCGAGAAGCCACACCATTGTGACGTTGTCAAACGCGCGCGCACGTCATTCACGTGCTCGATAGAACAATCGTTGCAAATTTTCATTTCAAGAAATCTCCTACAATTATATTATTTAAATAGACAGAGAGTATATAAATATAGAGATACATAGTTAACATTTCATTCAACGAATTGATCGTGGCCCTAGCTAAGGAAAGTGATTTCAAATCATGAAATACAAGGTTTAATGTAAATTTTCAGAACGTAAGCGCGAAACAAAAATGCGAAAGAAGAATCGTCATCAGAAAAAATCAATTATGGATCAGCTTATTAGTTCATTAGATTAATACATACTACATCCAACTTCAATTGTAACAGTTAAAAATATTCGACCAAATCTCAATGAAATGAGTGTTTAAAACCACCAGTTGATTTGACACTGTTGTTGTGTTCAAATGCATTCAAATGCCATTGAAATGTAACTTTCCTAGTGAGGTTTCAGCCACGCGCGTGTTTGGCGCGGGACGCGGAAATGTCAACAACAATTTATTCCACAAACGTGAGTAGGAATTTCCGGGGTTTTCGGAAGATTTTCATTTCGAAAATCAGCCTCAAAAGAAAACGAGAAAAAGAAAGGTCAGATGATGAGTTGTTAAACAATGTTGAAGTTCAAACATCGAAAATACTGGAAGGTCAACAATATTTGCAGTACGCACCGGGAGAAGAGGGAGGGAAATATTATTGCAGTGACTGTACAATGTAATTTGGCTAATGGCGAAAATAATTCAACGATAAATATGTAATCGGAGACATTTTGGTTCCATTCGGCCAAATCTCAAGACTCGCTGTTTCTCGTCTTGCTTATTTTGGGTCGGCTGCGTCTGACTAAAATACATTAATTATTAGTATTGTTTTATAAAAATGGAATGATTTTTTTAATGGAGGAAGGATAAGAAGATTAAGAAGAGTAAGTATAAACAATACCAACAACAACAATAACAAAAATAATCCATGGCGGTGGAAAGCGAAAGCCACAGACTCGGGCATTTACTTGGAGGTAATTTGCATTTTTATGACGGTAATCGTAAAATTCGATCGCCGTGTCCCAAAGTCTAATGTATTGCATATACAGAGAAGATAAATATTGGTCGCCATTTGACCACGGCTCCGTATCGAAATATCTTAGCACGCCATACATGCCAGTACTGCTATGCTAGTGGAGTTAAATGAAGGGATATCGGTGCAGTTTTCCGGTCCCTTTTAAACATGTCCATCACTTACGGCGAAGACCGGATAGATAACGGCCTACAAAGCAAGTGCCACTTTTCAGTTGCAAGTTGATGCCTTATATATGTTCATAATCCAACAAGGAAAGCTACCGACTGTGTGCAATAAAGAGGCTCGCTGTATTCTCCCTCAACAGTCCACTCGCCAAAAAAAACAGCGTCTCACGACGGTCCAATTAATCCAAACTAAATGCGCTAACAAATACCTGACGAACGGATTCCTCAATGCATTCAACCCTGTGTACACGCACAGGGAGGGATCGTTGCCCAATAGCTTGTATTGCAAGATGTTAGACGCGGCAGTGTTCAACTGACAAACTTCGAAACCTTGGTCAACTAAAACGTGTGATAATCTCTTGAATGATAATGAATCTGTTGCGAGAAGCCACACCATTGTGACGTTGTCAAACACGCGCGCACGTCATTCACGTGCTCGATAGAACAATCGTTGCAAATTTTCATTTCAAGAAATCTCCTACAATTATATTATTTAAATAGACAGAGAGAGATATAAATATAGAGATACATAGTTAACATTTCATTCAACGAATTGATCGTGGCCCTAGCTAAGGAAAAGTGATTTCAAATCATGAAATACAAGGTTTAATGTAAATTTTCAGAACGTAAGCGCGAAACAAAAATGCGAAAGAAGAATCGTCATCAGAAAAAATCAATTATGGATCAGCTTATTAGTTCATTAGATTAATACATACTACATCCAACTTCAATTGTAACAGTTAAAAATATTCAACCAAATCTCAATGAAATGAGTATTTAAAACCACCAGTTGATTTGACACTGTTGTGTGTTCAAATGCCATTCAAATGCCATTGAAATGTAACTTTCCTAGTGAGGTTTCAGCCACGCGCGTGTTTGGCGCGGGACGCGGAAATGTCAAGAACAATTTATTGCACAAACGTGAGTAGGAATTTCCGGGGTTTTCGGAAGATTTTCATTTCGAAAATCAGCCTCAAAAGAAAACGAGAAAAAGAAAGGTCAGATGATGAGTTGTTAACAATGTTGAAGTTCAAACATCGAAAATACTGGAAGGTCAACAATATTTGCAGTACGCACCGGGAGAAGAGGGAGGGAAATATTATTGCAGTGACTGTACAATGTAATTTGGCTAATGGCGAAAATAATTCAACGATAAATATGTAATCGGAGACATTTTGGTTCCATTCGGCCAAATCTCAAGACTCGCTGTTTCTCGTCTTGCTTATTTTGGGTCGGCTGCGTCTGACTAAAATACATTAATTATTAGTATTGTTTTATAAAAATGGAATGATTTTTTTAATGGAGGAAGGATAAGAAGATTAAGAAGAGTAAGTATAAACAATACCAACAACAACAATAACAAAAATAATCCATGGCGGTGGAAAGCGAAAGCCACAGACTCGGGCATTTACTTGGAGGTAATTTGCATTTTTATGACGGTAATCGGAAAATTCGATCGCCGTGTCCCAAAGTCTAATGTATTGCATATACAGAGAAGATAAATATTGGTCGCCATTTGACCACGGCTCCGTATCGAAATATCTTAGCACGCCATACATGCCAGTACTGCTATGCTAGTGGAGTTAAATGAAGGGATATCGGTGCAGTTTTCCGGTCCCTTTAAACATGTCCATCACTTACGGCGAAGACCGGATAGATACGGCCTACAAAGCAAGTGCCACTTTTCAGTTGCAAGTTGATGCCTTATATATGTTCAAAATCCAACAAGGAAAGCTACCGACTGTGTGCAATAAAGAGGCTCGCTGTATTTCTCCCTCAACAGTCCACTCGCCAAAAAAAACAGCGTCCCACGACGGTCCAATTAATCCAAACTAAATGCGCTAACAAATACCTGACGAACGGATTCCTCAATGCATTCAACCCTGTGTACACGCACAGGGAGGGATCGTTGCCCAATAGCTTGTATTGCAAGATGTTAGAGCCGGCAGTGTTCAACTGACAAACTTCGAAACCGTGGTCAACTAAAACGTGTGATAATCTCTTGAATGATAATGAATCTGTTGCGAGAAGCCACACCATTGTGACGTTGTCAAACGCGCGCGCACGTCATTCACGTGCTCGATAGAACAATCGTTGCAAATTTTCATTTCAAGAATCTCCTACAATTATATTATTTAAATTGACAGAGAGAGATATAAATATAGAGATACATAGTTAACATTTCATTCAACGAATTGATCGTGGCCCTAGCTAAGGAAAGTGATTTCAAATCATGAAATACAAGGTTTAATGTAAATTTTGAGAACGTAAGCGCGAAACAAAAATGCGAAAGAAGAATCGTTATCACAAAAAATCAATTATGGATCAGCTTATTAGTTCATTAGATTAATACATACTACATCCAACTTCAATTGTAACAGTTAAAAATATTCAACCAAATCTCAATGAAATGAGTGTTTAAAACCACCAGTTGATTTGACACTGTTGTGGTGTTCAAATGCCATTCAAATGCCATTGAAATGTAACTTTCCTAGTGAGGTTTCAGCCACGCGCGTGTTTGGCGCAGGACGCGGGACAAGCGATTTCATTTATGTCAACAACAATTTATTCCACAAACGTGAGTAGGAATTACCGGGGTTTTCGGAAGATTTTCATTTCGAAAATCAGCCTCAAAAGAAAACGAGAAAAAGAAAGGTCAGATGATGAGTTGTTAAACAATGTTGAAGTTCAAACATCGAAAATACTGGAAGGTCAACAATATTTGCAGTACGCACCGGGAGAAGAGGGAGGGAAATATTATTGCAGTGACTGTACAATGTAATTTGGCTAATGGCGAAAATAATTCAACGATAAATATGTAATCGGAGACATTTTGGTTCCACTCGGCCAAATCTCAAGACTCGCTGTTTCTCGTCTTGCGTATTTTGGGTCGGACTGCGTCTGACTAAAATACTTAATTATTAGTATTGTTTTATAAAAATGGAACGATTTTTTTTAATGGAGGAAGGATAAGAAGATTAAGAAGAGTAAGAATAAACAATACCAACAAAAACAATACAAAAATAATCCATGGCGGTGGAAAGCGAAAGCCACAGACTCGGGCATTTACTTGGAGGTAATTTGCATTTTTATGACGGTAATCGGAAAATTCGATCACCGTGTCCCAAAGTCTAATGTATTGCATATACAGAGAAGATAAATATTGGTCGCCATTTGACCACGGCTCCGTATCGAAATATCTTAGCACGCCATACATGCCAGTACTGCTATGCTAGTGGAGTTAAATGAAGGGATATCGGTGCAGTTTTCCGGTCCCTTTTAAACATGTCCATCACTTACGGCGAAGACCGGATAGATAACGGCCTACAAAGCAAGTGCCACTTTTCAGTTGCAAGTTGATGCCTTATATATGTTCATAATCCAACAAGGAAGCTACCGACTGTGTGCAATAAATAGGCTCGCTGTATTTCTCCCTCAACAGTCCACTCGCCAAAAAAAAACAGCGTCCCACGACGGTCCAATTAATCCAAACTAAATGCGCTAACAAATACCTGACGAACGGATTCCTCAATGCATTCAACCCTGTGTACACGCACAGGGAGGGATCGTTGCCCCAATAGCTTGTATTGCAAGATGTTAGAGCCGGCAGTGTTCAACAGACAAACTTCGAAACCTTGGTCAACTAAAACGTGTGATAATCTCTTGAATGATAATGAATCTGTTGCGAGAAGCCACACCATTGTGACGTTGTCAAACGCGCGCGCACGTCATTCACCTGCTCGATAGAACAATCGTTGCAAATTTTCTTTCAAGAAATCTCCTACAATTATATTATTTAAATAGACAGAGAGAGATATAAATATAGAGATACATAGTTAACATTTCATTCAACGAATTGATCGTGGCCCTAGCTAAGGAAAGTGATTTCAAATCATGAAATACAAGGTTTAATGTAAATTTTCAGAACGTAAGCGCGAAACAAACATGCGAAAGAAGAATCGTTATCAGAAAAAATCAATTATGGATCAGCTTATTAGTTCATTAGATTAATACATACTACATCCAACTTCAATTGTAACAGTTAAAAATATTCAACCAAATCTCAATGAAATGAGTGTTTAAAACCACCAGTTGATTTGACACTGTTGTGGTGTTCAAATGCCATTCAAATGCCATTGAAATGTAACTTTCCTAGTGAGGTTTCAGCCACGCGCGTGTTTGGCGCGGGACGCGGAAATGTCAAGAACAATTTATTGCACAAACGTGAGTAGGATTTACCGGGGTTTTCGGAAGATTTTCATTTCGAAAATCAGCCTCAAAAGAAAACGAGAAAAAGAAAGGTCAGATGATGAGTTGTTAAACAATGTTGAAGTTCAAACATCGAAAATACTGGAAGGTCAACAATATTTGCAGTACGCACCGGGAGAAGAGGGAGGGAAATATTATTGCAGTGACTGTACAATGTAATTTGGCTAATGGCGAAAATAATTCAACGATAAATATGTAATCGGAGACATTTTGGTTCCACTCGGCCAAATCTCAAGACTCGCTGTTTCTCGTCTTGCTTATTTTGGGTCGGCTGCGTCTGACTAAAATACATTAATTATTAGTATTGTTTTATAAAAATGGAATGATTTTTTTTAATGGAGGAAGGATAAGAAGATTAAGAAGAGTAAGTATAAACAATAGCAACAACAACAATAACAAAAATAATCCATGGCGGTGGAAAGCGAAAGCCACAGACTCGGGCATTTACTTGGAGGTAATTTGCATTTTTATGACGGTAATCGGAAAATTCGATCACCGTGTCCCAAAGTCTAATGTATTGCATATACAGAGAAGATAAATATTGGTCGCCATTTGACCACGGCTCCGTATCGAAATATCTTAGCACGCCATACATGCCAGTACTGCTATGCTAGTGGAGTTAAATGAAGGGATATCGGTGCAGTTTTCCGGTCCCTTTTAAACATGTCCATCACTTACGGCGAAGACCGGATAGATAACGGCCTACAAAGCAAGTGCCACTTTTCAGTTGCAAGTTGATGCCTTATATATGTTCATAATCCAACAAGGAAAGCTACCGACTGTGTGCAATAATAGGCTCGCTGTA